>SCLH01000410.1:278221-333974 GCA_004367855.1 Oikopleura vanhoeffeni | reverse complement strand
AGTTTATGAGAGAGATTTCTTATTCGCCTCTTCACTTTGATTCTATTGTCTATATGTGGTCTCTATTTTGCCCTAACACCTTTGTTTATATTTCCGGTTGTATTCATTATCCTTTTTTATCTCTACCTAAGTAATCTAAAATGGCCTTATTTATCTTTTTTCTTATTATTTGTCTTGTGTTTCGTATATTTTCTCCACTCTTGATGTTGTTCTTTTATGGTTGTGATTGTTCGTAGTAATTTCTTTGCTTTGAGGATTAAGCGCGATCACCTTTTGCGGATCTACAATATCAAGACCGGTTGCCTCAATTTCATACGTCAAGAGCCAATCAACTACTAAGAGAACATTAATAGGATTCGAAGAGGCGCTAGCGAGATAGTAAGCATTTTTGAGATGGACTTAGGTTGTGAAAGGATATACTGTATATCCTCTCATCACACTTTTGTAAATATACCGGCCCTACTACTTGAAACCACACCACGTTTGCTGATCAGGGCCGAGATATTTACACAAGTGTGATAAAGGGATATGATATAAATTATACAAAATAAAGTATATTTTTTTTAACGATAGTGAGTGTTTCCAGGAAATACTTTATTTTAAAATAGAACAATTTGTGCTTTTTTGATCGATAGTAACCGTTTTTGTAATTGTTTAATTTCAATATTTTATTCACAGAGGAATTTTAGAGCTTAGTGTTTAAGTTGCTAACCTGACAGCACGTGTCCAAGCTTTAATCACAATTATTTTTCCACCTCAAGCTAAATCTCCCCAATTTTAACCCGAGAATAACTCGGGGAAGGTGTTTGTTTCACGATACACCCCAACTAGACTACCCTTAACTTTGCGAGCACGACAAACTCACCAGACAACCGCTATCACAAAAACCATCTTCCCCTGATGATAAGCCAAAATTGTTCTATTTGAAAAATATAATCTTATTGTATAAAATAAAGTATTTACGACGCATTTCGGTTTATTCCGGTTCGGTAAAAAAATACAGTTACAAAAACCAACATTTGAACTTCGGAAGTCTAGAGTAATCAAAAAAACGTGGAAACTAAATTGAGTGACGGCAGATTTACTCATAACTTAGACTGTTGTTATTTTAGCAAAGTAAAGTTAATTTTAGGTATTAGCAAGAAACTTATATGGACTGAAATTATTTTTTTAAAAAAATAAAGTCCAATTTTAGAAAATAGCAAAACACTTAAATTTTTTTTGGCAGTTTAGATCTGGCCTCACGGTTCTGATAAAGTAGGCTTCAGAGTTGTCTCTGGCAAAATGATTTTTAAAGTTTTTTGCTAAAATTTTCAAATGACTCCGAAAATTGTCAATTTTTAATTCTGAGACTTAAATACTTAATTTTGAGACTAAATACTTTATTGATCGTTTAAAAATATAAATTTCGAATTACTGAAAATACATACTGTAAAATAACTCAATATCTTTTGGGTTATTAACTTGACAGATTAAGGATATCGCTTTTTGTTTCATGTTTTTTTCTTCAATTTGTGATCGATGCTTTCAATAACTTACTGAATATGAAATAACTTTCGTGACAATTAATACATAATAAAATTTGATATATTATACAACAGGTGAAATGTTACAGTAGTTTACCAGTTTAAGCACCCCCCAGTCAAAGCCTCCTGACCACTTAAAACTCCCCTTTTGGTGCATATCTTATTTTTCCGCTGACCTGTGACCACTTAAGGGGGTAGCAGCGATGTGGCAGACTGGCGTCAATTTAACTTTCAAAAATAATTAGTTGGTTTATTTTTTGTGCTTATTATGTTAGCGACAATATGTGTACAGCTCATGAATTTTGTACATCTATTTAAAGGGGTAGCAGCGATAGTGGCAGACTGGCGCAATTAACTTACAACAAAATATTAGTTGGTTTATTTTTTTGTGCTTATTATCGTTAGCCTGAACCAAAATACAGATTAAATATGTCATTTTAGGTCAGATGTCAGACTGCGCAAATTAATAGACAATTTGTGTTTTTTCTATCGTTCTGAACCATAATGATCACCTATTAAATTTATATTGGAACGATTTGAAGTTCAACTTTTATTTTATAATTCGTAAAATTTCGAAAAAAAATCAAAGCATTATGAAAATTAATAAAGCATTTTTCGTCCAAATTTTTTCTTTATTAATTTTATGATATCTGGAATAAAAACGAAAAATATAGCCACTTTAAACTTTTTTCAAGCACCTGCTCTACATATTTTTTCTCGAACTGCTGTTTGAAAATTCATGAAATGATTTTTGTTTGCATTCTTGTGTCGACCTCTTTAGAGCACAACTATTATGAATTTCCGCTGAAATAGTCCAAAATTTTAATTAGTGTTTTTGACAATCCTCTGTAAAAAATCAGGCCGATCACTAGTGAAAATTTCTGGTATCTATTCTGGTTTCCGTACTTCACACCGACAGGGTAATGAATACGTTTCTGACTTCTCGAATGAAATTTTTACAAACACTTGTTAACGGACGCGTTTGTGCCATTTGGCACGCAATTTATCAAAATTATTTTATATTTCTTGAAACAAATCTGTATAAATTGGCGGGTGTAAATCAGGCTACTTAACTTTTAAAAGTCAGGACATTTTTCATTATTTAAACGTCAATTGAAAGGTCAATTCTTTTTTTCCTAAAAACCGCTGTTTCCTCTATTTTTCATGGAAAAAAACTTTCATATTTAAGAAATTTTTGCATGCATGGATAATGATCTTCCCACTAATTAGTGCATTACACCGCGACAATGTCTGAAGTTTATAAATATCGCGTTAAAATTTCAAGTTGGAATGGGTTGTATTAAAGTGGTTTTTGATATTTTTACGATATTTAAGTATGTTAAAATTTGAAAATATAAACGTTTGCAAGTATACACTTCATTTTAGATAAAATAAAATAAAAATTTTCCAGCATTTTTTTTTTTTCCAAAGATCACTCCGAACAAAATATAACCATCTGCCACATCGCTGCTACCCCCGTAAGGAAAATTTGAGTTCGACTTTAATTTTTGAATTTCTAAATTTTCAAAAAATTCAAAATATATTAAAATTTCACGTACATTTTTCAACCCCAAATTTTTTTTTCTTTTTTTTCTGACATCTCTGAATAAAAACGAAAAAAATGGGCCACTTTAAACTTTTTCATGATGTTTACTTTTTTCTGACTGCTCGTTTAAAAAAATATAACATGTTCATGTTGTCATTTTTTGAAAAACATTTCGCAATCAACGTCTAAAATATTTTTATTTATGCCTTTTTGAATTTTTCTTAAAAAATCAGACCGAATCAGTTGTGTTATTTTCTGGTATCTATTGGGTTCCGTATTTCAACCGATAGAAGGGTCAATCGAATATCTTTTCTGAACTACTGATGAATTTACAACACTTGCTTGTGACACCGGTTTGTCCCATTTGGCACGCAATTTATAAAAAAAATTTAAAAAAATCTTCATAAATTGCGGGTGTAATTGGCTACTTAACTTTTAAAATCAGGACATTTTTTGATATTTAAACGCATTGAAGGTCAATTTTTTTACAAAAAGCTGTTTTTCTCTTTTTCATGGAAAACAAATTCATATTAAGGAATTTTTTCATATGGATATGATCTCCCACTAATTAGCGCATAACACCCAAATGCCTGAAGTTATATATATCGTCTCAAAAAAAATCACACATCGGGTCACGTTGGAGAGTTATAAGAGAAGTGGTTTATAATGTTTTCACAGATACTTAGTTATTTAAGAAATTAAAAATATAAAAGTTTGCAAGAATGAAACACTTTTATTGAAGATAAAAAATAAAATAAAATATTTTCAAATTTTTTTTTTATAAATCACTCCGGAAAAATGTACCAATCTGCCACATCGCTGCTACCCCCTTAAAGCCCCCTCCTTAAATTTTCTCCTATTCAGTCATAATTATTGTGATATTTACTAATGTGGAGAAGGGGAGGGGAATGCGATAATTCAGTACGATTTCTGATTTTTTTTTGTTCTCTGATTGGTCGATCTTAAATGTTAATCAGGTTTTCGAATTGGTACCAGCTGCTGGTAACCAGCATAAGCCAAAAAACCTTAGTATCATTTAATGATCATCATTATATAATATTATTTACAGTGTGGGCAATGGGCAACACTTTTGGTCAAAAGCTCGTGTGTTTTCGATTGTCGGCAATATCTGTATTCGTTAACCGGAAATGCCAAACGTTTATAATCTTTTTCGGGTAAGGGTTTTTCGGGTTTTGGTTTATGTTTAAAAATCAAAGTTTCCGGTAAAACTCCTTACTGGTGGTCGGAAAACGCAAAAACCAGAAAAAACCTTATCCTGATATTCGAAAAAAAACAAAATTACACAAAAAAGGTCTTAATTGGTGCAACTCACCAGTGATGCTCGGAAAATTACATAAATCTAAAAAAACCCTTTCCTGTGACCACTTATAACCCCCTAGCCTGTGACCACTTATAACCGCCCTGACCAGTTATAAACCCCTTTTTTGTCAAAAGCTGTAGGGAGCCGTTAGATGGTAAATATCCCGGCCCTACAACTTAAAAACACACTACGTTTGCTAATCAGGCCGGAATATTTACAAAAGTGTGATAAAAAAATATAACAGCCCAGAAGGCCGGCCTCCGAAGCCCAATAGCGCTGAATTTGCCGATATTGCCGAAAAAACTTACGAAATTTAAGGATTTTTAGTTAAATTCCTGCCATTACTCATATCGCCGGAATTCCGGGGGCGTTTGAGGTTTTTATCACAAATGTCTTCGACTGTGTCATTAATGACGTCACATTTTAAGATTTAATTTCCCAACTCTACTTTTTAGAATTTTCATTTGATTGCGTCTAGTGGAGTTCGTAATTCCACACATTTTTCTATTTTCTTCATTTAGACCTGTTGTGAAAAGTAAAAACAATATTCATATTATGACGTCATTTCGAACGCCCACGGCTTCTTCTTTCGAATTTTTTCATGGCAGATATTGGCAAATGTTTATTTGAAAATAATTCTCGGCGATATTGGGTCTCTCCCTGTAATGTCTTATTCAGGATCTGCTGACTTTATTCATGGAATTGGGAAATCTAATGGCGATGAACATTTAGCCCCGAAAGCTCTCGATTGGAACTCTTTGCGAATAATAATTATCTTTACTATACTATTGGCAATATTTTCTTTAGCTTTCTTTCCTGTATGTATGGCTACCTGTGTTTGTGTTACTTTTTCTGATAGTAGGGAAACCTTTTTGAATCAAGGTATAGATAGTACAACACAAAAGGTTCCAGAATGGCTTAATTACTGTAAGGCACTTAAATAAATTTTGATATAAATTTTCAAACATCAATTGACTTTAATTGATAATCTGAAGAATCCTTGATATTTATGCCAAACGGCACCCTTATACACGTTTATAATAAATTCCAACTAAGCTATTACCAGTAGAAGGTGGTTGAAAAATGTGGAACTTTTTGGGCAGTTTTTTTTTAGTCTTGCATTGGCATAATGCGAGAAAAAATTTTGGTCGATTCTCAAAAATTCTAGATCACGATTTAAAAAAAATTCAAATAATATGAAGAACCGTCCTATTAGAACCGTTCAGTTATAAAAATGTTTTATACAGAAACTCCAAGGTAGAAAAAAGTTCACCATCAAAAAATTAAATGCAGTCAACGAATTAAAAATAATCTCTCCACTCGGAAACGGTTTGAATAAGTTCCAACGATGATATCGTTTTTAAGGGGCAATTTCGCATATTTTGACATTTATAAACTGTTATTCAGAAATATTTTGAGACCGTTGCAATATTTCAATTGATATCATTAAACTCAGTGTTGTTCATTGTGACAAACAAATCATTGTGACAAACAGATTAAACATATAATTTTTACCTCCCTCAAATTGCGTAGGTTGATGAGACTTGAAAAGAAAAAATACTATTTACATTTTATTCGAAACAAATTGAAGAAAATATTTCAAATGAATAAAGTAAATTATACCTGAGCCAGGTAAATATCATTTGTTTAATCTGTTTGTGACAATGGTCGCGGCGCTTTCAAAAGCGTTTTGCCGCGCGTAGTGTTAAATCTGTCGTCTCAAAAAATAGCCGCCGGAGTTGGGTCTACCCCCATCGCGATATATGTAATTTGCGCGACTGTCTACGGCTGTCTAGCTTACTTTAAAAAATTCAATCCAAAATCAACATAAACAATTTACAAAAATTCATTAGATAAGATCGACATATTTATTACAAAGATATACAATTAATAATATTGGACGAAATAGAAAATCAATATATTTTTACATAATAATTTACAAAAATTTTCAAGAATTCTAAGAAAATTTTCTACAGTTCTTCGTCGGTATGAAATCTCTCGATGTTCATGTGCTTCATTCTCTGGTTAAATAATTGTCGAGCAAAATGATAAAGGTCAACTTCATGTCTGAAAAAAAGGTTTGATTAAAATTATTTAAGTAAATTTATATAAACAGGACGTCAGATTTAAGCTCAAGATTTTCGCTACAGCTTTTTCAAATCTTTTGTCAATAAAGTTTTACAATTATCGAAAAAAAAGCTAGCAAACGAAATTCGGCAAATGCGAAATCGGATATAACAAAGTTTTCATGAAATTATTGAACGCGAGCCAATCATCACGCATGATCAAGTGCTAGCTACAGCTCAAATATTTAGCTAAAATCTGATAAACTGAAGAATTTTCTTTAAATAAAATCTTAATAATTTCTTACTTGAGTGTAGTTGTTCGTAATTTATAGGTGGCTCCATCAGGTAAAACTCGTTTGTTCAAAGATTTTGTTTGATTTCTGGTAGTTTGAATGTCTAAATATAAAAGTTGAAATTATTGAAAATAAAATTTATCCGAATTTTTCATGAACAAATTTAACTTTTAGTTCAGCCTCAAATTGTGCATGATCTTCTATATTGTGCATTTGTGTTTTGAAACACAAATTTAAATTATTAATAATTTTTTCAAAAATATTTATTTGACTTCTTAAATGTTTTTGAAAAACAGTAAATTGCCGCTTCAGGACATAAAAATGTTAAAAATATCCTATCAAGTGATTCTCACAGTATCATTTACATCAACTTCGAGCAGTTCTCAGTTCATTCGATAAATTTGGTTTTTCAGCTGATTTAAATGCTGAATTATTTTTTTTAATCAATATTTTCTGAAAAACTGTGAATGAGAAAATTTAAGTAAAAACTAACTTTTCGATTGGTACACATCAAGTGCTCCTCTGTAATATCTCGGGAGCAACTTTTCTAAAACTCTCAAAGAATCCTCAAATTGTTCTAGAACTCCAATCACAAAATAATCATTTAGCATTCGTCTTTTCGCGGCCTCAACCATTCTACTTTTTGCAGCAGCCTCATCTTCCGCAGATTTTGCGGTTGTAGGTGTTTGGCATTCAGGGCCATTTCCGCAGAAAAACTCAATATAACGCCTTTTCACTGGGTAAATACACTTTTTCTCATTCTTTCAAAAAATTTTCAATTTTTACATTGAAAATTTTTAGCGCAATTATTGAAAAAACGTTAATTTTAACTCACATTTTCCCGAGCTCCAAGTCAAAAAGTGGGAAAAAAGAACGGTCTACAGATTGACATGAAGGTAACAGTATCATTAATGATCAATTTATTTTCAGACTTGCAGTGATTGGCTACTTATTTAATAAATCTCGAGCGGCTCGAGTCGAGCCCTTTCTCATTTTTGAGCGACTATTTCACACACAGTACTGAATTATGAAGACCATAAATGAACCATCGAAAATTTTCGCCCAATTAAAGAAGAAAAAACTAAAATAATTGGAAATGAAAATTCTAATTCATGCTATTTTTGTCAATAATTTTTTCGCAATTTTTGTAATCAGCAAATTTTTATTCACGCGAATGATCCGCGGCGAATACTTGGACTCGACAAATTTTTGAATTTTCAGTAATTTATTAAGATTGAAAAGTTAAAGCTCAAACATCGCTTTTTAGAAAAATTTACTTTTTTCTGCCCTTATTTTAAGTAAAGCCCTGTAATATCCAAAATTTTTTTTTGGTTGGTATTTGCATTTATTCACATGTCTGTAGCCAGTAAAGAAAAAATAGGATTTTTCCGTGTACAAAAATTTTATTGATTTATTACTCACTGATTTTATCAGCCCTCCAGAATCTCGCAAGTCTAAGAAAAAATATAACATGCAGCTCAAAAGTTGAAATATCGTATTATTAACCCGTAGCAATGATTTCTTGTGCAAGTGGGAGCGTTGGAGTTAACACATTCTTCTAAAGTCATCTCATTTTGGTCTCCTCGTTGTCCTGGTTTTCTTGACCACCCATAAAGTTTGAAATGATAATGAGAACTAAACCAGTCGATGGGTTCTCGGATAACGTTTATCATAGTAGGTTGGTCAATGCCGTATCTAAATAATTTCTTGAGAATATTGTGACAAAATACCGTATCTCGATAGAGACAAAATTGGTGTTTTCCGCGCCTGCCTAATCACTGTCGAGCAACAAAATTAAATCCGTTTGTTGCTCATTCTTATTTTTATCATTTTAGAGAATCATGTAATACAAACTAAAATACTTAATATTTTCTCTTTATTGCCAAACCGCATTTGTCCGAGTGTAACAATATTTGGCTTTAAGAGGGTGGTCGTCGCATTTTAAGGGTTCTTCAAAAGCCAATTGTCGCAAAAGTACAAATCGTTTGACCAACTTTTATCTCTTTTTCATATATTTTAACAAAAATCTTGCGTCCTAAAAAACAATCGAAAGTGACGGATGGCACGTCCAATTAGAAACGTGCTTACAGAAGTGACGAAACTATTTTTTTCAAAGTGTATCTCCTCCCTAAGTTTTCAAGGTTCAACAATTATTCATGATTCAAATTAACCGGACAGAACGTGAGCAGACCAATATAACGAGTTTTTGAAAAAATACTTTGATTTGGCTTCAGAATCACCAAAAAACTGTATTTTTCACTAGTTAACATAGGTCCAAAATACTGTTTTCGGTGATACTGAAGCAAAGTCAGAGAGTTTTTACAAAAACTCTTCATATTGGTCTGCTCACGTTCTGTCCTGTTAATTTAAATTTTAAATCATTGTTGTACCTTAAAAACTCAGGAAGAGATACATTTTGAAAATTTGTCTTTTGTCAAAATGTATCTCCTCCCTGAGTTTTCAAGGTCCAACAATGATTCATTAATCAAATTGACCGGACAGAACGTGAGCAGACCAATATGAAAAGTTTTTGGAGAAATTATTTTATTTTGGTTCACAGTCACCAAGAACAGTATTTTTACCATATGTTAACTAGTGCAAAATACAGTTTTTTGGTGATTCTGAAGCCAAATCAAAATAATTTTCCAAAAACTCTTCATATTGGTCTGCTTAATTTCTGTCCGGTTCATTTGAATCATGAATCATTGTTGAACCTTGAAAACTCAGGGAGGAGATACACTTTTAAAAAATAATTTTGTTACTTATGTAAGCACGTTTCTGATTGAACGAGCCATCCGTCACTTTCGATTGTTTTTAAGGATGCAAGATTTTTGTTTAAATATATCGAAGAGAGATAAAGTTGGTCCAACGATTTGTACTTTTGCGACAATTGGCTATTAGAAAACCCTTTAAATGCGACGACCACCCCCTTAAAAGTAATTAAATGTTTTATTTGAAAATTTTTGATTTCAGTGAAATTTCTGCAAAATACCGCTTCAATGCTACAATACTAATAGGGGATTTCGAAAATTCGCCTCGGCTCTTGTGTTGGCTTAAAGTTTATCGCATGACTCGCATTGTAACGACACAACAAGCAAAACCACTCACATTAGAGCTCGGCATTCGTGAAATGAAAAAAAAATCTTGAATTTTAAAAACAACATATATGCCATGATGGCATTGTCATTGTAAGATTCCTTCGGTCCACTTTAGTCTTTAAAATATTGATATAACATACGATCAGCCTAGGAGGTGCTGAAAATATCATGGGGAGCAACCTCAATCGCCATCTATCTATATTTTTAATCCACCAACTTAATCAATTACATACATTTAGGATTATTCAATAACATTATTTTCGTATTGAAAAAAAGGATAAAAATTAACTTTATAATTTAAAGATCAAAAAACTAATGATTATGAAGAGTGAGATCACATTTGGTTTTCTGGAGCCATCAGAGCAGCTAACTTCAGTCTGATCAGAAAAATGTTCAACAACATTCCACATGATACGTTCCTTGGTTAATCAATTCCATTTATGATTCATACTTAATCATAAAAAAATGGTTTACATTGTTTATTTATAAATATTTAAGGATTATTTTTGAAAACATCAATGAATATTTTTTTAAACACTTACTTAGTAAAATTTGTAAAAAAATGATGTTGCATGTAAAAAAACGGTTTCTTCATATTTTCTTGAATATAATCAACCAGTGAATTGTCATCGTCAAAATTCATGTTGGCAGAGTCCATTTTCTTGTAATAAAACAGATTTTTTGTCGAGAGTTCTCTCAAAATATCATGCATAGTTGTGGATCCTGATTTGGGAAGCTTATTGTGAAAAATGAAATTTGCGTTTGGGATAGAGTGGTCGAGCTCAACATCATTTAATAATTCGTCACTTTCTTCGTCATAATTCCAGTCGAAACAGTCACTTGTTAATGATGGCTCTACTCAAATCTGATTATTATTAGAAATTTTTGATGTGCATGAGTTTGAACACGTCTGTACTGGTTTGAACAAGAATTTTGCCGAAAAATTTCGGCGATATGAAATTTCTATATCGCCGAATGTTTAACAAAAAAAGTTTTTTTGCTCAAAAAATTATAAACGCGTAGGCGTTCGAAATGAGGTCATATGTCAAACATTTATATTATTTTATAAGGAGTTTCACGATATGTTCGAATGAAGTGAATCACCAAAATGCGTAGAATTAAATACGTCCACAAAGTGATTTGTGATATAAATCTGAAAAAAATAGGTGATATTGGCACATTCGGCGGCTTTCGCTCTGGAAGTATTTTAGCTGAAAATCATGAAATGGCCTTATTTTTTTTCGGCGATATTGCCCTCCCCCTGTGGTAAAGTTTTTATTTTTCAATTGAACCAAAAAAAAGCATTGGATGTATTTTTTTGCTCGAGAAAAAAAAGGAGGGTCCCGACTCGGGACTCCCGAGATTGCTGATCAACAGATGTCAGAAAATATCTATTCACAATCAATATGGAACCAACCTATTTTTAATGACAGATTTGTCTTTATGAGAAATTTCTGTATAGATTTCACTGTGTAGTACACCGTTTCACCGACGGAACTCCATCTCAAAAACATTCACTATCTCTATACGGCGAGTTCGAATCCCACTAATGTTGTCTAAGTGTTTGTCTTCGTGATTGCTTGAGGTATTACACACCGATCAAACTAAGCGGTCCCAATATCAAGCACCCTTGCCTATAATCATACTCAAGAAAATCACTAAGACAACATAAGTGGGATTCGAACACACGCTATAAAGATAGTAAACGTTTTTGAGATTGAGTTCCGTTCGTGATAATATACTTAGTATACTCAGTACATTGTAGGTTTTTTTGTTCTATCTTTTCTTGTAAAAATGTGTAGATGCAGGAGATGATTAATCAATAAACCAACCGGTTGAAATTGAAAATATAAAACAAAACAGTTGGATTTTTAATAAAACGCGAAAATTCTTTTTCATTACTAACTTATTTCAAAATTGTGCAAAAAGTTTCTAAACGTTTTAACTAAAAATGTAACTTATTAAAATACATAAATGTTAACATAGTTTTTAACGTTGAAATTCGATATCATCAATTTGCCGATATCGTCGAAAAAACGTACGCAATTTCACGATTATTAGCTTAATTCCTGCCAGAGCTCATAACCCCGAAAGGGCCAATATCGCTGTAATTTCGTGGGCGTTTGAGGTTTTAATTTCAAATAACTAAGAGTGGGTCATAAATGACGTTATAGTTTCAAAGTAAATATCCCAAATCTACCTTTGGTGAACTTTATAATTCTGCACTTTTTTGTATTGTTGTTTATTTAACCGACTGAGGCAGAGAAAAAAAGTTCCTCCGAGGCATAATACCCTTTCAGGAGGGTACAATTTGCACACTCACAGCAACAAAACGGTTCATCCGATTTATAAAATTTTAATTGAACTATAATTTTGGTAATTTTGGTTCAAAATAATTTGAGTTGAAAAAAGTTGAGACCTCCCCACATCATTCAATTTTCAAACGTCACTCCCAAAAAAAAATTCTGCTCCAGATATGTCAAGGATGCTAATTTTCTTTGCAAATTGAACTCAAAACCCTTTTTTCAAATCCTGGCTAATTTTAAATTAAAGTTATTTTTTCGGAAAATTATTTAACTTAAGCGAAAAATCGTCTTCCAATCAACTCGTCATAAAATTTGAATTTTTTTTTCAGAAAAATTTTGGCTGTCATTTTCAGATTTACATTGTTGAGTTTTAAAATGTATTCGAAAAAGAGCTTTTTTAAATCATTTTTCCATTATTTTTGGCTGATTTAAAGTGACTTTACCCTTTCAAAAGGGTATATGCCTCGGAGGGTTAAACCTATTGTAAAACTTCTTATAAAATTGAAAAACTTTTCTAATTATGACGTATCCGAACGCCCACGCGTTTTTGATTTTTGAACATATAAAATTATTTTTCTTTTCATATCGCTGAACGTGCCCAATATCGCTAAATTTTTTAGAAATTTTTTTTTTGGCGATATTTGGCTTCCTTCTGTAATAGGATTCGGCCTGCTAAAAATTCAGTGATAATAAATCACATTCCTGATGTCGATCTGGCAATAGCTGGGTTTCCAATCTCAAAATCATCTTCTCCAGCTGGTTCTCTGGTCTGTGGTTCAAACTGTAATTTCTGTGCAATAGATTCTGCGGATAATCGTGGAATAAGGGATCCTTGTGACGGAGCCATTCTCGGAATTGTTGGTTTTTCAACCGGAATTTCAACCGGTATCCTAACCAGTATTTCTGGAACCATCCTCGGAATCTCTTTGGCTACCGGTACAAATGCGGGGATAACCGGTGCAACTGGGATTTTTACTGGTACTACCTGACTTACTAAAACGGGATTATTGACGATTACCGGTTCGTCATTTGTTTTAGCATGCATGTATTGGTTTCCGTAAACTTGAAATTCTTGAGGATAAACATTTTCACCATTGTCATACGAATAAACAGGATAAGCTCGATTGTCAAAACCTCGTTCGAAATCTGAAAATTATTGTTATTTTTTCGTTGATATTGATATTTTCACTATTTTAAATAGAATGTTTCCAGGGAAATCTATTCTAAACCGTGAATTTCGGTAATTTTCGACGTTT
Source organism: Oikopleura vanhoeffeni (assembly GCA_004367855.1). Lineage (NCBI taxonomy): Eukaryota > Metazoa > Chordata > Appendicularia > Copelata > Oikopleuridae > Oikopleura > Oikopleura vanhoeffeni. Next base: position 320,562 of record SCLH01000410.1, on the reverse strand, counting down.
TTGTATATTTATATTGCAAATAACTCGAGATTCATGATAAAAAATATTACAATTTTCAAACGATGAAGCTCAGAAATGTACGACAAAGACGGTTTAGGATGAATTTTCTAATTCACTGTTAGTTGTTTTTGATCAATCATTTTTGACCGACCAACGTTCAAAATCTCTGAAGAATATTGAGTAAAGCTTCAATTTCGCGGCATTTTTTCAAAAAATTTTCAATTTAAAGTATCTTCCGTTTTTTATTTTTCACCAAAATCGCGTAAAACTTTATATCAACATTTTGGAGGAAAAAATCACTGTAGCAAATTTATCCTAGCAGCGTTCTTATCAGAAAATTACGTTGCAAGCAAATTGCCACTATGGTCAGCACTTTTGAGCTTATTTGATTTTTAGAGAGCTCTGAGGGCAATTTGCACATTTGAAGCAATTATTAACAAAAAATCTGTTAACAAATCCTGGGTCTTTAAAAAAACAGGAAAAAATTCACTGCAAAATGTGCCAATTATACTCATTTTTGGCTTTCGAAATATCTTCTGAAAAAAACCTGGCTATCAGGGCAATTGACAACACTTTTCCTATGAAACCAATGGGCAACAGTTGAAGCAATGGTCAACAATTTTGACCAGAAGCTCGTGTGTTGCCCATTGTCAACAACCACAATATTCAATGGCTATTGAATCTTTAAGTCCAAAGCCTTCATTTTGCACACAAGACAATAACCTGGAACTAACCCCACTTTTTAGCCGACGAATTTAAATATGTATAATCTAAAATATTTTCATTTATATATTTTCACCGTAGCAAAAACGATATAAATGAGTACGATTAACGCCTCCTGAATATTGATTGGTTTCAAGACCAGGAGCATATTTGCCCGTTTCAGTTTTAATCCGATCAAATAAGAAAATCGGTTAAATTCTAAAACACATATTTTATATTATGGCATTGGCAGACATGAGCTCAAAATATATCTTAGGGTGAAGATGAAAAAGATTTTTTTGTCTCCCGTACAGAGATTTTCGCTTTCTTTTTTTTCATTATTCGACAGAATTAGTCGGGTGGGTGATTTTAGTGAGGAATATTTTGAAGAAAAATAGGCTCAGAAAATACCACTTAGATTTTGATTCGAAAGCAGCGAGACCAGAGAAATTAACGAGATTATAATATTTGTGTAGAAAGTTTTGTTTAACTATATTGAGTTGAGCTTTTTTTGGTCTTTCATGCCCATAGTGTATAAAATAACCATATGGTCAGTTATACTTTCATGAGAAAAACGGCTACGGAAAATGTTTTGAAATTATTTTTGAAACGATGCGTTAACTTTGAAATTTACCTCGACCTTAACATAAGTTAATTTACTGTATTGACCGAAAAATTTCAAAAGAAATTAGATGAAATGATGATCGAATAATTTTATTCTGCTTTCGGCATAAATAAAGTTGATCTACAGAGCCGCGAGACCCCAGCCAATTTATATATACGTTTCAAGCTTAAATTTTAGTTTTCACACTACTTCTGAAAAAGACAGAAAATTTTAAGTTTGAAACCTTGTGATAAACATTTAGTTAGTTTAACCCTTGTGAGCATATACAAAAAAGTTCCGCCAAGGCACCAGAGCCACAATTATGGCTCTTCTTTGAATGTTGTTTACAGAAAGCTTAAGGCAGTTTGAATTTGAATTTTTCATGCATAAGGAAGTTGAGAAGTAATATTTTCGCATCCGAAATTTTATATTTTAGAATTTCAATTTTTAGTTCTAGAAAATATAGTGAGAAAGCAAGGTATACTATATCACGTGATACACGGTCACAGTTGTCTTCACAAGTGACCTTCCGTCGGAAACGATGCACAAGTATCTGGCCTACGTCATCGTTTTGTCCGCTTTGATTTATATCTCATACATCAAAAGTAATTTATAATAAGTCAAAATTTTGACGGAAAAATCATGATTTTCGATTAAAAATGTTTATTTTCCCTATAAAAGCAGATTATTACACTTTTTTTCATTATTTTCAAGTTAATATGGTAATGAAGTACAACTGTGACAGCTTTTGATAGCTTAAATTTCCTTTTATAATAATTTAATTTTTTCATGGAAAACGATACTTGAAGTTGAAAATTTAGAAATTTCACTTCCAAAAAAAATATCTGCCCCTAGATACCAATAAATTTGTATTTAAACTGTCATGCATGCACAAAACGCTTTCCTTAAAACTGGCTAATCTCACACTTGTATTTTATGTCTTGTTCTGAAATAATTTTTCAGGAAGTGAAACATAGGCGAAAAATCCTTATAAATCAAACACCCGTGATTCTGGAACCAAACATTTGAAAAAATTTAATTATTTTTTCGGAACCGAATCAAAATTCTTTAAATTGTGTTTGAAAGAAGAGATTCTACGATCCCGTTTTTTGCCGTTTTTGAATGATTTTAGGTATGCTTAGGGCAAACGCGCAAAAAATAGGTACTCGATAAAAGGGTCGCATAAATCTGAAATTTTACTCCGTCAAAACTGTCTTTGGTCCCAACTTTTCAGATTCTTAGGACTTTTTTGTCGGGTAGCTGATTTTTTGCGCGTTTGCCCTAGGTATGCTAGAGCGACAATTGTGGCTCTGTGCTCACAAGGGTTAAGAAAACATTAATTTAACCGACAAAAATTTTTAAGTTTTCAGATCACAACTAGTGCTTGAAACTCTTAAAAGATCTGAGAGACGCTGCAGATTGACATTCACAATTAAATTTTAAGAATACCGTTTCAATGATACATCACGTGATCAAATCAAAAAGTGACATTCAAAAATTTTCTTTGGGTATCTCAATAATTTTTATGAAATCGACGCCAAAAAATTGATAGATTTGTCTTGTCGAAATTCCCTAGTTTTCATAAAAAAAAAGGTTTTTTACATTTTATACAGATGAACCGAGTTATTTATGAGGAATGAAAAAGGTAACGTTCAGAAAAAATACTTCGTTAAAATTTTGGAACAAGGCTGAATTTGGTTACTAGGCTGAATTGGAAAAAATTACAATTAGCACATTTTAATTTTTACATAAATAATTCCTCAAGTTTGCCCGTCAGTTGCAAGCAAAAGTTTTGCTTGCTCTTTTATGCGGCATAATTTATGAATTTTGTGTACATAATTGATTGATTACCACTATGTAGAATTTCAAAGCCCATTTTGAAAAAAACTTCAAAATTTTTTTTAATCAATCTTAAATTTTATGCACGTATAAATACGGCCAAAACTTTTATTTTCAAATACCGTTTTCCGGTAAGTTGGTTGTTAAACGCTCAATTGTTTTTCTAGATTCCTCATTTTTAACTGTCGGACTAACTCGCTAAAAAAACTCTGAAAAATCAGGAGTTTGCAATCCACTAATAAAAATTATCGGCTTTTTAAACTTACTTTTGTTACGTTTCTGAGCTCAGAAGTACAAATAATCGATATAATTAAGACTAGTTTTAAAGGGGTAGCGGTCGACTCTTGTTACGGTACTTTGAGGTGTAAAATAGCACGACATTGCTAGGGAACACTCAGAAAGCATTAACTTATTTAAAAAAACCCCAAAAAAAACCCCAAAAAAATTCGAAATTTTCATTTTTTGAGTATATTTTATTTGAAAAACATTCAAACACAATTTTTGACCCGAAAAACTCAAAATATCAAAAACGTCTTAGCAGATTTTCTTCTTGCATCACCCAAGCTTCATTTGATGGTACTTTCGACTAAATCCGACAACTTTTATTTTCGAGTTTTCACTTCCGGTTTACTAAAATGCGATTTTCTAGAATTCAACAAAAACATTTCAAAATTCAGCATCATCAAAAATACCCAAAAACATTATTTTCCATCTTACTCAAATTAATACTGAATTCTGAAATGTAACCTAGGAGAAGATGGATTTTAAATAGCGAAAACCTTGAAATTAGGCGGTTTTTCGCGGTTCTAGAAAAAACTAGTTGAAATTCAAAAATTCGCTCCATCAAATTACTACTAAGTGATTCGTGGATCATGCCAAGTTTGAGTGAAATCGTATGCGAGCTCTAGGAGGAGATAGATTTCAATTTTTGATTAAGTGTTCTAGAAATTCGCTGCATGGTGGACCCGGGTCGGTCAAAATTATTCTGATTAATTATTTTTGTCAAAAAGGATAGATCTACCAATGGCTATCCTCAAAGTTTCGAAGCAGTTTAGTATTATGGTAAAGTGGAGTACAAAAGTAGCATTTTGCGACCGCTACCCCCTAAAGGGAGTGGGTGTTCGCTGAGTTGGCTCCTCCAAGGTCATTTCCCGCCCAAACTAGCACGGTTAATATTCAAAACATTTGTACTAACAGAACCAACCTTCGCGGTAATTTTAACTTAACAGTCATCTGAACAATCCCACCTACGCCGACACCTTCGCTTTTGCAAAGTCTGCTTAAAAGGACACGGCGTTAGTGCCTACTCCTTTCTAATTTTCATATTTTTTATTATTTTTTGTGTCAGGCTCCGGCGAGCCCTTACGATATAATTGCAAAAGCGCTTTTGTTTTAACAGTTTTGCTTATTCAGCGGGACAAAACCGCGGAAAAACAAGAAATGAAATTTGAATGATCAGTCTTGGCAAGCATCGGCTCAAAAGCTATCTCTCCACCAGTTTGAGAGATCATAGTGTCTGGACTATGCCGCAATTCTGAAAGTCACAAAACTGGTTCAAACATATAAAGAGAGTTTTTTCGAAATTTTGCTTTGGCGTCTCTCTGGGGGTCCCATGGCCATACTTGTCTTTGAGCCTAACATTTTTGACAATTTAGAAACCAGACAAAAATGCTTCAAAATAATTTTTTCCGTAATACAACACTTTTAAGGGGATTTTGGTGCAATTTTTAAATCGGGCGTCAAATAGGAAACAAATGAGCGCACTTCAATTTTAACAATCATAAATAATCAATAATTTTTGTCTTTTCGGTTTTTATTTGCTGTTTTTGGCGCCGAAAGCAAAATTCTTTAAACAAAAGCATTTTGATTATTTGTTTTAGGCTTCTCCGGAGCCTCACGCAAAAAAATAATAAAAAAATGATGAAAACTGAAGGAGTAGGTACGAACTGCATGTCTTTTTAAGAAGCTTTTTAAAAGCGTAGGTGTCGGGGTAGGTGAGATTGTATCAGATTACTGTTAAATTCAAAATGACCGCGAAGGTTGCTTCTGTTAGTAACAAATGTTTTTGGAATATCACCTTTGCTAGTTTGGCGGGAAATGGCCTCGGAACAGGCTCAAATTTGCGACACCCACTCCCTTAACTTTAAATAATCCAATTTAATTATCCAGATTTATCACGTGATGTTTCAGGTTATTATCATCTCATTTCTACAAGATTTTGGCTGTGACAAATCGCGCTATTACCTTATCTGCAGTATCTCTATAAGGTCCTCAAGGTTTGTTTGCATTGCAAACGCATTTCTGGCTGAGCGATATTACATCAGAAACAAAATTTAGAAACGTGTCTCAAGAACAACACATGTTAAATATAAAATGTTTTTAGAATTTTGGAGTTATTATGCAGCACAGCAGGGTGCCGCGTATAGGTGAACGCGTAAAGGTGAAACCCACCCTAAAACCTACGTAAGCCTCCGCAATCGCCTACGCATGTGCGAATAAAAACTTTTTCTTCCTGAAGTACGCGTATAGCCTATACGGTATAGGTGAAAGTCAAAATATAGGGGTTTTTTTTCAAAACTGCTCAGGCAAAAAGATAGGCGTTTTCAAAAAGTCAAAATATAGGCATATTTGTAAATTTTTATAAATGAACAAACTATTCAATTAATTTGTAGTTTCAGCGTTTTATTTTATTAATCTAGTACAGTTGATTTGTTTTAAAAATCTGAACACAATTTTTGTTCAAATAATTTCCCATCAATTATTCCATTTATGAAGCCATTTTTTCACGATAGCTTTTTATTTTTTTAGTTTGAAAATCAAAGTTTTTCTTTAGAGTCAAGTCTGTAATACTTCGCTCAGTTTCCTCATAAACTAATTTGATAATAACGGCCCCAGTAGCTTTAGGATTTTTCTGGCGTATTTCTAGCACCTTCAATTTCTCTGTGAGCGGTAAGTGATAGTTTTTTTGAGTTGTATCTTTTTTTTCTTGGATATCATTTTGGCACTCATTTTTAATAAAAATTTTATTTAAATTATTTGCTCGAATAAAATTAAATAAATGCATTCTAGAAGCTAAATTCGAATTACTGCGTGAGTCAATTATCAAAAAAACGTAGTTTTTGAGGTTTTCAAATCGGTCATTTTTGCATTTGTGATGAAAAATTGAGCAAAAAATCAGCCTAAATTCTTACTCTGACTACCTATTAACTAAATTATCAATTCTAGATCTTGTTTTTTATTGACCAATCAGAGCATATCTTCTCAGACGTCTCGCGTATAGGTGAAAGTACGCGTATAGGTGAAGGTTTTGAGCAAAAAAACTTTCACCTATACGCGGCACCCTGCTGTACTCAATTTGTGATGAATATATCAGCTCTCATTTTTGATAAACGGTAAATAAGTCAAATAAAGTAAAAAATCTAAAAACAATAAACATGTACAGTCACTGAACTACAGTGGGTCAGTAGGAGGTATACTATTTTCGCCGGAAATTAAAAAAAAAATCTTAAACTATAGAAAAATGTGTAGGCGGAAAATATTTAACATTTTCTATGAAAATTTCTAAATTATGTTCAAAATGTTTTGAAAATTTAATTTTTGCATTGGCAACAATAGAATTATAAAAGTGTATTTGGGACAATGTGTGTGATATCAACACACCCATATCGATCATTATGCCTGGGTAACTTTATAAACTTATTTGCCTGTTAAAAGAATAGGAATAAGTTTTTAAAGTTACCCAGCATAATGATCGATATTGCAATTGTGTACATTTTTATCGGGCGTTACAAAACGTTGGGCCCTAACACTGGGGGCAGTGGTGCGACGCCGCGGACATTTTATTCGTTTATAAAAGAGAGGTTTTAACGCCTACGCAATTTTCATAGCAAAAGATAGAGGAAAAATTCCCGGCGAAAATAGTATACCTCGTCAGTAGTAAGAACAGCTCGCAAACACCTATGGACTAGTGATTTAAATATTTTTAGTCTGACAAATTTGAGAATGTTCAAAAGTGATGCCCTAACTAAAGAAGTCTTACATTCGAAGCGGTAGTGCCTTCAAAAAAGTGTTGCGGAAGAGTTACATAATTGGGCCCATGAACCATAAAGTGAGGTCTCGCAGCTCTGTGATTTTATCATTAGAGGGCACCAAAAAGCAAACTTGGACCTACCCAGAGGCAGTGTTTTGTAAATCCTCGATCGGGAATAGGCTGGCCAAAGATTTTTCCAAATTACACTAAATCAGCCGGACAAATGGCTTTTTCACGAAAATTTAACACAATACGTAACTAGGTATAAAAAATGCATTCAAAATAAAAAAAATTGCCGATAATGAAATCTTCGACCTCTAAAGCAGCGTTAAAAGTCGAATTTTTTGTTTTTGTTTTTTATGTTAGAACGCTTTCAAACTTTGGCAAAATTGTATAACTTTTCAATGCGATTATTTTGAGATTATAAAACGATACCTGAAAATGCTGCGTTAAGGAGCTATGTGCAGTAAAAGGCCTAATTTTAGCCCGTAGCTCCTTAAGAGGTCACTTTGAGACATTGTTTCATAGTCTCAAAATTCTTAAAATTCAATTTGGCATCGAATGATACTCATTTAACGGTAGATTGAGCAATTTTCAAGGTCAACTGATAATGGTACCTCTTAAAACCTCTAAAACAGTTAAGATTTCATTATCGGCAAAATTTTAAATTTCAAATCGAACCGCCATGGGGAGGGGGAGTATTTTGTCAAAAAATAAATGAAATCGCCATTTGTCCGCATATGTGAGTCAAAAAAAAACGTTTTGTACCCCTCCGAGTTAAAAATAAAAAAAATTTATTGCAAAAATTTCTTGTCTAGCTATCAAGGAGTTTTCTCCCAAAATTTCAGGATTCTATGTCATCTATAAGAAAAATCCTCGGCCAGCCTAATCGGGAATCCCGGATAGGGACGGGAGCGGGATTGAATTTGTAACTTTGGTCGGGACGGGACGTGTTCGGGATTAAAAAAATAAGACTCGGGATCAGGATGGCATCGGGATTAGAAAAAATGGAACTCGGGATCGGGACGGAGCCGGCATTGTAAACTCATCCCCTTTGAGAACACTGCCCGGAGTTATCATTTCCGCGGCCATCAGTTATAGCATCAACTTTATTTATGTCATAAACCGAAAAGATTAAATTTGAAAAACATTATCGGACTACTATTTAAAATAAATTGCGTCCGATTAAATTCCGTCGGCGGTCTTATGTGTAATAATCATTAATTAAAAAGCCGCGAAACCCTTCCTTGAAATATGTTCACACTCATAATGGTTAATAAATTTGAGTTATATCAATTACGGGGCCATCTGGTCATTTTTTGCCACTTTTTCAGCCAACATTTTTATATAATTCGGTTTTTGAAAAAGACTCATTCGATTGAGTTCTTAGACAGCTCAAACTGAGCATAAATATATAAGGAAGAATAAATTGAAAAAAATGATCCGAATCAGGTCATTGTTTCCATTTTTTTAACAAAAACTGATAATTTAAAAATTTCAGTTATCTCAAAAGAAAAATGGTCCGATTCTGTCAATTTTTTTTTGATATTTACCAGATACTTGTGCTCAGTTTTAACTATCGAAAAACGGAATCGGATGAGTCGTTTTCAAAAGCCGAATCATATTTAAATTTTGGTTGCAAAATCTTCAACACAACTATCAAAATATCAGCTTTTTCGAATTAAATTTTTTTGTGAACAGAAAAACCTTTGTTTAATTGTATCATAACGCAGTTGATGTTTAAGGGGGTGCCATAAGTCCTGAGATTGGTTCATTTTTTCAGAGCGATAAATGAAAGAAAAAAAAGGGGAAAATTTATTTTTTTCTTCAATAAAAGTGTCCATTCTTGCAAACTTTTATATTTTTAATTTCTTAACATAACTGACTATCTGTGAAAATACTAAAAACCACTTTTACTTGGAACTCCATTTCCAACTTAACTCGACCATATAATTTTTTTTGAAGGCGATATTAATAAATTTCAGACATTGTCGGGTGTAATGCGCTTAAAAGTCTTGTTTATATATTGCCAATTAAAAAATTTCCTTGATATGAAAGTTTTTTCTCATGAAAAATGGTCAAAATGGCAAAAAGTAGAGAATAACAACTTTTTTTGAGATAAAAATTGACCTTCAATTGCGTTTTGATATTTAAAAAGGTTCTAACTATCTGAAAAAATGGCGTCTATTACACCCACAATTTTATTTGAAATTTTTGACTGGCATAAAATTTTCAAATATTTAGTGCCAAATGGCACTTATCGAGTGTACAGCCGAGTGTTAAAAATTTCATCAATAGTTTAGAAATGAAAATCGCTCGACCAACTCATTAGTTGACATACGGATATTTAATAGATACCTAACAATTAAATAATTGATTCTACCTGATTTTTTATTGATAATTCGAAAAACCACAAATTTAAAATTTTGGACATGATTTGCGGAAAATTTTCATAATATTTCCATAAAATTCGACAGATGATGAAAAATAAAGATTTTATGATTTTTCAAACGGCTGTCAAAAAATATGTAGGCGTTTTTGAAAAAAGTTAAAGTATTCATTTCTTTGTTTTTTGTCACAGATTGAAATATAAAAAACAGAAAAATTTTGGCCGAAAAATACGGAAAATTTTATATATTTCTTTGATTTTTTTCAAATTTTTACGATTTCAAAATTGAAAACTTGAACTTAAATCTTTCCTAAAATGAATAAAAATAATTTTATCAAGCTGAAACATATTTATATCGGTTCAGCTAACTATAATAAGCATAAAAACATATACTTACTTATTATTTTCGTAAGTTATAATGACTCCAGTCTGCAGGGTTTATGGCACCCCCTTAATAGCTGTTAAAAAGAAAGACTATGAAGAAACATAAAACCATCAAGCATGTTTCGTGAACTTCGAGGTATAACTGTTGCTGTAATTTTTTTATATAATTCGGCTTTTGAAAACGACTCATCCAATTGATTTTTTGGATAGCTCAAACTGAGCACTGATATTACGACAAAATTAATTAAGAAAACCGTGGGCGAAATCAGACGATTGTTTCCAATTTTTAAACAAAAACTGATAATTAAACAATTTCAGTACACCCTTTAAAAAAAATGGTCCGTTTCGGACCATTTTTTTTATTCACTTGATATTTGTGGCACAAATTTTGTGCTCAATTGGAGCTGTCTCACAACTTAATCGGATGATTTTTTCAACAGCCAAATTATATAAACATTTTGGCTAAAAAAGCCCAGCAAGTAACGTAATAATAAATAGAGTTTAATTTCACGGTGCCTTAATAAGTTCGAGAGAATTGCTGGATAGATTTAAATGTTCATATGATCACGCTAGAGTTCAATTGGATAATGCTTATAAACAAATGCTTTGTTCGTTGGCTCGTGCCTTTTCTATGAAATCGTATCGACCGAAAATATTATATCTATGCTCTCATCAAACATCTAGTCGCCATTATTTTCATCACAAATTTCGATTTTAACTTGGATTCCTCATTAAAAAGTCATTAACTAGCTCACTAAATGAAAAAGTTTTGAGGGTTTATAAATGTGAACCTAATTGATAGGAGTTATTAAAGGTGGTTTTGAACTTTTCCTTATATTTATAAATCCTTTAAAACCTAATGCAAAAACAACGATAATATCTTCATTTATTTGCATGAATTATTCTTATTATTATGGTTTTGAATAGGGGATATAGATTACCAACCCGCATTTGAGAGATATTGGATACTTAAAAAATACGGAATCTGAGCATTTGATTGGTTAATTCTTTTCAGATCTGACCAATGAAATCGGCCTATTCTGCAATTTAGGGTTTTGATTGTGTACTACAACGTAGTAAACGCGTTCTTTATATCATTCAAATATTTAGGATCTTTCGTTTGAGGGACTGTATTACAGACTCTGTAATCCATCTTGGGACGAGAACAATTTTTTTGTAATATATTGAAATCAAATTAATAAAACGCAAACTTCCCGAACAAATTTTCTGCAAAAAAATGATATTAAACTGTATTTAATGTGTGCTTTACACGGAACTTCCACAATTTCAAGTTGTATTTCACTACAAAATTCAGCAATTTTAGTTTACAGTCTAAGTTCCTTGGCAAAAGGGCTTCATCAAAAAGTTTTCGACTTGTTCTCTTTTTATATCGTGAAACCATAATTATTCGAAGAAATCTATATAATAATGGGAAAAAGAACGTTTTGAAACCTTTTTCGCAATTTTGCTTCTTTGAATTTTCATAAATATAAGGAAAAGCGCATATAGAACATCCGAAACCATGTACCAGTTTAAAGCACATTGACCACCCCCGAACTGTGTTCCACTAAGGGCCTTTGTACCAGTTAGGAACCTTTTCCTTTAAAGAAAAAAGTGTGACTACCAGAGAGTTCTGAATTTTTTAGACCAAATGAGACCTTTTAAAGTCGAAACTAAACCAAATTAGTTCAACCAATTGCATATATTGCTGGTATTACTTTGGCTCTTTTTTGTTACAAAAAGATTACTTTTCTTACTCTCCCGAAATTTAATACTAAATGCTTAAACTACAACAATATGATCGATAGCGCTTAGAGAGCGATTATCTGACCCCGTTTAAGCAGTAACATGCACCCGCAAAGAGGCTACATTTCACAAAACTGAGCAAGAACAATTGTTTTCTAAAAGTGCATATCTAGGGTCATACCATGATTTCATTTACGAATTAACGTTATAACTAAAGTTATAGCTGGATCACGTTATAGAATTGTAAAGATTTTTGGTCTTAACTATTTGGAAATATTTTGACAATATTTCTCATTTCTCGTTCAGAAATTTGAAAAATTTCATTTTCTGGAATCACCAGCTGAAAATATTAAAAATGCAACCTTTAATTTTATTCAAATATGTCCTCGTTTCGTTTCTTTGCTCTCGTTTTTACTCTGAATTATAATTTTTGCAACGAAACTACGGCTTAGGAGATATCCATTGAAGCCTTCTTTTATCCAAAATTTAAAAAAAATTATTACACCGAAATTTGCCAAATTGGTAAGTCAACTCGACCACCGTTCAAAATTAATTTTATTCAACTCATGAAAAAAAAATTACTTTCGACGGAAAATTTCCGTTTTTTCGTCGTTTTTCAAAATTTTCCATTTTGACGTAAAAAACCTTCTAAAACCAAATTAAATAAATTAAAAACGGTGGTAGAGACTGTTTTTCACAGTTTTTAATTAATAAAAATTTTAAAATGAATTTAACCTTAATTTATACAATTGGGTTGTCAAATATAGTATGTATTTGTTTTTATTTTGACGATCAGAAATACAGTAAATACAGAAATACTGTATTTACTGAGTTATTTCTGTATTTCTGATCGTCAAAATAAAAACGTATTAATTTATACACTTTCGATCGCAAACGCGCGTTTTTTGAGTTTTTTTCAAAAGACAATTCATCAAGTTAAAATAATCGATCTTAAAAAATCAAATTGAACGAATTGAGCTCAAAAATGTCAACTTCCGTCCGAAAATGTTTTTATCTGAAAATTTTGAACTGGCAAAAAGTTATCAATCAAGAAAAAAAAATTGAAAAAAGCAAATCTGTGGTCATTGTTTTGAAAAATTTTTACAGAAAATTTGAAAAAAAATTCTGCGGAAAAATCAAGATTTTAACTTCATATCACCGCTATTAACGGCGTTCAATAGAGTCCGATGATTGTACACTGTCGAAGGTCATGAAACGGCCAGTTTTAAGGAAATTTTTTTGACTTATGTAAAATTGAAACCGGACTCCGACTTTCATAAAATTTTCCTTGAAATTTCCAAGTTTGAGTTTGATTCTGATCAGTTGAATTATAAACCAGTTGAAAACGTTTATTTTGATTGTGATTTTAAATAATTTTTTTGCTAATTATCGGCACTTTTGGCGATATGGAGACAAAAATGAAGTTTCCCGTTTTAAAATAATAAACGCGTGGGCGTGCGAAATGACGTCATAATTTGACCAGTTATTTCAAATTTAAGAAATACCAAACTGTAAAGAATAAAGTACTCCACTGCACGCAATCAATCAAAAATTAAAATGAGCAGATTTGGGCCATTTAATTTTGCAATATGACGTCATTTATGAAGCACTTCAAGTAATTTGTAATGATACTTTCAACGCCCGCGTAATTTCGGTGATATTGGCATTTTCGGCGATTGGCGATAAATTTTAGTTAAAAAGCGTTAAATTACGTATTGAGAACTACTAGATGTTGAAAATATCGTATAATTATACTCCCGAATAAATTATTTCGGAACAGGAGTATCAATAGAAATTTCAAATATTTAATTTTCCTCCAAACTCCTCAAACGAGAACTTGCAACAAGAATTAGACCTTAAGTTCGATATTCACGATACATGTTAAACGGTTATCCAGATATTTGCTAAACGTTTCGTTAAGATTTATCTGAGACCAATCATAGTCTGATATAATTCACTCAAAGAAAATAAACATAAATAATTTTTGACAAGCTCTGCAAAAATGACTTAAAAGCCTGGCTGCTAACTCCCATTTTACTTCTCTTGTTTTTCTTGTGACATGCACCAGAGCACAAAAGACAACAACTTCTCATGTCTTTTTTTTGTTTGACAGAAAAAGCTCGATTTTCAAAAAATCATTAAAAAACACAATACTAGTTTGTCGTATCATTTTGTTTCGAAATGTTAAGATTAAATGAGATAACTTTTGATATCTGACTTTTTATGGTTAAAAGCGTTTTGTGTCGAACTTCAAGGTTTTTGTTTGAATTCAAATCATGAATATTCCATTCAAAAATTAAAAATGCGCGTTGTACCATCAGGTGTGCTTATTGAAAGAAATTGTTTGGTGGAATTGATTGCCTCACACGATTTCCTTAAACCTCACTATGACCATACAGACTTCACCACAAATTGTTACGGTTTTCATTTTGACCAAAGTTTACAACAGATAATTTAATCAGGATCCCAGCATAATTTCGATCTTATTCCTAGAGTAACCTTAGTAAAATTATCAATGCCGAAATCATTTCAGAACCCTAACTTATTCTTCTGGAATATCAGTATAAGAAGTCGGCATATCCGACTATTTTTTTGGATCGGATCAGTGGTTCCGCCGAAAAAATAAGATTTAAAACTAAAGAATGGCTATTTTTGCGTCGCAATTGATGTTACAGATACTTAAACGGAACCAAATAAATCAAATTGGACCCTTTTGCATAAATTTTGGGTCATATTACGTTTTTTATCAAAAATAATAGCGGCGATTTTTCTGGAAAAGTCAAGTTTTGCTGTTAAAATTTAGCAATTTGACCAAAAAAATATTCGTTAACAAACAAAATTCTTTTGATTCAGTATCGTCAATAAGACTACCAATCTCTTAAAGCAATCTCAGTAATTTTCAGTACAAAAGATATGGGCTGCCTATAGAACCCCCTTAAGCAAATGGATTTTAACTGAATTGAGTTGTTTAAATAACCTTCTCATTATTGAAATTGGAATGAATTGAATTTTTGCCTGTTAAAGCCGGGTTTAAATCTTAAATGTCTCAGATGAGTCAAAAGCCCTGAAGCTGATCTTACCATTGTCTGTCAAAAATTATTTTCAAATTTGTAAAAAATCATTTTTTCGTAGTTTTTTTCGGTATACGAAGCTCACGGGACCGATCTATAAAATATCGATACGATTTGTTTTATTTACTGTAAACAACGTATAACCTTTTAAGAAAATTAGATTTACCGAACGCAAATGTTGTGAAAGCCTGGTTCGTTGATCAAAATCAGCGTACTAACTTATTTCCATTGAAATCTGATTTTAATAAAATCGTGAAAAACGAACTTGAAAATAAACTAAAAAAACTACAGCGCCGTATGGTGTCGAATCTTTTCAGAATACATTAAGTTTTTTTATTTATGACTTAACTAGCTATAAAACAAGCCGCATTTTAAGAAGGAAATGTCATTTTAAGGTCAAAATATTTTTAAATTTTTTTAAATTTCCTGTTCGAAAATTTAGAGTTCAATGTTTTGCATTTAAAGGCAAGTTGTTGTTTATACTTTGATTTATAACTTTTCTAACTAAAAACGGATACGTTGTCTCCGGTCATAACCTTTTTAAATACAAATTTTCAAAAATTAATCTAGGGTAAATTTTTTCCAAATTATCCAGCGGTTGCACCTACTGAATTTTATTTATTAATTGCGTTATTTTTTCGTTGTGCAATTTTTTAAGGTTTTGAAATCTCAATTTTGGCTGAGAAAGCGTATTTAAAAAAACATATAATAAATTCGGTGGTTGCATTCAAAATTGCCCTTGTCGGGTTTTTCAACAGAACCGCCTTATAAAGTGAAACCTTACCATAACCATTGGTTCTGACGAATTAAGCTCAAATTGACCCTTATGGTTCTTCCTTCATTTGATTAAATTTTTATACAAAATCTAGAATAAGCAGTGGCTTGGCTGGACTAGCTTGAATTGGCTTGGCTTAAGTGAAGCCAAGTCAAGCCAGATAGATTCGATTTTTGCAGAGTACCCCCAGGTATATCCCTTTATCACTTTTTGGTTAGAATGCGTAGCCACTACTCCTGTTAACGTGTGATTTTAACGTTGTGGCTACGCATTCTAACCAAAAAGTGAGAAAGGGATATCAATCTGATTTGATGTTTTTCACATTCCCTGAGTTTTTATTTATGCTTGTTTTAATTTTTGTCCTTCAAAAGTCAAGCCAAGCAAACAAATGTTTTTCGTGCTTTCAAGCCAACGAATTTTTTCGTCTTGTCAAGCCAAGCCAACGTTTTTTTTTTCTTGGTCAAGCCAAACGAAGCCAACGAAATTTATTCGTCTGGTCAAGCCAAGCCAGACAAATACCTCTGGCTTGCCTAGGTCTGCATCAAGAGATGATTAAAAAAAAATTGTCTCTGACCGCCTCCTTATGATTTGATATTTTTTTAATCAATTGTTTTTCTTAACATTATTAAAAAATGAAACGATTAAATTAAGTTTAATAAAAATATTGGTAGAACATGAAAAAATAATAATTTCTGACCGAAACTGTTTTCTCATGATAGGCCTCATAAGTCAAAAAATTTTAAAATAATTTTGTTTGGAATTATTTATCTGTTTTAGACAAACTTCCTTTTTTTTCATAATCGAACAAACATTTTTCGAAGAAGTGTAAACTGTTTATTTTATTGATGCCGCTAAACAAATAATAAGAACATTCTTTTGAACCAGAAGAATCAATAAAATTTGGAAACTATTTTTTTTCTTGATAAGTTTACTCATAATTTTTTTATTATGTTTGTGAAATTAAGAACAAATATTTACCAAATTTGCAATCACATTGAAATTAGAAAAACATTTCGATGTTTAGAAAATTTGATTTAATTATAAAGTTCAAATGGATTTGTTGCAAATATATTGCGCAATCAATTAAATAAAATTCGAAAAATTTCATATTTTGATTTCATAAGAAAAGAAATTGCTTGACTTTTCTCTCCGTGTTATTTCAAATCATTCTAGATCGATATAAAAATTTTAAAACTAATTTTTCAGCAGTTAAAAATATTCAAGTTTAAAAGATCCAGAGCATAAAAACTTCATGAATTTGTGATTTTAGCATTTTGACAAATTATAATGGCCAAAAAACGAGGGAACTTGTTATAGATCAATACGGCGGAGTCCCGATATTGCCGAATTTGCCGATTTCGCCGGAGAAAACATATGAAATTTCACGATTTCTGGCAAAATTCCTTCCAGTGCCAATATCGTCGAAATTGCGTAGGTGATGAAAGTTCATATTAAAAATTACTTTTAGTGCGTCATGATTCATGACTCATAAATGACGGCATATTTCAAGATTGAATTTATCAAATCTACTTTTTTGAATTTTTAATTGATTGTGTTTGGTACTGTTCGTGATTATTTAAGATTTTGTATTTTATTTCTCTCGAACCTATTGTAAAATTCTTTATTTGATAAAAAAATGACGTTATTTTGAACGCCCACGCGTTTTTCATTTTCAAAACGAAAATCGTATCACTGTCTTGTTATCGCCAAAACTGCCTTATAGCACCGAATTTGTTGGATCGATATATTAGGCCCCCTGCATTCATATCCCCTTACGAGGAACTTAGATATTTTTTAGTTTGGTCTAGTACATTATGGTCTAGGTCATTCTGATAAAAATAAATATAATCCAATCTATAATTTTGCACCAAAAGTGAATTTATACTTTAACTTCAGCGCCCTGTAGTGAAGGAACCACTCATCAAAAAGCTGTGAGAACAGCATCAATCGATTTTTTTGGTCGGTTTAGTATTATATAAATTTTTCAAGGCAACTTTTTAAGCGGACAGTACTAGAAATTCTAACAACGACCAACTCAGATGGTGTAATTTATTTACCAGCTAACTTTGAAAAATCATATTTTCTTCCAGGGTAAGTATGGTCGACATACTAATTTTGAAGTTCAAACAATTTTTCGCAGATAAAAAATAATTAAAAACGTTTTCATGTTTAGCAAAACCACGTCAATGAGATACATAAACACGTTTATTTAACTAAGAAGTTACAAGAAAAAAATTTTGGAGAAAAATACTGCAATATTAATATGTTAAGGGTGAACTGGTCGCATTTTAAGGCCAAAAACAGGGTTTTCAGCGTCGCTTCAATGAAATACTAGAAACAGCATGAACATATATATTTCAGTTTAGAAATAATTGAACTTTAATCTTGCTTTCACAATACAAATCGTAGGCCTCTGATTGGCCGACCAATCAGGAACGACCATTCAAAAGTAGCAATATTTTCACTTCGAAAGCCTACGCCTCCTTTAGTTTTGAAGATAGAGAATACTCTTATAGATTTAATTGACCACAAAAAACGTGAGCAGAATCCCAAGTTCCGATTTGCTCATTAAAATGTCATCCGGAGCTTAAATGAGCAAAAAACTGTTTTTTGGCCTTATTTTGAGTGCCTCGGGGAAAATACTACTCCTCCCTGGATTTTAAGCGCAGGAACCTTAAACTGGTATGAATACTATCCTTAAGGATACGGGCAGAGCCCGGAGGTCCACAATTTGCATTTTTGTGAACAGCGAAAAACAGCGATTCAAATTATCATAAATTCCCAAATTTCGACAAAATCGTGATTGAAAATTTCTAATCGCGATAAAAATACTTTTTCTGGACAAATAAAAATAAAAAGACATCTGATCAATTTATTTTTGTCCGTATTTTCAGAAAAAAACATTTTTNAAATAATCTAGAAAATTTCATGTCCGAGTCTCTAAATGCGACCAGTACTCCCTTAAAGGGATTGTGGGTGCAGTAGGTGTTTTCAACCACGGTCTTAAATTCGGTATTGTTTTTCTTGTATCCGAACATCCAGCACATGAGAAATTGATTGCAAGCAAAAAAAAATGTTTTTTCCTATCGAATAACTAGTTCTAAAACATCGGATTTGCTTGCAAAAATAATTTATTCATTGACAATTCCACACATTGGATAGTCTCAAATTACAAAACAAAATAATCACAGCAAAAAAACACAAAATGAAAGTACTTCAATATTATAATTGTTACAATTTTTGACCCTTTTACAATATTTCAATTTTTAGCCTTATCAATGTAATAATAACGCGATTTAAATCAGCATTAAATAGTGATTGCGAGAAATATAAAAAAAATTATTAAATTTTTTTAGTCAAAAAATTTAATAAGATAGTCGCGAATGATTTATGAAAAAAAAAGAAAAAAATCGGATGTACCGTTCGTGAGGTATAATTTCTTCTGTAAAATATTGTATATTTTGTATATTTTCAAAAATAATTGTCGTCGAATTTAGATGAATTTATGAAATATTTTTTGTTGCGATTGTAGAGAATTTTTTTCTGACCAATAATATCGGCATTATGTCATTTTTTATACGTGGATATGACGGTTTACTTCAATGGAAAGAAATACTAGCAATTAGGTTTTATGCATTTAAAAGTTGATGTGATAATCTTTTCTAAAAATGAATCAATTTTTGACTTCTCAAAGTTACGGACTACAATATACAATTGAAAAAATAAACGTTTACTCAATTCTCACAAAAGATATTTGAATTTCAAAAATGGCTTATTTTTCCCCAGCACATTGCTGGAAGCACCCACAATCCCCTTAAAAGGGTGGTCGTTGCATTTTAAGGCAACAAACGAAGTTTTCAATGGCCAAGTGACGCAAAAGTACAAATTGTTAAACCAAATATTACCTCTTTCTGATATATTTGAACTAAGATCTTGCATCCAAAAAAAATATCGAAGGTGACAGATGGCTCGTCGAATCAGAAACCTGCTTACAAAACTGACGGAATTATTTTTTCAAAATGTATCTCCTCCCTTGTTTTTCAAGGTACACATTTTAAACTTATACGTATGTGCGGTTGAATAGTCCTTGCAGATCAGTATTAAGAGTTCTGTCCAATTTTCTTGGATTTCGCTTCAGAATCATCAAAAAACAGTATTTTGACCCTCTTTTATGGGTCTCAATCAAAATGTATCTCCTTCCTGGATTTAAATGTTACACATTCGAAACTAATATGAATGTGCAGCTGGATAGTCCGTAGAGATCAGTATTGAGAGTTTTGTCCAAATTTCTTCCTCAGTTTTTTATAAACCGTGTTTTTATTTCCCAGAAATTGATAAATTTCAACTTATTTCATACAAAATATTTTAGAGACCCGCAAAAAGTACTTTCCTGACCATGTACGCAGATAAAAAGACTGCCCCTATACTCGCAGTCGTCTATATTTTCAAAGAACAAAATTAAACAAAAAATTGGGAAAATTTGTTACTAGAGCCTCATTTTGCAACGACCACCCCTTTAAGTAGTACGAATGTACTAGATCAAACAAGAAAATATCTACCTTCCTCGATAATGGATATTAATATATTCCAATTTTGATTAATTTGAATTAAAATTTATAAAAAACTGGCTGTACTTTAACAATTTTTTTCATCAGTGTAAAATTATACGACTCAATTTTGTAGAATCGTCAAGTTTTAAACAGAAATGTTTTCTGCTCTGAATCTTATTTTGAAATGGAAAAATCCGAAATGTTTGTAAAATTATTTTATACAGCCTGAGTTACAGCGTTTTTTCTTGTCCGCAAAAATACTTAATGGTGATTGGTCAATATCCGGATTAACTGTATCTGATTGGTTCATAGAATCGGAATAAAAAAACACCGTAAACAAGAAAACTCAGGCTGTATATTTTTTAAAGCAACATTAACGTTTGTTGCATAACCGAATCTGTTAAACCCATACTTCTGTTTTTCTAATTTTCACTTATATTCTCAGTTTTCTTGCGATAAAAAGTCCTTTTGATGGCCCCTGTTCATTTTTTGCCAGTTTTTTGGCCAACTTTTATATATTACTCGGCTTTTGAAAACAACTCATCCGATTGAGTTCTTAGATAGGCTATCTAAGATAACTCAAATTGCGCACAAATATTAAGGGGAAAATAAATTTAAAAATGGTCGGAATCAGACCATTGTTTTCAATTTTCTTAATAAAAACTGATAATTAAACAATCTCAATAATCTCCGAAAAAAAACTGATTCGGACCAATTTTCTTATTTAATCAATCACTCGATATTTGTGCTCAGTTTTAGCGATCTAAGCACTTAATCGGTCAAGTCGTTTTAAAAAGCCGAGTTATATAGAAATTTAGGCGAAAAAATTGGCAAAAAATGCCCAGGGGCCCGTAGTCGATATAAATATTTTGCATATATCCATCAGGGAGTTAATCAAGAATAAAAAATATCGATTTTTACATATTTATACTTATATTTATACATTGAAAGAATATGATAATTATAACTTACCGATGGTTACATAATCATATTATGATTATATGAATCTCCACCTCGAATGCGGTTCGGAAGCCCTATTTAAATGTTGCTTAGTTTGGCAGTAATAATGCAGTTGGCTGATTGGCTAAAATTCAATGCACAAGCAAATGAGAGTTAACCTCAGGCAATCATTTGAATCGAGCTGGCCGACCGTACATGGGGTGGCGATCCATATCAACATCGGTTATCAAGATCTCGATGCTTATACATGCCTATACACGTGAATATGGTTTATACTATTAGTACAAATTTCAATTTCCAAGAAAACCGGTTTATCGATTAATCGATTCTGCAACAGATAAGCAGTTTATATTATACTTTTAAGTAACATTTTCACCACATTTTATTGAAGGGTTAATTTACCTGAATCTTTATTTGCGTAATAAAATGACTGTGATGGCGTGAGAATAGAACGTCTTCTTAAAACTCTATTTCGGACACCTATAAGTGCTTTCAAACCAGATCGAACAAAAATAAAAATGCAACTGATCAAAGGATACAAATACTGCTAACTTGAAAAAATATAAAAAATTCTATTACGCTATTTTGTTACTAAAAAATAAAGGCATTTTCTGTAAATACTTTCGAATATCGGCTTATTTCGATAAATAACGTCATGGCGCGCCATGGCGTCCTATTTCGCGCATTGTGAGGTGAAACGGGGGTCGTCGTTTTAGCAGTACAAGCGTAAATTTACATCTGAAAAAAGTTAAAGAAGTCAACTTTAACTAATTTGACACCCACTACATATTTCAATTTTAAGTAACCAAAAAACTGCTTTTCTGAAAACACACCATAACAAATCATTTGATAAATCAGTCGAGTTTATTATTTATTGCATTTAATTTTGTCCCTCCTCCTATACAATGCTCTTTATGTGTTTGGCTCTGAAATCGAAGAAATTCCATAAACCTAAAATGCCCGAACTGTTCTCTGCATAATAAGAATTTATCCGGTTCCGTTTATCAGAATTTGAAATTTTTTGTGCCACGTGATAACGTTACATGTTATGAGCTTCCCAATTCATATATTTGACAATTTTGCCTTCATCTCACGCCTACGTAACATTTTAGGGCCAAAAACCTCAAAATAAAGAACAGGGCGAAAAAAGCTTGCGGAAAATAAACATACAAATGGCACTGTTTGTGTTTTGGATAGTAAAGACATTTTTAACCTACACTTTTCTTAATTTCTTCTTAATTTGTTTATGTGTGATTCATGTAATGACCCCACTTTTGCACAAAAACTTGTAGCGGACAGTGTATGTAATAAGTTAAGTTTTGAAAATTATAATAGTTTCTCAACCGTGTTCTTAATAAAACTCGATGTCAAATTTTTAACTTCAATGTCAAACTTTCTGCTCAAAAACTGTTATCTGTTAAAAATTACTTTTTGTATGTTCCATTGACATTTCAACTAAAATGCAGCGTGAAATTATCCTGAAGGTTATCCTATGATAATCCAAGTACTCAAAAACTGATTTAAACTACCCCACCATTCTTCCTAGCGAGTGAGTATTTAGCCGACAATTGAACCTACGCGAACATTTTTGATCGACAAAAAGTTTGGTCGTTTTATTAAATGCCTATATTAAGCTAGTAAAAGTGCGTAGGCGGAAATCAGCATTTTATTTTTTGTGAAAATATTCAATTTTTATTTAAACTTTTTAGTTTATGGTACAAATATAAATTCGAAATATAGACTATGTTAAATAGTACAATGCCGTTGATGTTAAATGGCTATAAAAAGAGGTTGTCAGAGGTGCAAACATGTTAATTTGATCATATTTCAACCAACCAATAAGCGCATTTGATTATGTTTGGTACATTTTTACTTTCGCTAAAATAAGATATGCCAAAACAATAAATTTTTAAAATTAAGTAATTCATTGTGACACCTTTCCGAAAAAAATCCATGCGCGAAAGAGAGAATTTTCAAAATAGCTGAGACATACTTCAAATTAAGTGAGCGCTCATCGGTGAAAAAATTTCTCCCTTCATTTTGCCTTATATCATTCGTTATTGAAAAAATATAATCATTTTCACTTAGCTCAACGGTAAAAAAAANAAAAAAAAGTTGACCAAAAATTTTGTCGACTAAAATTGTAAATTCCACGCAACAACAGTTGCCTTCAGATAAAAATTATTATCCAATTTTTCTCCGTTCGTTTTCGTACCTTTTATTTTGGCGAGGTAGATGAGGCCTAAGAGGCATATAAGGAAGAATATCTGGCCATTTTTGTAACAACTATACTTCTGGTTAGACAATTTTACTATTTTTACACTACTTTTAATTTCGTTCAAAATATATTTAGTTAATTAAGGTTTTTCGGTTAATTAAATTAGCTAGGCGGCGTTCAAAACATTTTATCAGTTCAAAAACAATTTCAAAAGTACACAACAATCTACATGAAAGCATATTATTGATGAAGTAAAAGTAATTTTATATGCTTTAAATTTCAATGGACAAATGAGAACGGTACAGTTTCATCATTACAAAAATTTGGCCAGTTTTTTGATTTTTTCGCATTTTAAAAGTTTCATTTGGAAGTTTTATGCGAAAGTTTCGATATTTTATTTCACATTATTCAACTCAGTGAATTGAGAAGCCCAAAATGCAGTATAAATTTCGATTATTTGATGTCGTGTAATTTTAACCAATCAGAAAGCGTTCTCAATTTCGATTTTTTTAAATATTTTTGACAATATAACCTTTTTGATATGTTTTATAAATCTGGCCATGATAAAATTCAGCATTTTAAGAAATCTGAAAATTTTTCCCAAAAACCGGAATTTTTGGCCGTTTGAGATTACTTTCTCAATAAAACGAATGCAAGTTATTTAATAAAAACCGACTAGGTTGATAACAAAATTTTATTTTGAACGAAATGCTGGTCATCAGCCTCCAAAGTTTTCTCTTAACATAAAAAAATGCGTTTTTCACTTTGAAAATTGTAATTTAATTCTGGAATATAATCCGAATGACATAATGCAGGTAGTCTAAAGGGGCCTAACCGGTATTTGTTAGCCTGAGCGAGGTTAAAATTGCTTTTTATAAATAATAAAAGTAAATCATGATAGCATGTAATTTCTGCGGAGTTTTTCAATGCCGGGCAATTATTATTATTTTGGTTTGAACACCAAGTTTTTTTCTCTGATTAAAAAAAATAAAATTTGAGTAAATTAATTATTTGAAAATTTCGATCTCGGCATTTCCGCGCAAAAGAAAGGTCAGTGCTTTAAGAATTCAGCTAAGGCTATGAAAGCGAAACTGAGCCAAGTTTATAATCCAAAATCAAACTTTGGTAGAAATTTATTAATCAGTAGAAAAAAACGATTGAACGTGAGATTTGGATTTTTTTTTCTGATTTGAGTTTTTGTTAAAACGTAAAAACAAAAATTTTAACAACTCAATTGTTTGCAAATTATTTGAGACAATTTATTCTATAAAACACTAAGAAATTACAGTATCCAAGAAAAGCTGTGGCAAAAATTCAGAATTTTCGTTCTATTATATTTGATAAAAACGAAAAAGTATCAGACCACTTATGTTTTCGAAAATTCGAAAAAATGCTCCTCTCTAATTGGTCCAAATTCATCTTCAACCGATATTAGTAATAAAATTTGCAATTTTTTTGTTTCAAGTTTCTGAGTTTGATCATGAAAGTTTTTATATCGTGACTGTATCAAGAATGTCCAAATAACGCTTCTGAAATGTCAAAATATACAAAGAAAAGTCAAAAAACGAAATATCAATTATCGGAAATTCGAATGTTCACAATTTCTTTGAAAAAGATTTCGAAAACCAATAATAAAACATTTTGAGCTTGGTATTATACATAGCTAAAAATGTTTTATTATTGGTCTTCGAAATCTTTTTCAAAGAAATACAGACTGTATATCAAAATTTTGGTATTTGTATCCTTTCGCAAAAAAACAAAAATCCACGCATTCTTCTTCTAATAAATCCCATATCTGTAGCTTTTCTGACCATTTAGTCTTTCTCGTCTCTATTTCATATCTTTTCCAATACCAAAATAGAAGCCAAAATTTTTCCAAAAAATCAATTAATTTGTTTCAAGATTCCAAAAATTGAGAAATTTTCTTTCAAATTTCAATTTTTCTGGATTTTGAGTGTTTTGTTTAGAGGAATTTAGCTTGTTTGTAGCTTCAATTTGGCACCGCGGGATAGAGAGAGAGAAGGAGTTAAACAAGACCGAGAATAATGTCCGATAATCATTTAGTCAAACAGCGACACTTAACCGGGTACAATGAAAGTGATATTTAGTAAGATTAACGGCCTATCAAAACGAAAAAAAGCTCTATTTTTAAGGTAACTCAGAACGCGGAAATATTAAGTAATCAACGTTTTTTGAAGCCTTATTCTTGCCTGCTTTTTGATAATATGTGAAATTTAGATGCTCAAAATTTAACGGTTTAACCACAAAGATTTGTTATTCATCATTCATAATTCACGGTAATTAAACAAAAAATTTGGTTGGCTGTTAACAGTTTTCCAAGCTAAAGAACGTGATAAAGGGTTGGATATGCAAATTGTTGTTATTGATGGGTATTTATTTTATGTTAATTCAAGGTATATCGAAAATCCTGCCTAGTCCTCGATTTATCTGGAGCGTCATAACTTTGATAACGTGGCCAATAAGACCGCGGGATTCTTGAATTGAGTCGACAATCGGGTATTGTGATTTGACACTGGCTCAAAGTTATGACGCTCGAGATAAATCGACGACCAGGCAGGATCTTCGATATCACTTTCGATTAAAATTATCAAACTAAAAAAATCTTCCTCCAATACTGTTTATAATTATTGTATAGATATAATTATTTTCAAAGAACTGAAAAACTCGTAAAATAATCCACGAAAACGATTTTGAAAACCTTCATTTTCTCTCAAGCAGCTGATAACTCGCAGATGTGATATGCAAATGTATTTTATTCATCAGAAAATAAAAGAAACTAAATTTGGAATAAAGTTCTTGAACAATTATTTTAAATGTTTCGTAAAA
This sequence comes from Oikopleura vanhoeffeni, assembly GCA_004367855.1. Lineage (NCBI taxonomy): Eukaryota > Metazoa > Chordata > Appendicularia > Copelata > Oikopleuridae > Oikopleura > Oikopleura vanhoeffeni. The sequence goes on along the minus strand of SCLH01000410.1, from coordinate 294,447 downwards.
CCGAAGAAACCTTTTTTAAACGTGCTAATAACTCCTTAATACAATCTTTAAAAGACAAATTTCAAATTAGAAAAGGTCAAACGCAGTAAATGCAGCAAAGTTCTAGTCAAAAATTTTCAAAGTTTTCCTTTTATTTATTGTGATCAAAGATGGGGCGGACAGCACCGTTCAATTAAAAGAAGAATGTCAATTCTAAACAAATAAAAAGAAGCCTTATTTCTGTTAATAAAAAAAAATATTCGTTTCAAAACATATTTTTCTCGGTAAGTTTTTTACGGAGAATTCATTTTTGCTTGTTTTATTAAATTTTTATTTCGATTCTTGTAATTCGCAAATTTTGGGTGAAACTGTTTAAAAAGACCTTGAAATAACGAATTAATATTAGTTACAATCGATTTCTCAGGCCCGATATACCGAGAAAAGATATTTTGTTTGTTCAATGATTGAACTTCAATCTATAAAACAAAAACACTTTTCCGTGCAAACATATTGGCATGTTCAACCTCCTAAAGGGGGTGGTGTGAGTGATTTTTGGCATTTTGGAGGCTTGGTACGGCTAAACTGAAGACGGTAGAACATTTCTCAGCAATTCATATGAAAGATTTATCCTTGATCTCGCGATTTCATTTAACAGTTCAGTACCATTTACACAAACCATCTGGTTAACCGCGGTTAAACACGAGTCCCTCAGCTTTTTTCAAAAAAGCAAGGATCCTAGAGCTTATATCGGAAAGTTTTAAGATTTGGTGAGAATCCGGAAAATTATCTGAATTTCAGTGAATGGAAGCTATTTTATTCGATTTTTCCTCAAGGGTCAGCAATCTGGTTGAATAGGGCGAAAAATGGTGTTTTTTCGACGTTTTGATGCAAGGCTTTTCCTGTGGAAATGCAAGAAACGTCATTTTCGGACTTTAACAAGTCCGAGGGTTGATGAACATCAAATGGGAAGTACTTTTTTGAATTTCGGCCTGATTGACTGTAAATCGACAAAAAAGTGCACGAAATCGAAAATTTTGAACATAAAAGTGAGAATTAGAAAATCTTAGTGCCACGTAAAAATTCTTTGTATACGATTTGCTGGAAACGATATTAGCAATTATGGTCTCATTTTCAACACAGCGGATTCTAGAAAAAAATAGGGTTTTTCTATAAATATTTCGTTTTGCTCTCTAGCATTGTTCGTGTTGAAATGGAGACCATAGTTGCTTATATTGTTTCCAGAAAATCGTTTTCAAGGAATTTTTGATGCTTGAGTCAATACGACCGATAAGATCCAATAAAAAAAGCTTTTTCAATATGACCTTGCGCGCTAAAAAGTGCCAACTAATATGATTCATATTGGATCGTATCGGATCGACTGACCCCTAAATTTTAATCATATTGGATCGAATCAACTGATACCAAAATTACTACTATATTGGATCGGATCGTATCAGAAAAAAAACGATACGATGCAATCCGATCCCATAATTCTTATACAATCCGATCCAGTTTTGCCAATCCCTCGTTGGTCCTATAGACTATATATGGGATCGGATTGCATCGTATCGTTTTTTTTCTGATACGATCTGATCCAATATAGTAGTAATTTTGGTATCAGTTGATAGGCTATAGTTTCAAAACAACACATCATTCTTAAATTTTCTTGATGAGAACTGAAACTCAATGACTGAGTTTCAATCTAGATGTAATGTTGTTGTAGCAAATTTTCGTTATTGCCAAAATGCAATTTCTAGTCTGAAACTGCAATTAAATTATTACATAGCGATAACAATGAGTGCATAAGGGCTCAGAAAATTGGAAAAAATGTTGAAAAATATAAAAAATTAGATAAATTAAATGAGTGTGTACTTAAAATTGCAGCTTATCCTAGATTTTCTAAGACTTCGTAGAGCTTTGGATTAATCTTGTAATCAAAAAAAGTGAACAAACATCATCTCAAATTCACACTGCAATTCAACTTTATTTGAATTAAGTATGTTGACAAACGGTCTTGCAATTATCACATGGCAAAATAGTTCATAAAAATGTTACATTATAAACTAACAATAATTACTAATAACCATTCAAATTAAAACAATTTTAATATCCTCAGGATAGACTTTATTTGGTACAACGGGATACAATTTCTAAGCTTATATTGATTGCCATGGGACCATTTCCAAATTTTTACTTGGATAAAGAAATAATGGCAAAACAATTTGTGCTAAACATTTTCCAAATAATGTTTAAATTGAAGGCCTTGAAAAAACAATATTTCGTTATACTACAAAAATATTTTACAAAAGTTACCAGCTACTGTTTTCAAATTTAAACCCGTTTTTCAACGGCTTTTGTCTGAGCTTGAGATTTTTGATAATTTTGAAAAAAAAAACGATTAAAATTTCATACATTACATTTGAATAAATCAAAATTTTGTATTTGACTTTTTCCAAACTCGTCAAGATACTTTTTGGTAAATACCGTGGTCGCTATAGTCTAAAGTAGGCCCGAAAATACTTTTGCCCTATGATAGGTATTTTTCATATTTTCTAGCAAATCTTTAATTAAAATGAAGCGAAGAAATTCTCAAAATTCCACCGGGAAAGTGTTCGAAAACACAAAACCGTTTTTGAAATTGCCTATTTTGTGGCTTGAAATTTTCGAAATGAATTCTATATCGACTAAGATGACACTAATTAGTGAAAATTTAAATTTAATGATTATATATTTTTTTGAATGCAGTTGTCTGATAATATAATGCAAATTTCTTAAAGACACGGTTTTATACAAAATTTTGTCTCTAAATGACTCAAAAAATTAGTGAAAATGCAAGATGGAAGTTTAGAAGTTAATTTGGTCATTTTATTAGAAATAAAATTAAATCTGGTTTAAAAGTCCGGTTTTTTCTGATAACGGCCTCTCAGCTGCTCTTGTTTTACAACCTTGATAATGTTTGATATCCAGCAACATCAAAATTATTAATCGTTAAAAATATTTTACACACCTTATTTATTGAAGTTCATTTAGTTGGACCATTAACAGAAAAATTAAAAAGATTCAAAAATAATGATGGGGCTTCTTCTCAAGGTATAAGTTGGGTCTCGAAATAAAATATTTGGTATTTTAAAACGCTTAAAACTTAGTATCAAATAATTTTAAAAACAATGCAATTACATACAAGTATTACATACAAGTATTATATATACCGCGTGAGTTACAAGTAGCGAAGACACCAAAATTGAAATGAAGACGTTTTGAGTGAAACAAAAACGGGGTTTTGTTAACAAAATCGATATTTTGATGAATAGCTTTAGTTTCAAGTAGCGAAGAAAACTTCAGTGAAATGTTAATAATTCATAATAAGTAAAAACTCAAACCGTAACATAGGTATCAAACATTGAATAATAGCAGAAAATAAATAGGATAAGCAGATTTTTTCTAAATAGATAAAATCAGATGAACTGATAATTTTTTTTTGTTATTATACCATTTACGCTCGATTAATTTTGTTTGATTACACAAAGAGAAGGGTTTTCATTTCAGCACAAATGTCTTCGCCACTTCAAACTCACGCGGTAATAAATTGCTTAGAACGTCAAAAGTTAACCAATATATACGTGACAGTGTAATCTGCCTTAAGGAGGTGGTCGTTGCAAAATGAGGCTCTAGAAAGAAATTTTCCCAATTTTTTTTTTAATTTTTTTTCATGAAAAAAAAGACGACTGAAAGTATAGGGGCAGTCTTTTTATCTCCGTACATGGTCAGGAAAGCACTTTTTGAGGGGCTCAAAAATATTTTGTATAAAATAAGTTGAAATGTATCAATTTTCAAGAAATGAAAACACGATTTATAAAAAACTGAGAAAAAAATTTGGACAAAACTCTCAATACTGATCTGCACGGACTATCCAACTGCACATTTATATAAGTTTTGAATGTGTAACTTTCAAATCCAGGGAGGAGTTACATTTTGATTTAGACCCCTAAAATAGGGTCAAAATAGTGTTTTTTGGTGATTCTGAAGCCAAATCCACGGAAATTAGACAAAACTCTCAATATTTATCCGCACGGACTATTCAGCTGCACATATAAGTTTCGAATGTGTACCTTAAAAACCAGGGAGGAGATACATTTTGAAAAAATAATTCCGTCAGTTTTGTAAGCACGTTTCTAATTGGACGAACGATCTGTCACTTTCGATATTTTTTTAGGATGCAAGATTTTAGTTCAAATATATCAGAAAGGGATAATATTTTGTTTAACGATTTGTGCTTTTCCGTCACTTGGCCATCGAAAACTTTGGTTTTTGCATAAAAATGAGACAACCACCCCCTTAAGGATGTCGGTGCAGATTTGCACTTTTTCGATTTTTTTCTCTCGATGAGAAACTTTTTGTCACTTTAAAATTTTTGGATAAAAACTTTTTCGAACGAAAGTTGCCAATTTTGAGCTCACTTCCTTCATCTGATTTTTTCCAGATCGATTATTTTTACTTTTTAAATTATCTTAAGAAAAAAATTTCAAAAAACGCGCGTTTGCTATCGAAGGTGTCTAAATTTAGGTAAATTTTATTTTTTTATTTTTTTTTAATTAGAAACCGTAAAAAAGGTATTGATCATTAGTTAAAATTGAATCAATTTGTTTTTTATACGATTTCTACGTTAAAATCGGAAAATAAAATTTTTGAAAAAAGACGAAAAAATCCGAAATTTTAGCATATCGAAATAAATATTTTTTTCCATGAGTTTAATGAAATCAATTTTAAGTGGTGGATGGTTCGGCTTATCAATTTGGCAAATTCCGGTGAAATAATTTGTTCTTAATTCTGGATAAAATAGGGCTTCGATGGATTTCTGCCAAACCGTAGTTTCGTTTCAAAAATTATGATTCAGAGTATAAACAAGAGCGAAGAAACAAAACGGGGGCATATTTGAATAAAGTAAAAAGTGAAATTATTTAAATAAGTCAAAGAATACTCCTGAGCTCGATAAACCAAATTTTCATTTTTGCGATTCAAAAGTCTTGGAAAATGGCTGAGGTCTCCATGGTCGTTATAGTTCAAAATACAATTGAATTATCAAGAAAAGTTTCCAAAAATTTCTTGTACTTGTTTTTGGAAGTGAACTGACTTTAAAAATTCTCAGGTTAGCTCAGTATAACATGGATAATGCTTTTATTTGCTTAACTCGATTAAATAAAGTAAATATATGTCTAAACATATAATCTTGGTTAAAAATATATGAATCAATTCAGATTTATTGGAGCTTTCGGCTTTCAGCTAGAATACAGGTTCACAGTATTTTGAAATTTCTTAAATTTACCATGAAAACCAGCTTTTTGTTCATATCAAGATGTTGAAAATATTTGTTTTGCACAGAAAAACTATGTTCTAGAAATATTAGATAGGCCTTCGATTCTTAGTTCGATTCTAAGACTACATATAATTGGTTATCTTTATTTAGTGAGTTATTTCTGTATTCCGGATTGTCGAATTTAAACGACACTTTTAGAGATAGGTGTGAAAAGTATTTTTAAATACGGCGTGAAAAACTGCGAACATCAAGGCCTTATATTTTTTCTAATTTTTAAACTTAAGAGTATGGTGGTTCCTAATTTGACAAATTCCCGATTAAACATTAGCCAAACAGGGCATCAAGGATATTATTCAGATTAGCCATTTTGTAGAACTAGCCTTCAACTTGCGAAGAAAATATGCCAAAACTTTTTTCTATGACCACACTTCTCCACACATAAACGACACAATAGCCACCTAAGCCAAAAAAGAAAATCTTTAAGTAGCAAAAAAAGACCAGAGATAATTAGAACATAAATTTACGTTGGTGGTCTTTTGTGTAAAAACCATACATCCAAATTATATAAAAATTACATCTCAAAAAGTGGCACAAAAGCCCCAACAAGTGCCGTGATAGATATATATTTAATTATTCAATTAAAAAAATTTGTTTCAAAAGCAATTTAGCAAATCGAGCCTTTATTTCGCTAAATTGAAGCTCGATCCGTTATATTAAGGTGATTGCAGTGTGTTTCAAATCTGGATAAGAAGCATGGACAAAAAAACTTCATGATTTTGTGTTTTTTTTCTCTATCAAAAGTTGGTTTGTCTATGCAAATTAACATTCCCTTAAAGATTTTACGAGTGTTTTTATGGATCAAGGCATCAACTTCATCAAATAATGGCTGTTGATAGATTTAAAATGTTATTATATGCTGATGAAGCACAGATGCTTCTGAAGTTTTATGTGATTTTATTCTGGTGTGAAATAATTGTTGGGTTTCATCTTTATGATATAGGCTATATCCCCTTATTGCCCTCTCGCATAGATTTGGTCCCTCAAAAATGTGGGGGTGGTAAAACGACGCGACGTTTGGTAACGAGTTATCCGATTAAGTTCGTAGACAGATCAAGGGGGTTGTGAGTGTAGAGTGTTGAAATTGCTGGAGAAATTGGCGACTTCTCCAGAAGATCTGGAAGGGTCGATAACGGATGGTTAAGAATAACGAGAAATACGAGACGGAACCAATCAGACAATCTTGTTTCATTATTATGAAGAATAAATTATTGGTAGAAGGATCTAGAAATATATTAACTATTTTCTTCAACTCATGCATTCTTTACACCGACAACCCCCTTAAACTGATCATCTAATGAATATAACATTTAAAATTGGTTTGAATCGGACCAATGTTTATAATTGTTTTCTGAGATTACTTAAATTTTTTAATTATTAATTTTTTAATATTATTTTTTTAATAATAACAATGGTCTGATTTTGACCAATTTTTATATTGTATTATTCACAAGTACTTTAGCTCAGTTTGAGCTATCTAAGAACATAATCGGCTGAGTCGTTTTTGAAAGCCGCGTTGTTTCTTCATCTCCGCATTTTGAGGGACCGAATCTATACGAGAGGGCATTAAGGAGATATATGAGGCATCAGAATCACAAATGTATTATAACATATTTATTATGGTACTTGCTCGGGCTTTAATGCCACTTCTTTAGAAAACGAAAACAAAAATCATTTATCAATTTATGATTTAAATTGAAAGTGCGCTTATTTGTTTTCTTTTGACGCTACCGAAAATTGCACTTAAATCTTTAAAAGTGTATGAATTTACGAAAAAAAATATTTTTAAGCATTTTGTCAATTTTCAATTTTTTTGGTTTTTAAAATTTTTGTCAAAATTCAAAATAAAAATGAAAAGTTGACATGGCCCCCAACAGACGCTGAATAAAAATTTCATAAACACACTTTAATGCATTTTCAACCAAGTCTTGTACTTTCAGATGGAGTATGAGCCGCAACTTTATCTCTTAAACTGGTGGAGGAGATACCTGTTGACTGAGCCTCCCAAGCTGACCATTTCAAAAATTACTTTTTGTTTTTTCGCGGTTTTGTCCGCCAAAAGCACAATTTCGAGAAAAAGGCGTTAATGCATTATGTGTGAGGCTTTTCTGGAGCCTGACACAAAAAAAGAATGAAAAATGGTGAAAATTGAAGGAGAAGATACGTTCTGACTGTTTTTTAGGAAGCTTTTTCAAAGCGTAGGTGTTGGCGTAGGTGGGATTGTATCAGATTATTTTTCAATTGTAAATGATCGCGAAGAGTTGTTCTTCAAGATAAAAAAGTTTTTGGGATATCAGCTCCGCCAGTTTATCCAAAAATATCTCGTAAGAGTTCAATCAGCGACACCCACTCCCTAAAGGAGGATTGTGGGTGCGTAGTTATTTTGGACCACGGTCGCAAATTCGGTATTTTTAAATTGCCACCTGACCATTCCAGCCACCTCAGGAATCGTTTGCAATTAAAAAAACAAATTATTTCTGGATATTCTTTCTAGAACATGGAAATCGTTTGCTAACTGAAATGCCCGAATAATGACAGATGATCAAAAAACAAATAACCCATTAGTGATCAATTTTCACGTGGATTCAGACCAAAATAAAATTGGAAACTTTGACCAATATTCTAGAAAATTTCCAAAAAATATCATTTCCGACTTGCATTAAACTGGAAAACAATTCTAGATATGGTATCATTTCAGAATACAAAAAAATCATCTCGCAAGAAAAAGTTATTCTAAATGAAAGTATTTCAATTTTTTAGCTTAATCAATTTAATAATGGCGCGCATTAAATCAGCATGAAATAGTGATTGCGAGAAATATAAAAAATTATTAAAATTTCCTTTGTTCAAAAGTTTAATAAAATAATAGAGAAGGATTTATGAAAAAGAGAAAAGAAATCGCATGTACCGTTCGTGAGGTATATTTTTTTTTGTAAAATAATCTACATTTTGCCTATATTTAACTATAGCAAGGAATTTTCAAAAATAATTTTCGGCGAATTAAGATGAATTTATAAAATAATCTTGGTTGCAATTGTAGAGATTTTTTTCGGACCAATAATATTGGCACTATGTGATTTTTGGATACGTGGATATGACGGTAAACTTTAATGGAAAGAAATACCAGCAATTAGGTTTTATGAGTTAAAAGGTCGATGTGATAATATTTTCTAAAAATGAATCAATTTTTGACTTTTCAAGGTTACGGACTACAATATACAATTGGAAAAATAAACGTTCACTCAATTCTCACAAAAGATATTTGAGTTTTAAAAGGGCTTATTTTTCCCCAGCAAATTGCTGGAAGCACCCACTATCCCCTTAAGAAAGTGGGTGTCGCAAATTTGAGCCTCTTTCGAGGCCATTTCCCGCCAAATAGCAGGTGATATTCCAAAAACATTTGTTAATAAAGAACCAACTTTCGCGGTAATTTTGAATTTAACAGTAATCTGATACAATCCCACCTACGCCGACACCTACGCTTTTAAAAAAGCTTCTTAAAAAGACACGCAGTTCGTCCTACTTCTTCAATTTTTATCATTTTTATTATTTTTTTGCGTGAGGCTCCGGAGAAGCCTAACAAATAATGCAAAATTGCTTTTTGTTTAAAAATTTTGCTTTCGGCGGCCAAAACAGCCAAAAAAACGTAAACTAAAATTATTGATTTATTTATGATTAAATTGAAAGTGCGCTCATTTGTTTTTCTTTTGACGCTACCGAGTTAAAAATTGCACCAAAATCCTTAAAAGTGTTTGTATTTACGGCAAAAAATATTTTGAAGCATTTTTTCTGGTTTCTAAATTTGTCAAAAATTTAGGCTCAAAATGAAAAGTTGCCATGGCCCCCAAGAGACGCCAAAGCAAAATTTCGAAAAAAACTCTCTCTAGTTTATTGTCAAACAAGTCTTTTGCTTTCAGATGCAGTATGACCGAAACTGTATCTTCTAAACTGGTGGAGGAGATAACTTTTGCCTGAGCCTCCCAAACTGACCATTTTAAACAATTTGGCTAAAAATGAAAAATTGACATGGCCCACAAGAGACGCCGAAGCTAAATTTCGAAAAAAACTCTTTCGTTATTGTTGAACAAGTCTTGTGCTTTCAGATGCAGTATGAGTCGAAAGTATGTCTCTCAAACTGGTGGAGGAGATAGCTTTTGTGTGAGCCTCCCAAACTAATCATTTCAAAATTTTAATTTTTAGTTCTTTTGCGTTTTTGTCCGCCGAAAGCAAAATTTTAAATCAAAGGCGCTTTTGCATTATTTTTTAGGCTTCTCCGGAGCTTGACACGAAAAAATAATAAAAAATGATGAAAATTGAAGGAGAAGGCACTAACTGCGTGTCTTTTTAGGAGGCTTTTAAAAAGCGTAGGTGTCGGCGTAGGTGGAATTGCATCAGATGACTATTAAGTTCAAAATTACCGCGAAGGTTGGTTCTGTTAGTAACAAATGTTTTCGGAATATCACATTTGCTAGTTTGACGGGAAATGACCTTGGAAGAGGCTCAAATTTGCGACACCCACTCCGGGGTATGGATGGGGTATGGATGTCGTTGATGAAACTGTTATTAAACGCGCTTTCTTGTTAAACAATTGCAAGTGGTATCGCAGAAATTCGCTCAACTCAAACCCAGTTTTCAAGATCATTTCATCATTTCTTGTGATATGATACAATCAAACCTACGCTAACACAGGAACCTTGAATAAGCCTCCCCAAAAAACACTTAAAAGCTTTGTTCTCCAAGAATCGGCAACAATTTCTTATATTTTTTTATGTCATTTTGTTTTTGACCATCAATTTTTTGTTAGTTTGATTGTCAATGATAATTTTATTCATATTTCTTGGTTTTTTTAGTTACAAGCAAAATTTTCACAACGGGGATCAAATTGATTGTTCGTACGGCTGCTCCGGAGCCTGACATAAAAAATAATCACAATTGATTAACATTGTAGGAGGAGATAGCTTTTAAGTGCCTTGTTCAGAAGGCTTATTGAAGGTTCAGCCTAATCAGCAACGCCCAGGGTTGTAAAAGGGATCATCTCCGACCGGATTTTCTATCCCCATCCCGGATGGGCCATCCCCATTTTTCACCTATCTTTTGCTTAAACCTACACAAAAGGGGAATGGAAAACGCACGCAAAAGCTATCCCTCTTACAACCCTGTCTACACCCGTAATGCGTGAATTACGCTGTCTAATTTAATTGTAGTGAAAGTTATTTTCAATTTGAAATTAGGTGTCAATTGATTTATAATTTTATAAATTTTAGTAGCTACAGTTGAGCAGGGAGTACTGGTGAAAACGTGAAATGTTTGTAATCGGGATTATCAAAATCACCTTAACTTTTTTCTGAATAATCTTATTTTTGAAAATATCGATTTCGAACCCAATAAATTTTTACTACGTAGGTTAATTGAGCTTTGTAGGTTAACCAGTTAGTAGGTAACTTGATTTAGGGGTAGTGATTTTTCAAAAATATATTTTAGAATTTGTGCATAGCTCGTTCTCAAACTTCCTAAGTGGTCGTAAAATGGTGACAACGGTAGAGTACGCCTACAAAGGCACCTATTCAATAAGTTTCTGGACAAACACTGGTTTTGTAGTTAGTCATACAATCAGTAGCCGTAGGTTTTCGATAAGTAATTGTATTATTTTCTTGGTTAATTATTATTCAAATAGGATTACAAATGGCTTGCTTTAAAATCAGTGATGTCTTTATTTTGAATATGACTATACCATTTAAATAATTCCAGTTAAATTTCAGGGCATTCCTAATTGTACAGGTATTTTCCCCAGAATCTTGATGGCAGTGTTCTGTAAAGGAATCGGGATCTCGAGTCGGGATCGGAATATCCCGACCCGGGTCTTGAATCCTTATGGTTAAAGGTCGGTTTAATCTGGTGCATTGACAACTCGTTAGATCTTTTTTTGGGTCTCCAAAAATTAATAAAAGCAGCTGATCTATTTGAGTTTAACGTCAGAGTTCAAAAAATATAATTCAGGTTCAACACCAGCAAAATACTGTCTAGCCGCCGGGTGAACAAAAAAGGACAATTAAAAATAACTCAAGCTATATATCTTTTTCATTACAGTTTATCAATTTTTGAAAAATCAAAACACGATTTATATAAAAACGAGAACCAATTTGGACGACAAATTACTAGGGCTTTAACAAAGACTCATCAGCATCACATTGATGTTGGTTTCGAATTTCAAAATTTCAATCTAGTGAGGAGAATCATTTTTATTGAGACCCCTAAAATTAGGTCAAAAAACCGTTTTTTGATAATGCTGAAGCGGCTTCAGTGAAGCCAGATCCAAGAATTGTCTCACCACCTTTAACGTGGGGTGAGCGGAGCGACCTTTTACGGGCGTTTGGGACACTTAATTTGCAAATTGAATATTTTTTCTGAGTAAAGCGGCTATAATAAAAATAATGTCGTTTACGAAAAATTCCTATCTCTTGTAGAAATTGGCGATAGAGAGCATTCAAGGGCAAATTTCAAGAGTCTTTAGGAAATTTTTATTCTAAATTTAAAATCATTTCGAATAGTGAAATATTGGTAGATAGCATATTTTGTTTTTCGAAAATGTACTCTCTAGCTTTAACTGGTGATGTCAAAATAATTTTCAAATTTTTTGTGTCGACTTCAAATTGTTTGCGCATCAAGAATTTATTTCAATTTACCTTTACTACTACCCGCAGATTGTATTCCGCGACATGCGCACAGATTGCGTGGGCGGAGCCCCTATCTCACAATGGGCAAGTCGAGCCCCATTGGCTGAAATTTTCCCTCATGGCTGGGGTATACATTCTTTTGATAGTATGTCCCGTATTCTCACAATATTGCCTCAAAGTGAAAATATGCCAAAAAGGTCGCCGCCTCCACCTTTTAAGGGGATTTACTCAAGTTTTTTCTAGTTAATTTAAGTCGAAATCATTTTTATACCTTGAAAACTCAGCAAGGAGATACTTTTGTCAATGTAAGCTACTATGGCAATTGGCTATTGATATCCCTGACTTTCTCTTAATTTTTGATCACCCTCTTAAAATGTGAATTTTTCATGATCAGGTCTTCTCAAAAGCGGAGTGGATCAACTGCTTTGATGCTGGTCTACGGTAAAAGCTCAAAGAAGTGTTCTTAAACAACTTATCAAGACTTTTAAATTACCTCAAATTATAGGGATTGAAATTTTATTTTGTATTTGGCTAGGTGCACAAACTATTTTCGTAAGAAAGTGATCGCAAAATAAACTAGTTTCTATGTTTATTTTGGGTATTATACTTAATTAAAATCTTAAGAAAATATAAATTTTGTCCAAAATTAGTCGATTAATTTTCTTTTATATCGCGGTTCACTTGTAATTACAAGTCACTATTTGGATAAAATTTTGTAATTTTTCCAATTTTCTTATAAAAACGAAAAAATTGAATGATTTAAGTCAAGAAAATTATCAAATAAACAGATTTTTGTTTTCAAGATGCTCAGTGATTTCGAGACTCGTGTATATCAATTTTGACTTATTTTGAAACCTAATTTGGTGCTGGATGTGAAAATCAATAACGCCAAGATATTGTCCTACGAAAGTTACCCCTAAAGTATATTTGTAGATTATTAACTGGTTCCAGTGCTGTTTTAACTGCATAAAACAAAAAATTGGATCCAAATAATGCATTTCCAGTCTGATGAGAAGTTACCAAATTTTAAAAATCAAAAATTCCGCAATATATATTTGGTCTCTATGATTTGAAACACGCTCGTGGTGGGGGTTAAATAAAAATGAAAAGCATGCATTCAGTTTCAATACTTATTTTTATTGTTCTATCTTTTAGCTAGATTAATATCTGAATTATTACACTAATTTGGGGAGGTTTTTATAAACATTCAAGGAGCATTTATTTTGAGTTTGCGTCATTTTCTAAAATCTCTAGAAATCCAAATCGATTGTTTTTCAAATTACACAAATTCTTTATTTCGGAAAGATTTCAAATTAATATTTTTTATCTTCAAGCTCTATCTTCTGTGAGCAAAAGTACAAGATTTGATTCTAGTTTTTTCATGTGATTCAGAATAATTCGAGAATTGAGAAAAATGGACAAAACAAAATAAAATTTCAAATAACTCAGATTGACAGTTTTTTAGAGAATTTTAAAGAAAACAAATACGGAAATGGGATACATAGGTAAATATTCTTTCTTTCTTTTCACTGCAAGTGGCAGCCAACTAATAACGTGATAGGCTATTTTCCTGGCCGGGTTAGCTCTCGAATTTTCTAACGAAAAGTGGTTCCATATCATTTTTTTTACAATTTGTACAGGGTGTAAGATTTTGTGAAGTCGTCTCTACTTATCTAATAATTAGATTCTTATTAGTACCTCTTAATAGATTCTTATTGGTACAAATCTAAGTTAGATTATCTAACTGGTAAATTCTGTGTGGGTCGGTGACTGTGCTACTTAGTGAGGGAGGATAGAAAAACTTCAGAAATTGAATTTTGGACCTCGTGCCAAAATTTCGCCCGTCAATCTCTTAACATTTGAATAAGACTAAATTATAGCTACGTAATCTCGATAAGAGAACTTTAGAACTGTAGAAAATTCAAAAACAGTCTACAACTATTCCAGTTGATTAGAAACCATAAAAGTTTGTCCTGAAATTTATGGTGCCAATATTTTTTATCACCTCGTATTCTATGGCTAGGGTGCGCAGCGGGAACCCTACAGACTGAACTAAAACTCCTGATAAACATTTATTTGCTATCGGGGGTTTTTTCCGTTTTGGTCTCATTATTTTAATTTAAAAATTAGAATTTGACCGCTGCGCACCCTATCTATGGCATATTCTGATTTTCTTTCCTACAGTGACTGTATCAGATAGTACAGTGGCCGAAGTGTAGAATCAGAACACTCATCCTGAGATGTGAGTTTTCATCTATCGGTTACAGTTAGAAGTATCCGTTTAATTATTTTAATCCGACAAAATACCAATAAAGTTCGAGAAGGTTTCATCTTCTCCCCTAAGGGCTAAAAAGGTCAGATTATTTCAAAGCACAGATTTTTTATCAGATATGGCTCGATGGATTCTCAAAATTCCAAAGAATATTTTTTTTGTTTTCCGGATAACTCGCCGGGCCAAAAAGAAAACTTTGTTGTGCGATCATAAAATATTTCCGTGAATTTGACGTTTGTAATGATGAGTATATGAGTTTTATGATCCTAATTTTTTGTCTGAAAAATGAAAACTAGTGAAAGTTTCACTGTGAAATTTTGAAAATGCATGTTCGGAAGATTGATATTGTGATATAAACAAACCTCGGTTTCGTCAACTCAAAATTATTTTTTTTAGCACTATTCAAGATATTCTGACGACATAAAGCAAAAAAAACATATTTGATATATTTTTTATATTTGATTAAAAAATATCATTTTTTCCGATTTCCAACAAATATTCTTATTTAATTAAAATCGGTCGATACAGACAATATTCAACTTATTTCTTTCAAATAATTTCAGCGCTAAATCACCTGCAAATTATCCATAAGGTTAAATTTATTTTGCATATCAAATATATGAAAAATAAAATTGTTATCTGTGAAATTAATAAAAGATCAATTATTATTAAATGTGTCCCGTTTTAAGGCTGTGGTACATCTAGTCTAGCAGACTAATATTCTTTTGACAGATAGAGTTCGGAAGCCTTAAGTCACATCTTTTCATCAAAAAAGTATCTCATTTTTACGATCAAAGAAATCTTTTATGTAGGCGAGATCAAGTACTAGAATAAATTGGCAATTCAAACATTAAGACTTCAAAATCTTCGCAAAAATTTTCGGTCATTTTAAATTATTTTTTTACTTTTCAAATTCTGCTCTGAAATTCATTTTTGGATCAAAACTTTTATTTAATAACCACACAATTATTTGTGAGTTTTATAAAACCGATGCGAAAACGTTCCCGAAAGAAAATAAAAATCATCAAAGACCTGATAAGAGCTAGGTTTGGGCATTTCAAAACAAAATCCAAAATAATAGGATCGCAATTTTCAGATATCGGAATATTCGAAAAAACGTCAAGAGGACCTCGAAAACCCAAATTTTGAAAATTACACTCTCTGCCTCACATACACCAGTTTGAGATGCTTACATGTAGCAACAAATTTACACAAAATCTTACGCCAATTCACCCCAAATTATAAACTGGAAATACTTTTTTCGGCGGTTAAACTCGATAATGTAATTCATCCACGGTTGAAACCACAAAAAAAATATTTTCAAAATTGCATTTTATGCTACAAATATATTTGTGATTGTGACGCATCGTATATCCTATTACGAGGAAGGTAGATCAAAAATGCCTAGGTAAAAATACAAACCAATTACAAGGTAAAAATTACAAGGTAAAAATACAAACCAAATACAAACGAGAGTGAGACGGGTCAACCAACCAATCAAATCCCTGAATTGAACACACAAATGGTTTGTATTTTTACCTAGGCAATTCTGATCTACCTTCCTCGTAATAGGATATCGGTGAAACTCAACAACTACTTCGTACGAGAGTAAAAAATCATAGAACCACAGAATCTTCTGTGCTTCACCAGCACATTCAAACATGCTCTGCCTACCAACAATCTTTTTTTAATGTACTAGGCGTTGACCAGGAATACAGTACACAAAAAGAAAAACTCGATTTTTTTGAAAGTCATTTTACAATAGTAGAAAAAAATTTAGCACACAAAAATACTAGGAAAATTTTCGAGGGTATGTTAATCTGTCTTGAAAAACCTACTTTGAACAAACAAAAAGAACATAAAATCTTGAAGTTCATGTTTATTTGCTTTCTCGGCAGATCACTTATCACTGCAATTACATAAAAAAAAA
>SCLH01000410.1:214328-275562 GCA_004367855.1 Oikopleura vanhoeffeni | reverse complement strand
AGGGCCGGGATATTAACAAAAGTGTGAATTAGGGATATGCAATAACTATGCAATAATATTAATTGCATAACGTTTGTGTCAATTTGATCAGTAAAACTTCAAAATATCGGGTTGACGTAAGCCAACTTTCTCTTCAGTGTTTCCTCAGCTTTCTTTTGAGCCTACTTTCGAAAAAATCGAAGCACATTTTTTTTTGGAAATTTTTTTACGTGACCTTGAAAAATTCATATTGGTTGTTTTGGGCCGAAATTTGACAAAAACCCACCCACAAAGTTTCTTTTTGTTTAGAGATAGTTTTTGCAAAAATTTGAGTAAATTTTGAAATTTAACCTAGGAGGAGATATATTTTCCGATGAAAAAACTCCAAAAACCGGTAGGCGAAAGAAGGAAGAGAGTTAATCTTTCTTATCACGAGAAATAAAGATTCCACAAAAAGAGTCATTTTACTAGAGAATTTTGTAAAAAGCATATAATTATTTTTAGACAGAGCGATAGAAAATCATTTGAAGTTTAATATGAGGTAGTTTCAAATATTAATTAAGGTTTAATTTCATTCATTATTGCACTTTTGTGTGTAACTGGAGGTAATTTCGCAACTTTTTGTTTCTTATCCCATGTAAATGCTTTTAATTCGTTAAAATTTTTTTGGTTTTCATTGTATAGCAAATTGGCTGAACAGTATTTTAAGCTATTGAAAAATGTATGTTGATAATGAATACTTTGCTAATATGGCCTGATTTATAAGTTCGCGACGCCGTCCGCCATAATCGAGTCGGGTACAGATTCATGTCTAAAGTCAACGAGTTAAAAAGGGTCATTAACGTGAATCAAGTTACTAGATTTATGACAGAATTTTATTATGATAAATTAAACATTAGAGATTTTACTTAATATCCGATTTTCAACAAGAAACAATCCATTTTTATTTTCAAAATGGTTCAAAGGGGGGCATCGGCTGGGCAAGACTTGAGTCAATTTAACTAACGAAATTAATTAGTTGGTTTATTTATTTGTCATTTTTTGTCGACTTTTTAAAAAAATTATGAAAATTTTCCGCAAATCAAGTCAAAAGTTGCGCCCCCCCTGTAGTAAATTTATATTTGAAATTATTAAGTACAGTGAGTGACTGTTTTTGGAATTGATTTTTTTATAAGTGGTTTTTTGAACTCTTCATGAAAAATCTGGCAGAATCACATAAAAAATGTTTTGGTATCTATTAAATCTCCGTCAACTAATGAGATGGTCGCGCGATTATCATTTCTAAACTATTGATAAAATTAACAACACTTGGCTGTAAAACAGGTAAGTGCCATTTGGCACTCAATTTTTAAAAAATTTATGCTTGCAAAAAAATCTCAATATGATGTCGGGTGCCATAGGCGTCATTTTTTGTGATAGTAAGAAAATTTTTTAATATCAAAACGCTATTGAAGGTCAATTTTTATCTCAAAAAAAGTTGTTTTTCTCTACTTTTGGCCATTTTTGACTATTTTCATGGGTAAAAAACTTTGATATTAACCCGTGTGAGCACAAAGCCTATGTATAGGCTTTTGCATATTTAAAATCATCTAAAAAGTTCAAGAAAAACATCGTAGAATTGTCTCGTTCGAATTTATTATAAAGAATTTTGCAAGGATGTCAAGAAAATAACTTATTGTTTTTTGGAAATTTTGTTCAAATATTACGGAGGGTTGAATTTTTTCCAATCTTTTACTTCTAAAAAAATTAAATTCGACCTATTGCGTCAATTAAAATTTGAAAATAGCCAGTTTTTAGGAAAGTGTTTTGTCCATGATTGACACTCAAAACAAAGATTAATTGGTATACTGTATACCGTATACAGGAACAGATATTTTTTTTCAGAAGTGATATTTCAAAAGTTTCAACTTTAAGTATTTCACGAAAATATTTTAATTATTAAAAAATTAATTCGACTAATTAAATATTGTCCACAGTCACTTGATAAGCATATCCCCTATTCACACTTTTGTGAATATCCCGTCCCTGATTAGGAAACGTATAGTGTTTTTAAGTAGTAAGGCCGGGATATTCACAAAAGTGTGAATAGGGGATATCAACCCAGAAATAATATCAGAAGTGTACTAATCTGCTTTTATAAGGGAAAATAACCATTTTTTATAAAAAAATGATAGATTTTTTCATCAAAATTTTGACCTATTTAAAAATAATTTTTGATCGATTATATATCCATTATTATCCTCGGTCACTTTAAAAACTTATTCCATATTCTTTTAACAAGCAAATAAGTTTTTAAAGTGACCGGGGATAATAATGGATATAGACGAATCAGAAAAACGATGACAATAGTCAGATCTTGTGCATCGATTCCAATAGCAAAATAATTTGTGAACACTGTGGGCTTGTTCAGGTATGCTGTACCTTGCTCTTATCAGTAAATTTTCTAGAACTAAAATCAAAATTCTAGAATATCATAATGTCGGATGCAAAAATATATTGTTTGAACTTCCTTATTCAAGAAAAATTGAAACTCCAACTACCTTGGGCTTTCTGTAATACGCGCTTGAAAAAAAGCCTTATATATCTTAAATCCTTTGGTGCCTTGGCGGAACTTTTTTTTCTGTGCTCACACGGGTTAAAGAAATTTTTCAATGCGCAGAATTAAACCTGACTTTTTAGTGCAGTACAGTCGACAATGTCTGAAGTTTATTTATATCGTCTTCAAATAAAATTCTATAGTCGGGTTTAGTTGGAAATTGATGCACAGTCAAGAGTGGTTTTGATATTTTCACAGATAATTAGAAATGTTAAGAAATTTAAAATATAAACGTTCGCAAGCATGAACACTTTTATTGAAGATAAAAAATAAAAAAAGAACATTTTTTTCTTTCATATTTCGTTCTGAAAAAATGTACCAATCTGCCAGATCGATGCCACCGCTTAAGAAATAACCCTGGTATCTCAGATCAAGTTAAATGTTTATTTTATAAGAACGTTTTAATTGACATAACTTAAAATTAATTAAAACTTTTGATTAGAAAGCACTTTATAGAAGTTCCTAAAAACATAAACGGTATAAGTAATACGTAGGGTTCCGATCGGTGAAATTAATTGCAACAAAAATCCGTATGGTGGCACGAAGTGGGATACACGGAAAAGTTACCAAACATAAGATACATTGGTAATCAACACTTTTAGGACATTCATGCCAGGGTAAATTCTGGTGGCAAAAACGTAAATCTTTGAAGAGACATGATTTTGAATTATCAACGCTTTTGGGACATTCATGGGAGTTAGAAAAACGACGATAAATTTCAAAACTGACACGGATGTCTCAAAAGCGCTGGTAAATCAAAATGATGTCTTTTCAACATTTAACGTTTTTCCGACCAGAATTTACCCTGCCATTATTGTGCCAAAGGCNNATCATAAAACTGGCGCTTTTATAAAACATTAGTTATTCGTCGTTGACACTATGTTGTTGAATGTCTAAAAACTATTTTAATTTCTAAAACTCCAGAAAACAGCTATCTTTTTTGTAGGAGTAGTGCAATTTGTAAAATTGTTCCGAAGGAAATAATGGTCACGCTTATTGGCTACTCAGAAAATTAATCTTGAGCCCCTCCTTTTTTCCCGAACAACAAAGCCCTTGTATTATGAATTGTTTTTTTAGATCTAGAACGTCTTTTTCATTCTCAGATTAGTGAAGTTTTTTGGTATTTTGGATGCAAAAACTTATAAATAAAAATATTTGCTAATCTAATCGTTCGATTGAATAAATTTCTCATGCTTAGTTTTAAGTGATAAACGCACTGAAATCTAACATCCGCAACGCACTCAAATAAATTTATAAAAAAAAAATTGTTTGCAAATTTTAAATTTCGATAAAACACTTTTTAACATAAAATAAAAAAAAGTTTTTTTTGTATTTCTGATCATGAAAAGATGGAATTGAAAATACATAATGTATTATACATTTAAATTTTTATAATGATTAATTGTTGCAATCCTATTTTCTGATGTAAACTTCTTCGATTTTTTTATAAGTTATCTCACTGTCGTAATATCGAACTCGGAATAAAACTTAAAAATTGACCAGTCAAGCACGTTTTATTATTATAGTCATGAATTCAAAATTGATTCCATTTTTCCTACCTAAAGTTCTTCTATTTCTTTCCATGGTATTAATTTTATTTCGTATTCCCATCACTGCAAAAACTGCGAAAATTAATCCAAAACCAACAATTGTCGTAAATTCAACATATCTCTTTTTCTTCACAAATTTCGTCGTCGAATATTTTTTATCAATTCCTACCATGTTCAAAAATAAGTTTTAAAATTTGCTCTTATAAAATATTATTACTAAAAAAAATATTCGACTTAAAAATGTTAATTTGCGGTGGGTCCACTCTTGAGATTTAGGTAGTGAAAAAAGATAGCCGATTTATTTGATTAAAAAAGTCGGAAATTTATCGGTGGCGCCATCGGTGGGCGAATTTCTAGAGGGGAATATTTGAGCCACTTCACACATTGCCTCAGAAAGTTTCAAAATCTTAACGTGGCAGCAAGAAGAAAAAAATTTTGCCAGATTTTTTTCTGATACTGATTCCTTTAATAATATTGGTGACCAATTAGTTGCATTAGGCTGACAGCATAAGTTGCATCTTAAAAAAAGAAGTTTCGAGGCGTTTTGTTTGTTTGAAATGTTGACCTTGAGCTTACGAAAAGCGTGGATGTAGACAATTTTTTCATCTTAAAGAAATTTCTCCAAAATTTAGAAAAAAGAAACCTCATAGCAATTGTATTTATTTGGAATATAACCATACCGTTTTATTAATTTCTGTCAAAAATCTGGACATTTTTGTGTAGAAATACAGCATTTGAAAAATTGAAATTAAATTAAGACTCACCATGAAAACAAATTTGTTTGTACTGAAAAAATGTTGTAAACAATTTTGAAGCACAAAAAACTCATGTTCTAGAGATAAGTGCAAAAATAAGGTGGAAAATAGGATTTTCAAAAGGAATTATTAAAACAGTAAAGTCATATTCCAAATAGAGACCTCACTAATTTTTTAAGCAAGCGATTCAAAATCGTACATAAAAATTAATTGTATGATGAAGATCACCGCATTTGTGAAGCTCTATGTATAGAGTTTTACGAACAAGAAGTTAATTAACAAGTGTAAGATAAATTTGTGAATTAAGTTTTAAGATATTACGAAATAAGGCCTTGATTATCAGCCTTTTTTTCGAGCCTTATTTTCCACCTTATTTTTGCACTCATCTGTAGAACATTAATTTTAGGTGCTGAAAATTCTTTACAACAATGACACTTTCGTCCTTTATTAGAAATATTAAAATCCAGTTATTTTTAGCAACTCACAGCACCCACGTCATATATTACATTTTCCCGAACCTGAAATAAGGGTAATAGTAATACAAGAAGTGATTTGAACCCTTACAAAAAATACTCAATGCTGACAACTTTTATTCTGGTTTTCATCAACAAATAACTATAAATCAAATTATCATTTTACAAAGCATTTTTATTTTATTTTCCTCTCTCTCCTGTATAACTGAGCAATAGATGTGTAATAATATATATATATATTTACGAGTGACAAATATTTACAGGAAATACAAATGAAAAAAAAAATTGTATACATCGTATATTTTTATTTATACTTTTATATATCCAAATATATATTATATTATCCAATATTAAGATAAAAAATTCATTAAAAGTATAATAATATGAATAAATAAGCTTTGCATCGGCCATATTTGAACTTGACTATATTTTGATGTAGTCAACTGAAATGATACAACGGTTATAAGGGTATACGCGGAAGAGTTTAGTTTGAACATTTGAACCTTAGAACTGCACAGAGACACATTTTGAAGGTCAACCTCTGCTTTAGAGGTCATCTTCAGGACATAAACTTCGATTAATATCAAAGATCAAAAATCTTTCTGAACTATTGCTTTGTACGAGCCATTTTCTTTGATAAACTTTTGGGCAAGGTTGAAATTTTATCCACATATTTGAATTCTACTGCAGTGGCAACTCTTAATAATGATACCACTTATCGTTGAAGTTTTGCCGTTTTTGACAAGTTTGATTGGTTCTGAAAATAAAATATTATTACTGGATGTTCTAGATAAATTGCTTTTGGATTTGTGGGATTATGAAATCAGTTCTTACGAAAAGATATTATTAGAATGACCAAATTTCAATTTTCAGTAATGACCCGATATATTTTTCAATAGCGATCAGAGTCTGATCATCAGACTCATTGTGTAACACAAAATGTGTAACACAAAATGTGTAACACAATTTGTGTTTCTAATTTTGTCAAACGATTTAGTTTTTTGAAAGTTGACGTCGATTTTCGCGATATCTACTGAAAAATCGTTATATCGATTACGATGACCGAGTTCATATAAAATCTTTTTCTGTTTCTCTTCTGGTTATAAACCAGTTGAATCAGTAGAAAATAAGAAAAAATCATTTTTCTGATTTTTTTTAATATTGAAATTTGATTGACCATCTAAAGAAACAGATCTTTAAAGGTAAACAAAAAAACGTGATTTTTAACACCCAAAAATATGATATTTTCGATGCTTCCAAAAAAATGAAACTTTATAATAAAGATAGAACGATATATATATTTGCATAAGCAGCGTGAAAAAATAAGTTTAAAACTTAGCGAAAACCAATCAAAATCTCGATGAGACTTTCAAATTTCGAAAATTTTTAAACGAAATCTTAGTTGGATTTTATGTATTTGAGATTTTTATTTTCTCAAAAATTTGTTATTGCGATTATTTTTTCTTGACTGCGGACACCTTAATATTGTAACCGATTGAGAAAAAAAAACGTAGAATTTTGTTAACTATTCCATACCTGCTCTTGTGACGGCACAGCCACTTAAATTTTTCCGTTTACTGAAGGTCTGTGATAAATGTTCGTTGGATTGGCTATAATAAGCTTTGCAGTTTCCTTTACATTCTCCAATATCGATCAAATCTGTTGGTCGGCTACCAAGTACGCTCCATCCGTTGAAAAATTGTTTCAATTTCTTAATAAGAAGAATAAAAATCTTGAATTCATCGATTTTCAAACCTCGAATTTTAGGAAAAAAAATAAGTCAGAAACAGCTATTTTACTTACTCCGGCTTCTGCGTAAAGTGCTCGCTTTTTGCATGGTTTTTCGCATTGATTTCCAGTTTCTCCAAAATTAGCACTTCTAACTTGTCTCGAGTGAATTTCTTCAATATCGTTGACAGTATTTTGGGCAGAAGTTACATTATAGCATTCTTCGGGCACGATAAAATTTGATCCTAAACAAAAATATTACGATACCATTAAAAAGTACCATGTTTGTTATTAAAATCGACCCACAGAAATACAAGTTTGATTTTTCTGACACTTTTGAGGGCCATTAATATATCAAATTGTAAACAAAATTAAAAAATGTTGTTTGTCACGTGATATTAATAATGCGGAAATGCTTTATATAGCCTTTTTGTGATAATTCTTCATTTATTGGTCAATAAAGCTAAAAATTGAATAGTGAACATGCTTCTAAAACGTGCGTTTGATATTCTAAAACCATTTGAAAAAATCAGGTGAGATGTCATTTAACATCAAAATTTATAAATCAGAATTTTTTGAATGAAAGTCAAATTTGGTTTTATCAAAATATGAATTCAATTTGCAATTTTTAATCCATCAAATTTTCATAAAATCTGACTAATAAAAAATGAAAACACAAAATTAAACTCAAAAATGTTAAAATTTCAGGAAAAATTAGATAAAAAATTTACATACTGCTGCTGTATTACTGCATGAATTTTATAATAAATTTGTTATTTTACCTGTTTTTTGGTAAACACATTCGCGAATTAGATTGAGTCGGTGAAATACTTCTTCGGGATCTACGGCTTGTACTGTTGCTGTTGCTAGGATTCAGATTTTTATAATATTAGAAAATAAGAAATATGACATAATTTTGGGTACTTTCTACGTTTAAGTCCATTTAAACACTGCAAACCGCGTGCTTTACTAATCTTGAAGAAAAAGGTGATGCTATGCTGTCAACGAGTTGAAATAAATGATTTAAATGTGATTATTATCCAAAAAACATTTGTTAATTTCCTCAAATTAACAAATGCGACCAAATATAGTGTAAAAAGCCATTGTCAATGACAATTTGTCATGTACCAAAATTTCTATGATTTTAGTAAGTCTCGCGGAGTTGATGACCAATATTACTAGCTAGACTTTGGTATTTGTTAATTTTTGTGAGTAAGAACTCAAAAATTAAAAGTGTGCATGTTTGACAATTGAATGGTTTTAAAACATCTCTTTATCAACAAAAAGCACCATATACAGTACTTGATGAATAAGTTAGAATATCGATTAAAAAATAAATGAAAAATTTCGAAAAATCAAAATAATGATCAAAAAAGAATCAAATTCGCAAGTTCATTCGCTATTTTAGTGAGTAAGAATTCAAAAATTAACAGTTTGCATGTATAACAATTAAATTATTACATTAGATTTTTTATTCAGCAATAATCACAGTACTTCATAAACAAGTTGAAATATCAAATAAAAATGTTCGAAAAAAAATTTTATTTTTCGAAAAAAAATTTCATTTTTCGAAAAAATTTTTCAATTTTCGAAAAAATGAAAAAAATTTAATCAAATTTGCAAATTTTTATCTTCTTATGGTATAAATTTGAATTAAATTGGATTTTATTCTGATTAATTCGAAATATGAGTGGTTCGCAAGCGTTCAGCTGAAACATGACTATTTGAACATTCTTTTATCTGAATTTATATCACTAAACGACCACAACTTGCACTCTTGATGATTTATGAGTTAAAAAAACCATAGTTCGAATCTGAACCTTTCCTAAGTAGCAGATAAAAATAAACATATTTTATAGTTCTGTGATAAGTTTCCTTTTTAAATTCGAATTCTGATTAATATTTTTAATAATAATTCCTGTAAAAAGTTTATCTTATATAGTGCTGAATCTAAGCCCTGTTTTGGACAGCTTCTGGCGAAAAGGGATCTATATATGCATGGATGATTCCTAGTATTTAATTTTAAAGATTCTGGTTAAATTTCGCTGAACTATGAAAAGCAAAACACAAAAATCGGATATTAAGAAAGGTATCACAGCCTCATTTTTACTTTAATTCAAATTAAGAACACTTGGAATCATAACTGAGATTTCTTTTTTGTAGTCATAAATCTCTTTTTGTAAGAATCTGTTCGAAATAGATGGATGAACTTCACATGATGCATAAACTGCAGATAATGTGTCAAAGTCAACTATAATTTGACCGTTGCAAGTTGTATTTTTTCTGGATAGATGGGCTTAACCCATGTACTCAGAGTTCCAAAAAAGTGACAAATTAAAATTTTCAAAAAATCATATGTTCATCTCAGGGCACGTTAACGCAAATATAATAAATTCATTTTCAAGCTCTAACAATTTTGTGTCACAGCAAATATGAAAATATAATTTTGAAGATGTAAGGTCAAATTTTAATCAGCATAAAAACATATTTTTTGGGCTTGAAATCATATGATTTGCGTTCAATCTGCGGCGACTATTGAACCGACGGGAGCTGAGTGAACAGCGCCGAGTGAGACAAATAGCGTCGCGTGACTTTCTGATTTGGTGGATTAAATCTAATTAATTTTTTACACATAAAATTATTGAAAATTTCATTTTTTGTGAAAGCTTTTAAAATTCAATTTGGAACAATTTGTCAAGTCAAAAACTTCAATCCAATTTTTAAGATCGAAAAGGGTGCCTCGACAAAGTTGTTATATTTAAAATAAAAGACATTTTAGCACCAAAAAAAAGGTCATAGTGAAAAACCAAAGTAAGGCAAATCACATCTTAGATTCGCCAGATTGTGGGTTAATAAAATAATTTTGTATCACAAAAGTTTCATGTTTGGTTTTAAAATATGATTTTTTAACTCCCGCCCTAAGTCAGTACCAATTGGAACTGAGTGGTCGTTCAGTGCGCTCATTTACATAGTAAAATACACGTTAATTGTCTGATATTAACAATGCTCAAGTTTCAAGTTTTTCAGAGTTCTTTATTTTTTGGTTTAAAATTCATATGTTACATAAAGTTTAAAACCAAAACTGAAACTTTATAATTCAAAATTATTTAATTAAGCTCATCTATTCAGAAAAATACAAACTACAACGATCGAATTATAGTTGACTTTGACACATTATCTGCAGTTTGAGCATATGATATATTCAACCTATCTGGTTTGGGAATTTACATCATTTGGTTACGTCGAAATCGTAGAAGTGAAACAAATACAATTATTCTAAAAGAATAGGTTTTTCACATTTCAAATCTATTTTGATATTTCCGGAATATTTATGTCTACAACCACAAATTCGACATAGTCCCGCGGGATTTAGCCGTGCCGCTACCCTTTTCCCAACGGAACTCCAATCTCAAAAAGGTTTCTCTATAGCGCGTGTTCGAATCCCACTGATGTTGTCTAAGTGATTGTCTCAGTGATTGCTTGAGTGATTACGCACCGATAATATTTAGCGGTACCAATATCAAGACCATTGCCTATAATCATACTCAAGACAATCACTAAAACCACATTAGTGGGATTCGAACACGCGCCTTAGAGATAGTAAAAGTTTTTGAGATGGAGTTCCGTTTGGTAAGGATACTGATCAATTAGTTTTCACAGTATTATAAATATTAAAAAAAAAGAAAAATTTCTTCCAATGATGCAGAATTATTTCGTCTATTACGTAAAAATTCCAAAATTTTCAGCTGAGTTAAAAACAATATGAATTTATCGATCAAATGTGGCTTCAAAAGTAAAAAACCATTCATCGGAGCTTCGAAATAATTGAATTTTAACTTCGTGGCATATCATAAAATACGATTTTTTTTCACGACAGTAAGTGCCGATTGACACATTGCAATAGACCTTCGAGCATAGATGGACCTAGGTGACCCAAAATGAAGAAATAAAGAAATATATGAAGAAATATATAAATGGTCTATTTGGTTTCCTCTAAACGTTTTAATATCTATTTTATTGCCAATTATTATTATAATTGTATATCAACCATAATCGGTCCAGTAATTTTCAGTAGCTTAATATTTATTTAGGTTTCGTAAATTACTTTATGGTTGGATTCCATTTTTAGATCTTCATTCTTTGAATGGTGGGTTTATCGATTAATATGAATTATAAAGTTTCCAAGCAGAAACGAAATAAATATTATACAACAGTTCTGACAAGAAGTACAGTCCTCAGCCCCTATAATAGCGAAGTTCAAAAGCGCGCTTAATACTGTATGTCTAGGTAGCGCCCGTGCAAAAAAATGTATTTTAAATGACGCTAGTCACCAATAGATGCGAAAAAATATTGGAAAAAAAATGGTCATTTTTACCGGTCAAATGACTTACACAAAAATTATTCCCAGAGCAAAGATTTCGAAACGGTTTTATCAATTTTTTAGGCTAAAGATTATAAAAAGCCTAAATCGACGTGTATTAATTCACTAGTGGAAATTCATATTTTGTAACCAGTCTAGAATAAAATATAAAATTAACATTATCAATGATAATTTATCATTGTCCGTATGATTTTCTTACGAACGATTATCATAATAAAAAATGAGGCCACTCATCGCAGCCCCAATATCGTTTTAAAATCCAACGTTATGTCACGATTTCTAATTTAAATCCTTAAAGTGCCCATATCGCCGAAAGAGCCAATATCGTCGAATCGCGTGGGCGTTTTAGGTTTTTATTACAAATCACTTTGAGTGCGTTATAAATGACGTCATATTTCAAGATTTAATTTCCCAAACTTACTTTTAGAATTTTTATTCGATTGTGTTTGGTGAAGTACATAATTCTATAAATTTTGATATTTTACTTCTTTTGAACATATTTTAAATTTCCTAATGAAATTTTATAACATGTCAAATTATGAATTATTTTTTAACGCTCACGCGTTTATCATTTTCAACAAAACTATTTCTGTTCTCATATTGCCGAAAGTGCCAATATCAACGAGAATTCCAAATATCGCCGAATTTTCAGCGAAATTCTTTCGGCAATATTTGGCCTCCCCCTGGTAGAGAAATCGTAGATCACGTTCGAGTATATATTTGATGGATAAAATACCAGTTTTATACCTGACTAGCGTAATTTTAAGAATAAAAATCATTAATTTGATACGAGATAATATGATTATTCCAATAAAAGCCTAAACTGGTTCATTATATAATGCAAAATGTTTTCAAACCCTAAAAGCATATTTATTTGCTCCGAAAATATTTTAAATCCGCGATTAGTGCTCTGTTAGATACGCTCAATTTCACTTAATAAATTTCCGCGAACGCTTAAAATTTCACTATGAAAAGCTTGTCCGCAACGTTTTTTAGTAGTTAGCATTCAAATTTATAAGTTTTATTAACAATTTTAAAGAGTGTTATTGGAAAAAATTTTCGGCAGCGGTTGAACCGCTGCGGTTCCTGGTATTACCAGGCTGGTAAACTAAAACATATCAAAAGAGTTGTTCACACTTTTGGCTATTTTAATTTTTCGATATCGCATTATGCTACAGTATATATTCCCAATATGGAACTTGTTAGTTTTTTAATATTATATCGTCCACTTCGGTTCCAGTACACTAAATTCTGATAAGCTTTAAATTATCACAATCTTAATTTATAATCTTTAATTTCAAGAGTAAGGATAATCGTTCTATCTAATTCACATAGAAGTAAATTGCTGATAGTCAGGCTCGAATTGCTTTATGTACTTAGTCTACCTGAAACTTATTACTCTTGTGCGAATTGGCTAAATTCTTAGAGTGTTACAGGTTCTAGTGTCAATTGGCCATTTGAGTTATGTGATAATTATGAAAAAACGGAAAAGAACATTTTATAAAGAAATTTTCAGAGATCAAAATTTTTTTTAATTTTTGAAATTTTCGTAAAAAGCAAGGTTTTTCATTGATTCAAAATCGACCTCAACCAAAATGAGAATTAATGCAGACGTGTCTTTTAAAATTTTGCAATTTCAACGGTCATAATTTTTTTTGTTTGAACCATTATTATAGGAGATTATGACGTTAGAAATCGCTCGAGGGAAATTGTGCGACTATTTTATAGTGATAGCTCTCGTCAAGGCGCACATATCACATAAACCACTTACCTGTTACACCCTATACATTGGCCTAGCAAATTCGTTAATGAGTTAAGATTCTCAATTTAAAAAGTGGATTTGAAAATGATTGAAATTAATCGAACGCTGATCAGAATTCGAGTGCCTAAACCGCCTTAATTTCGTAGGCGTTTGTGGTTTTATTGAAAATAACGTTGAGTGCGTCATAAATGGGGTCATATTTTAAAATTTTCTTTCCATTTAGGTATTCGACTTAATTTGGAGCTATTGTTAAATTCCATATCGAATTGAAAATTTTTCAAACTTTGACGTCATTTTAAACTCCTACTCCTCCCCAAAATAATATAAAATTTTTTGGCTATAAATATTTTTGTTTAATTCAATACTTTATGGATTACCGACCCTCAGAGTACAGAGCCTGAATATTTGAATGATACAAACAACGCAAGATATTAGCAACTCAATCAACACCCTGGATTGCGGAATTGGCCATTTTATTGGTCAGATTAAAAAAGGATCAACCAATCAAATGCTCAGATTTCGCATTTCCCAAATATTCAGGATCTGAGGCTCAGGATTCTGAGGATTCTCAGGCTGAGGATTCTGAGCTCTGAGCGTCGGTTATCCATATACTATATATAACCACGTTTTTAGCACATTTTTTAAATCTCAAGCAGTTCTCCTTTTCAATTTAGCTTCTTTTGATGACGACGTTCAAGAAAAACAGCTGTCATAAAAGTTGCTTGAGCAATGGTCAATGACCATGCTCTTGAAACTTATCAAAGAAAGTGTTATCACAAGATTTTGCAGAATCTTTGAGTTTTTTGATTGACCCATTTTAACTTGAAATTTTAAACTTATACTTTTAAACTATCCAAACGGAGTTGGACTCAGAATGACTTAATGTGCCATAATGGGCGAAAATGGACCATAATTTTTCATGATGTGCCATCAAGTTATGAAAATGTACAAAAGTCGTGAAACTTAAATTTTGAGCAAGATTTTGAGACTTACTAATAAAATGCAATTTTTGCGAAATAAATAAAATTAGTTTCACTAAAACAAGCATAAACTTAATCAACTGTTGATTAAAACATTAATTGTATATTTCTCATTTTTTTAACGTTTCGTTTTAATTCGGATACAATTTTTGAAGCTCCGATTTTCAAAGGTTAAATTTCAACTCATTGCTAAACAGATTCTAGAATTTCGGAGAAAATTAGAGAAAAACCAAAATTGCATTGTTCATGCACGGTTGTTAATTCAGACAGTAACCGACTCACTTTAATTTACACGTTTCTTAATTTTTAATAAAACCATGCGTTAAAATTACTTATATTTAGTAAAATAAAAGGTTTGTTGTTATTTTGATTGAATGTAGGCGTCTTTTTTTTGGTTTCGTAAAGATAAATAATAATTTTTGAAAAGTTGGTTAGTTTTATCAGAGGTTTGTATCGATGGAATTGTGAAGGAGGCTACGACTGACCAAGTGGGTCAGACCCACGTGATTTGAGCTACGCATGCCCGATACAATTATTTTGTATACAATATTAAATTTCGAATATTTTTGATGATATTTCCTTATCACACTTTTGTGCATATCCCGGCCCTCATTAGCAAACGCTCAAATCAATTTGGAGAATTTTTAATTTCCCTCGTATCTTATAAAACAAGCGAGTCGCGACCTTGTCGCAACGATTAGTTTATAGTGCCATTTCTGAGAAAAATTTGCGGAGCATTCTTTTGGTGCTTTAATATTCTGTTTCGAGTGAAAACACAAACAAAAATTGGATAGAGAAATGTCAGTGTGGTGTAGGATAGGGATTTTAAGCGACGAGTGAGTGTACAGGAGCCTATCAACCGATCAGGGACGCTTATTTCCCAGTCTAGTAAATTATTACCATTTTTGTGTTTTTTTCACTTTGAACAGGATATAAAATTGGTGATCAAAAAAAATTGGATATGAGAGATCAATTTTTTAAGCTTGCAAATTATCACGAAATGAGTGCAAGATTAATTTATAGAAATAATAAAGTCTGACATTTTGTGCTTTATAGTGAACTGAATGACAAATTTAAACTTAATTCAATCTCCTGTGCTTACGATTCTTAGACATAAAAGCAAATTAGACCAAAATGCCAAAACCAGATTCTGCCGATTCGTGACTAATTTTCAGACAAGATTTTTTCTATAAAAAAGCTATTAATCAATTAAAGCCTTTCGACTTGATTTTTAAAACGCTAGTGAGTTTGTCTACTTGACAAAGAATACGATCATTCATAACCTGCTGACTGTGTCATGGCTTGAATACAGCAGGGTCCGGCGTATAGGTGAAACTTTTTACGCTGAAAACCTTCACCTATACACCGGATTTCACCTATACGCCGGATTTCACCTATACGCCGGACGTCAGGGAAGATACGCTCTGATTGGTCAATTAAAACAAGATCTTGAATTTATTTTATAATTTAGTTAAAGGGTAGTCAGAGTAAGAATTTAGGGTGATTTTTTTGTCAATTTTCATCACAAATGCAAAAGTAAATGTTTGGGAAACCTCAGAAACTACTTTTTTTGGCTTATAGATTCACGCAGTAATTCGAATTTAGGTTCTAGAATATATTTATTTAATTTTTTCAACAAAAAATATTAAATAAAGATTTTGTTATAAATTAATTCAAAACTGATTTCTACAAAAAAGGTACCATTCAAAAAAACTATCACTAATCGCTTACAAAAAATTAAAAGTGTTATAAATACGCACAAAAATCTAAGGGGGTCGGTGCATTTTGATAGATACGGATATGGCTCTGATGAAAAACTTTTCACTGGGTTTATATATTATCTCAGTATACCATCAAAGTAATGTTTGATAATCCAGGTAACTTTTGTAACTACAAGATTTCGAATTATTGTTTTTTTAGAAAATTGAGTTCGATTTAACCTTTTCGAATTCGACAATATTTCGAAAAAAGTTCCGAACATTAGGAAAAAATGCCTTATTTTTTGTTCAATTTTCATTTCATTATTTTTCAAATCAACAAAAAAAACTCTTCAAAATGGCCACTTTGACTTTTTGCTTAGTTGACCACATGTTTTTAAATGCTATTTAAAAAATCATCTGACATTTTTTGGGATTTTCGGTCAAAACTATTTGGAAATATTTGAAAATTTTCCTCATTTCTTGTTCAAAATTTTTCAAACTAATTTTTCTGGAATCCTTAGCTAAAAATATTTGGAATGGCTACTTTCACTATATTTAAATATGTCTTTGTTTGTTTCTTCGCTGTTGTTAATAATCTGACGCATACTTTTTTAAACGAAAACACGGATCGGCAGAAATACTCAAAAGCCCTCATTTTCCGGAATTAAAAAATTTTATCACACCTTAACTTGCCAAATTGATAAGCCGACCCATCACCGCGTCAATTTAATAATTTAAACTCCTGAAGAAAAATATTTCTTTCGATGTGGTAAAATTTCGGTTTTTTCGTCTTTTTTCACAATTTAAATTTTCGATTTTGACGTTAAAATCGTATATAATAAATTAAATAATCGACGGTGGTCGAAAGCGTATTTTAGGCTCCTAATTACCAAATAAAAAATAATAAATGTTACTGTTATTTAGACACCATGAAAGCAAACGCGCGTTTTTGAGTGTTATTCAAAAAGATTTATAAATTAAAAATATCAATCTGAAGAAATTCAGATTATACTAAGTAAGCTGAAAAGTGGCAAATTGTGTCACAAAAAGTTTTTATTCGAAAATTTTGAAGTGGCAAAAAGTTTCCCATCAAGACAAAAAATTGAAAAAGGGCAAATCTGTCAAAATGCACCGACCCCCTTAAAGCTACTTGGGCCGTTATTGCCCCTGTATGATTCGGTGTAATACGGAGATTTTAATTATTCTGGAAAAAATATTTACTAGGAATGGAAATTAAATTGTGTCATTTATACACCACTACAAAGAAATGGTGTAGATTGTAGTTGTCCTGCACTTATTATAGCACAAAATATTTCCATAAGATTTCTCAACTTGATTTCAAACAAAAAATATAAATAGTTATCGTGAAAAATGGCCTTGAAATAATTGATAAGATTTATTTGAACAAAAATTTGTGCAGATTTTAAAGACAAATCAACTGTTCTAGATTAATGAAATTTAAAGTTAAAACTATTAATTGATTTAATGGTTTTTCATTAATAAAAATCTCAAATATGCCTTTATTTTGGCTTTCGAAAACGGCTATCTTTTTGCCTGAGAAGTTTTGAAAAAAACCCTATCTTTTGCTTTTCACCTATACGCCGGACGTCAGGAAGAAAAGTTTTATTTTAAGATGCTGGGCGATGCGGAGGCTTACGTAGGTTTTTGCGTAGTTTCACCTATACGCCTTCACCTATACGCCGGACCCTGCTGTACTCGAATAGCAGTAACTGAAGACTGTCAGGAGCAAAGTTTTAAACATAATTTATTTTTAAATCGGGTACTTTTTTAGCCGCGTAATCAAAGTTGAAATCTTTCACAGCCGCAAGCATATTTGGCGCTTTTTTTGATGTATGTGCAGAAAGCTGAGTGCATTGCAAAAGTATAATTTCGACTAAAAAATTATGTATTTAACCCAAGACACTCCTGACTTTTAAAGGGTAAAGTAACTAACGTTCACAAAATATATATTAATTATGGAACTTAACTAAATCGCAAGAAAATTACAATGAGCTGGATCTCATACCTCTAGGACCTCAACTTTGCCCAATAGCGGTCGGCTGAATGTCACTCAATCCCCTTCTCAAATACACATCGGATCGACTTATTTTTGGCGTAGACTTTATCACAATAAAACTTGAAATCGATTAGATGGTCTAAAATTTTAACTTTGAAAAATACAGTACATTACCTCAAATTTTTTCTGAGTCAATTAAAAAGTGACCAGTTATCTCACAGTCAAATCTCTAACGACGGTATTAGCAAAGAAAGTCAATAATGTACACGAGGAGTAAAAGAGAGTAAAGGAGCTTCACCCTCTACCGCCCTCGTGTACATTATTAAGGGGGTGGTGGCAGTGAATTTTGATATTTTGGAGGCTTGGTACGGCCAAACTGATGAAGATGAGGAATTTCCTGAGGAGATAAAATGCAAGATCTATTCTTAATCTCGCTATATCATTTGCCACTTAAGTACGACTGACACCACCACTTGGTTAACCGTGGTTAAACACGAGACCCCTGTTTTTTTTAAATAAACAAGGATCCTAGGTTTTTTGGAAGAAATTTAGATTTTGTGAAACTCCCGGAAATTGTCTGAATTTTAGTGGCTTGGTTCTATTTTTCGATTATTGTCTTAGAGCGCTACAATTGAGTCGATTATTGTCGAAAAAGGTGTTTTTTCTACGTTTGATATAAGACTTTTTTGTGGAAATGCCAGAAACGTCATTTTTCGAATATGGGAAGCTCAAGGTGTTTTATTACCTTGGTTGTATTTTTTTAGAATTTCGGCCTGATAGTCAAAAATCTGCGTGAAAATAACAATTTTGAAATCAAAAATGATAGTTAGACAATTTACTTGCCATAAAAAGATTCCTTGAGTATGATTTGCTGGTAACGATATAAACAACTATTGTCTGATTTGAACACTAGCGGTGCTAAACATCAAAAGAAAATTTAAATGAAAACTCGAAATTTTTCTAGAATCCGCTGTGATCAAAATCAGACCAATTTTGGCCCAATCAGGCCGAAATTGAAAAACTACAATTAAAGTGATATGTGAGGCACCTTGAGCTTCCTATATCCCAAAATGACGTTTCTGGCGTTTCCACAGAAAAGCGTATATCAAAACGTCGAAAAAAAAACCTTTTTCGACACATTCAACCACAATTGTAGCGCTCATAGACAAAAAATCGAAAAAATAGAACCGAGGCACTCAATTCAGACACTTTCCGGGATTTTCACAAAATCTTTATTTCTTCCCATAAAAACCCTAGGATCATTGTTTCATTGAAAAAGCGGAATGACTCGTGTTTAACCGCGGTTAACCAAGTGTTGGTGTGAGTGATACTCAACTGTCAAATACAATCCCGAGATCAAGGATAGATCTTTCTATGGTATGTTTCAGAAACTTCAGTCTGTATCTGTCTACCCGTACAAAGCCTCTGAAATGTGAAAATTCACTGCCACCACCCCTTAAGTCATTCATGCCAATACCGTCATCAATAAAACTTTTGGTGATATTCTTAAAGCAATGCGGTACTTTAAAATTGACCTTGAAATTATTTTCAGGTTATCTACTAAAGTTTCCTAAAAATATTATAAACGATTATAGACAAAACTCAGATTGACTAAATTGAACAAGCTCCAAATTTTGTCGTTTACATGAAAAATGATATGCTCATCAATCTTTCTGTCTGGCAGAGTACTTTTAGCCATTTGGACAGAACTGTCACCTGTCCACTTTGATCTATCTTTGAGTACTTTGAACCTTTTAACAATTCAAATAAAATGACACTTAATCTGTCAAATTACGGACATTTTGAAATGGATTTCCGACAATTTGAAAAAAATAGGCTGTTCAAGGAAATAAGTAAGAAAATTGTGAAAAATATTGATAATCACGAATTACAAAAATCGCAATTGATCAGCAATTTATTATTGNTTATAGATTCACGCAGTAATTCGAATTTAGGTTCTAGAATATATTTATTTAATTTTTTCAACAAAAAATATTAAATAAAGATTTTGTTATAAATGAATTCAAAACTGATTTTTACAAAAAAGGTACCATTCAAAAAAACTATCACTAATCGCTTACAAAGAAATTAAAAGTGTTAGAAATACGCCACAAAAATCTTAAGGGGGTCGGTGCATTTTGATAGATACGGATATGGGCTCTTGATGAAAAACTTTTCACTGGGTTTATATATTTATCTCAGTATACCATCAAAGTAATGTTTGATAATCCAGGTAACTTTTGTAACTACAAGATTTTCGAATTATTGTTTTTTTAGAAAAATTTGAGTTCGATTTAACCTTTTCGAATTCGACAAATTTTCGAAAAAAGTTCCGAACATTATGGAAAAAATGCCTTATTTATTGTTCAATTTTCATTTTCATTATTTTTTTCAAATCAACAAAAAAAACTCTTCAAAATGGCCACTTTGACTTTTTGCTTAGTTGACCACATGTTTTTAAATGCTATTTAAAAAATCATCTGACATTTTTTTGGGATTTTCGGTCAAAACTATTTGGAAATATTTTGAAAATTTTCCTCATTTCTTGTTCAAAATTTTTCAAACTAATTTTTCTGGAATCCTTAGCTAAAAATATTTGGAATGGCTACTTTCACTATATTTTAATA
This sequence comes from Oikopleura vanhoeffeni, assembly GCA_004367855.1. Classification (NCBI taxonomy): domain Eukaryota; kingdom Metazoa; phylum Chordata; class Appendicularia; order Copelata; family Oikopleuridae; genus Oikopleura; species Oikopleura vanhoeffeni. The sequence continues at coordinate 255,014 of SCLH01000410.1, read as the reverse complement.
TGTCTTTGTTTTGTTTCTTCGCTGTTGTTAATAATCTGACGCATACTTTTTTAAACGAAAACACGGATCGGCAGAAATACTCCAAAGCCCTCATTTTCCGGAATTAAAAAAATTTTATCACACCTTAACTTGCCAAATTGATAAGCCGACCCATCCACCGCGTCAAATTTAATAATTTAAACTCCTGAAGAAAAATATTTCTTTCGATGTGCTAAAATTTCGGTTTTTTCCGTCTTTTTTCACAAATTTAAATTTTCGATTTTGACGTTAAAATCGTATATAATAAAATTAAATAAATCGACGGTGGTCGAAAGCGTATTTTAGGGCTCCTAATTACCAAATAAAAAATAATAAATGTTACTGTTATTTAGACACCATGAAAGCAAACGCGCGTTTTTGAGTGTTATTTCAAAAGATTTATAAATTAAAAATAATCAATCTGAAGAAATTCAGATTATACTAAGTAAGCTGAAAAGTGGCAAATTGTGTTCAAAAAAGTTTTTATTCGAAAATTTTGAAGTGGCAAAAAGTTTCCCATCAAGACAAAAAAATTGAAAAAGGGCAAATCTGTCAAAATGCACCGACCCCCTTAAAGCTACTTGGGCCGTTATTGCCCCCTGTATGATTCGTGTCATACGGAGAATTTTAATATTCTGGAAAAAATATTTACTAGGAATGGAAATTAAATTGTGTCATTTATACACCACTACAAAGAAATGGTGTTAGATTGAGTTGTCCTGCACTTATTAAGCACAAAATATTTCCATAAGATTTCTCAACTTGATTTCAAACAAAAAAATAAATAGTTATCGTGAAAAATGGCCTTGAAATAATTGATAAGATTTATTTGAACAAAAATTTGTGCAGATTTTAAAGACAATCAACTGTTCTAGATTAATGAAATTTAAAGTTAAAACTATAATTGATTTAATGGTTTTTCATTAATAAAAATCTCAAATATGCCTTTTTTTGGCTTTTCGAAAACGGCTATCTTTTGCCTGAGAAGTTTTGAAAAAAACCCATCTTTTGCTTTTCACCTATACGCCGGACGTCAGGAAGAAAAGTTTTATTTTCAGATGCTGGGCGATGCGGAGGCTTACGTAGGTTTTTGCGTAGGTTTCACCTATACGCCTTCACCTATACGCCGGACCCTGCTTACTCGCAATAAGCAGTAACTGAAGACTGTCAGGAGCAAAGTTTTAAAACATAATTTATTTTTTAAATCGGGTACTTTTTTAGGCGCGTAATCAAGAGTTGAAATCTTTCACAGCCGCAAGCATATTTGGCGCTTTTTTATGAATGTATGTGCAGAAAGCTGAGTGACATTGCAAAGTATAATTTCGACTAAATAATTATGTATTTAACCCAAGACACTCCTGACTTTTAAAGGGTAAAGTAACTAACGTTCACAAAAATATATTTATAAATTATGGAACTTAACTAAATCGGCAAGAAAAATTACAATGAGCTGGATCTCATACCTCTAGGACCTCAACTTTGCCCAATAGCGGTCGCTGAATGTCACTCAAATTAATGTCTCTGAAATCTATCCCCTTCTCAAATACACATCCGATCGACTTATTTTTTGGCGTAGACTTCATCACAATAAACTTTGAAATCGATTAGATGGTCTAAAATTTTAACTTTGAAAACTACAGTACATTACCTCAAATTTTTTCTGAGTCAATTAAAAAGTGACCAGTTACTCACAGTCAAATCTCTAACGACGGTATTAGCAAAGATAAGTCAATAATGTACACGAGGAGTAAAAGAGAGTAAAGGAGCTTCACCCTCTACCGCCCTCGTGTACATTATTAAGGGGGTGGTGGCAGTGAATTTTGATATTTTGGAGGCTTGGTACGGCCAAACTGATGAAGATGAGGAATTTCTGAGGAGATAAAATGCAAGATCTATTCTTAATCTCGCGATATCATTTGCCACTTAAGTACGACTGACACCAACCACTTGGTTAACCGTGGTTAAACACGAGACCCCTGTTTTTTTTTAATTAAACAAGGATCCTAGGGTTTTTTGGAAGAAATTTAGATTTTGTGAAACTCCCGGAAATTGTCTGAATTTTAGTGGCTTGGTTCTATTTTTTTCGATTATTGTCTTAGAGCGCTACAATTGAGTCGATTATGTCGAAAAAGGGTGTTTTTTCTACGTTTTGATATAAGGCTTTTTCTGTGGAAATGCCAGAAACGTCATTTTTCGAATATGGGAAGCTCAAGGTGTCTTATTACCTTGGTTGTATTTTTTTAGAATTTCGGCCTGATAGTCAAAAATCTGCGTGAAAATAACAATTTTGAAATCAAAAATGATAGTTAGACAATTTACTTGCCATAAAAAGATTCCTTGAGTATGATTTGCTGGTAACGATATAAACAACTATTGTCTGATTTGAACACCAGCGGTGCTAAACATCAAAAGAAAATTTTAATGAAAACTCGAAAAATTTTCTAGAATCCGCTGTGATCAAAATCAGACCAAATTTTGGCCCAATCAGGCCGAAATTCGAAAAACTACAATTAAAGTGATATGTGAGGCACCTTGAGCTTCCTATATCCCAAAAATGACGTTTCTGGCGTTTCCACAGAAAAAGCCGTATATCAAAACGTCGAAAAAAAACCTTTTTCGACACATTCAACCCAATTGTAGCGCTCATAGACAAAAATCGAAAAATAGAACCGAGGCACTCAAATTCAGACACTTTCCGGGATTTTCACAAAATCTTTATTTCTTCCCATTAAAACCCTAGGATCATTGTTTCATTGAAAAAAGCTGAATGACTCGTGTTTAACCGCGGTTAACCAAGTGGTTGGTGTGAGTGATACTCAACTGTCAAATACAATCCCGAGATCAAGGATAGATCTTTCTATGGTATGTTTCAGAAACTTTCAGTCTGTATCTGTCTACCCGTACAAAGCCTCTTAAATGTGAAAATTCACTGCCACCACCCCCTTAAGTCATTCATGCCAATACCGTCATCAATAAAACTTTTGGTGGTATTCTTAAAGCAATGCGGTGACTTTAAAATTGACCTTGAAATTATTTTCAGGTTATCTACTAAAGTTTCCTAAAAATATTTATAAACGATTATAGACAAAACTCAGATTGAACTAAATTGAACAAGCTCCAAATTTTGTCGGTTTACATGAAAAATGATATGCTCATCAAATCTTTCTGTCTGGCAGAGTACTTTTTAGCCTTATTTGGACAGAACTGTCACCTGTCCACTTTGATCTATCTTTTGAGTACATTTGAACCTTTTAACAAAATTCAAATAAAATGACACTTAATTCTGTCAAATTACGGACATTTTGAAATGGATTTCCGACGATTTGAAAAAATATGCTGTTCAAAGAAATAAGTAAGAAAATTGTGAAAATATTGATATTACACGAATTACAAAAATCGCAATTGATCAGCATTTTATTATATCGTCAATTTTTTAAATATTGTATCCATAATATTAAAAGGTGCAATTTAATAGTCATAATTTGAAGAAATTATGTAATAAATTTTTGACGCGACATTATCAGTTTTATGAAAGTTGTAGGAAACGTTTATCAAAATTTTGTTCACCTTATTCGCCTAAAAACTGTTTGTTTGTTTAAAACCAACTTTCAGGCGGCTATATATCCCCTATTCACACTTTTGTTCATATCCCGGCCCTGATAAGGAAACGTAGTGTATTTTTAAGTAGTAGGGCCGGGATATTAACAAAAGTGTGAATAGGGGATATACCGTATATCATATACGGCGGTTGCGAGAAATAATTATGAAATAATTTGATAATAAAAAATAACGAGGAGAAAAAATAAAGATTTTTTTTAAAAACATTTCAAAGGGGAAAATCGACCTTCGAAATTTAATAAAAGGTCAATTTTGAGAAAGAAAACTTGAGCTCCGTCTCAACTTGCATTTTTTCATCTTTATGAGTATAAGCAGATTTCGTCTGGCAGCCCTCAGTGTAGTACAGCCTGACGGACAGGGTTAGATATAACGTTTCAAGTCAAAATGTATTTATGATTGGGTCGGTTGAGTTCAACTTGATCGGAAAAAATGTTATAAGTTCATGTTCGGTTCGAGCCCTAGTCAGCCCTGCCGACCCCTGAGTTAGAAGGCTTTTCAAATTTAATGTTGCATACTTTACAGCAAGAATAAATCAATTTAATTTGTCCATCAAACGTTATAACCAAGTATGTGGTTAATTTTTGGCAGTTAGGAGCTAATAAATCTGTTTCTTTGATGTGTAACAGCCAAGTGTGATCTCAACTTATGATGCATGAACTTTCATACTTAAAATTCAGAGTTGTCTTGATCAATGTAATCTGTAACAATTCAAATAACAGTATATTTTGAGTAGTTGGTTTTTCCGGTAAAGGTTTTTTGAGTTCGAGACCGAATAATTATATAATTAATTGTAAAATATACTTGTAATTAAGTCTTGGTTACCTAACTGATACAACTACCAATCTTAAAATGGACAATTTGCATTTTAAATAAATAATTGAATGACGCAAAACAATAATTTTTATATCATTTTGAAGAATTCGATCTAAATAATCTAATTCAGCAAAAACATTCCAATTTTATGCTCTCGAAATCTTGTTCTTGCCTGTTCATGTTCAAAATCTCAAATTTGTACATTTCAATTTTTAAACATTTCACTATCGACGGTCGATAGTCGATCCGTTAATTATCTCACGCAAACAATCAGGTGTGGGCATTTTTTTTGGCGTTCTAATGGAATCTGATTGGTTTAACTTCAAACAAATCAAAAACGGTCATTTCTGCCATGCTTTCAGTGTATTTTCATGATAATTGTTAATAATCATATTCGAATAAATGTTTTCAAAAAATTTTGCGTTTTTTTCATTTAAAAACCAGAAAGTTATAACAATAGTCAGAATTTTTCTATACCGGTACGATTGTTTGATTTGAACTTGAAATTAATTTATCCTGAAAATGATTATACAATAAAATCGAAACGTTGATAAATGATAAAAAATTTTATAAATAGTCAGAATCTTATGGTTTTGCTTATGTTCACTCTCTAGCGCCGAAAATTGATTCGAATTATAGCTGAGACTTCATTTTTTGTATCATTGAATATTATTTCTGTTTAAGATTTGAAACAAAATAAAAGATTTTTTCTGTTTTTGAAAAAATTTGCTAAAAAAAAGTTTAAAAAATATTGTTTTTCACCCATTAGTCGTCAAAAACAGAACATTAAAAAATCTATGAGTTTCTTGTCTTGTTTGATCATCATAAAACTTTGATCTTAACTTATGGTCCACGAATTTCCATACTTAAAATAGAAAATTTTTGTTATTGGATGTTATAGGCTATATTTTATAGCACACTTTATGTCAGGCTTCAAATAACAGTCCGATACACTTCCACGGTGCAGGTGAACTGAGTTTTTCGTCCATCAGTTTTTAGTCTGATGATCACACTAGACGAGAAACTGATACAATTTTAAAAACTTAGATCTCAACTGATAATGCATGAACTTCGATACTCAAAATTCAAAGCTTTGTTGATGGATGTTATAGCACACTTCATGTTTTACTTTAAGGGCTTTGGTGCTATTTCACAGATTTGCACTTTTTCAATTATGTTTCTCTTGATAATAAACGTTTTTGCCACGTGAGAATTTTTAAATTAAAACATTTTCAAATGAAAGTTACCATTTTTGAGCTCATTTTGTATAATCTGGTTTGTTTCAGATCAATTATTTTAACTTTCTTAATCATCTTTTAACAAAAAACTCAAAATACGGGCGTTTGCTATCCAAGTTGTCTAAATTGAACTATTTTTTTTATGAATCAGTGACCGTGAAAAACGGTCCTGACCACCGTTTAAAATTTATTTTATTGGTTTTCATACTATTTCTACGTCACAATAAAAAATATAAAATTTCGAAAAAATTCGAAAGAACAGAAATATCAGCACATCGAAAGAAATATTTTTTATGAGGTTAATGGAATATTAATTAAACGATGGTCAGGACGACTTACCAATTTGGTAAGTTTCAGTGGAATCAATTTTTTCAATTCTTGATTGAAGCGGGCTTCGATGGATTTCTCCCAAACCGTAGTTTCATTCAAAAAATTATGATGAAGAGTATAAACAAGAGGGAAGAAACAAACCAAGGACATATTTGAAAAAAATAAAAATTGCCATTCTGAAAATTTTTAGGCGGTGAATTCAGAAAAATAAGTTTGAAAATTTTTGGACATGAAATGAGGAAACTTTTAAAAATATTTCCAAATAGTTTCGACAAAAAATCCGAAAATAATGTCAAATGATTTTTCAAAGAGCATACAACACTTAAATTGTAGTTGTCAAGATGCGAACAGATTGCGTGGGCGGCGCTCTATTTATGCAATGGGTAGGTCCAACCATTGGCTGAAATTTCCAAATTTCAGATCTTGTTGCAGACACTTACATTATTACAAAATTTGTGGTCACCTACTCGAAAAGCTTCAGTTACCATTTTGGGTAGTTTTTTCGTTGATTCGAAACAAATAATTTCGAAAATTTTTTAGGAAAATTTTTTAGGAAAATTTTTTATAATTTTCGTAACTTTTTCAAAAATATCTCAAATTTGAGGAATTCGAAAAAGTTAATTCGGAACTAAAAATTTCGTAAAAAAATAATTTACGAACATTTAAAAGTTGCCTCGATTGTAAACACATACTTGCTGGGAAGAGACAAAATATCCTATAACCTACGGAACTCCATCTCAAAAACGTTTATATCTCTATAGCGCGAGTTCGAATCCCCACAAAGTTGTCTAAGTGATTGCTGGGATGCTAGTGATTACACATCGATTAAATTAGAGCGGTCCAACCAAAGCACCCTTGCCTATAATTATACTCAAAAAAAGAAAGAAAAAAAAAAAAAGGACAAAAAAAGCAAAAAAAAAACAAAACAAGGAAAACAAAACAGAACAAAAAAAAGAAAACAGGAAATCAAAAAAAAAGGACAAAAAAAAAGACAAAGACCAAAAAAAAAAGAAGAATAGGAGAGAAAAACAAGAAAACAAAAAGAAAAATCAAGAGAAAAGAAAAAAGAAAGAGACGCAAAAAAAGAAAAAAACAAGTAGAGGAAAAAAAAAAAAAGAAAAAAATACATAACAAAAAAGAACAAAAAAAATAAAAAAAAAAAGAGAAGAAAAAAAAAAAAAACAAAAAGCAATAGCAAAGAATAAAAACAAAAAAAGAAAAAAAAAAGACAGATAGCAAAAAAAAACAAAAAAACAAACAGAAGAAAAAGACAAACAACAAAAAAAGAAGAATGAAGAAAAAAGAAAAACAGGAAAAAAATAAAAGAAAAAAATAAAAAGAAAAAAACACGCAAGAAAAAAAAAAAAAAGAAAAAAGACAAAAAAAGTCAAAAAGAAGAGATAAAGAGAGAGAGAACAAAAGAGAAGAGAAAACAAGAAGTAAAGAAAAGAAAGAAAAAAAAAAAGACAAAACAAAACGAAAAAAGAAAACAATGGAAAAAAACAAAAAAAAAAAAAAGACAAAAAAAAAAAGGAAACAAAACAAAAAAAGAAAAATAGAAAAACAAAACCAAAAAGAGAAAAAAAAAGAAAAAGAGAGAAAAGCAAAAAAAGGAAAAAAACAAAGAGCAAGAGAAAAAAAAAAAGGAAAAGAGAAAAAAGAAAAAAGAAAAGAACAAAAAAATCAACAAGAAAAATCAAAAGAAAAACAGAAAAGCAAAAGAAAAAAAGATGAAAAGAAGAGAAAAAAAGAAAGAAGAAAACGAGAAAAAAAGAAGAAAAAGCAAGAAAGGGAAAGAAAAAAACAAGAAAAAAAAAAGAAAAGGACAACGGAAGAAAAGAAGGAAAAAAGAGAGAAAGGAAGAAGAAGAAGAAAGGAGAGAGAGAAAAGATTGAAAAGACAAAAAAAAAGGCAAAAAAAAAAAAAAAAAGCAAAAGAAAGCAAGAAAAAAAAAGAATAAGAAAGGAAGGAAAAGAGACCGAGAGGAAAAAAGAATAAGAAGAGAGAAAGGAAAAACATGAGGCAAAGAAGAAACAAAAGAAAGAAAAAGAGCCAAAAAAAAGAAAAAAGAGGAAAAAAAGGAAAAAAGAAGGGGGAGAAAAAAAGAAAGGAGAAGAAGGAAGAAGAAAAAAAAGAAGAAGAAAGGAACAAGAAGAAAGAAAAAAAAGAAAAAAAAGCAGGGAAGAGAGGAGGGGAAAGGAGGAAGAGACAAGGAAGAAAAAAAAGAAAATCAAAGAAAAGAAGAGGAAGAAAGAAAAAAAAACAGAGGCGAAAAAAAAGAAAAACAAAAAAAGAAGAGAGAGGAAGAAAGAAATAAAGCAGAGGAGGAAAATAGGAAGAATAAAGAGAGGAGAGAAAAGAGAGGAAGAGAGAAAAAAAGGGAAATAAAGGGCAGGAGATAGACAAAAGGAAAGGAAAGAAGAGCAGGGCGCGAGAAGAGAAAAGAAAAGAAGAAAAAAGGAAAGGACAAGAGCAAAAGAAAAACGAAAAAGCAGGACAGCAGAAGAGAGAAAAAGAGAGAGCAAACAAAAGCAAAAGGAAAGAAGAAGGAAGAGGAGGAGGGAAGGAGAAAAGAAAAAAGAAAGAGGAGAAAGCAAAGGAAAGGAAAAAAAGAGGAAGGAAAAGACAAACAGAAAGCGAACGAAGGCAGAAGAGAAAGAAAAACAGAAGCAGCAAAAAAAAAGGGAAAAAAAAGGGCGAGAAAAAAAAGAAGGAGGGATATAAGAAGGAGAGAGAAAAAGAACGAGAAGAAGCAAAGGAAGCAAAGGGAACAAGAGAGAGCAAAAGAAGAGCGAAGAAAGAAGAGGAACATGGAAGAAAGGAGACAAAGAAAGGAAAAGAAAAAAAAAGAAAGGGCAAAAAACAAAAGAGAAAGGAGAGGAAGAGAGGGAACAAAAGAGAAAAGAGAGAAAAGAAAGAGAAGAAAAGAAAGAAAAAGTAGACACAAGAAGAGAAGACAAAAGAAAGAAGCAGAAGAGAAAAAGCAAGGAAGAAAAAAATAAAAGGAAAAAGGAGAAAAAGGGAAAAACGAAAGAAGGGAAAAGAAGAAAAGGGAAAAAAGGGAGAAGAGACAGTGACTAAGACAGAATTATGGTATTCGAACACCGCGCTTAGAGATGGAGTCCGTGGTTAAAGAATAAACCAATATAATTAAAATTTTAGAAAACATTTTCTGCATGGCAAAATCCTTACTTATGGCAATTTTGTCTCAATATTTCCACCTTTTGCCAATAGAATAATCTAATCGCTTGCTCGGTAACTCTCAAAAACGTATGAAATCATTCCTAAAACAAATCGAAAAGAATTAAATAAAAATATCCCGCAGTTTTGATCAAGCACCCACTATCCGATCTGTGAAGAAGCACGGCGCCCTTTAAAGAACCATGCAAAAAATGGTCTACTTGTACCAGCTTTCCCGGTGAATGTTTTTTGGGTTCGAGAACTCAGAACTATATATAATTGTCCATGTTTTCTTTTATTTTCTTGTCGATGTTCAGGCGGACGTGGCGAAGATATTTTCGAGGGGCAAAAACTTTCGGGGGGGGGGGCAATAATTTTCGTTATGGGTTGTCTTAAAAATATCTTATACATCAAAAGATTGATAATAAAATTTGAAAAATAAATCTTAAAAAACATCCTTCATTTGAGTAAAGTCAAAAAATAAAAATTTTGAAAAAACTCGATGACTGTCTCTCAATTTTGTATAATGTATGAACAAAATCTCAATTAACCTCATTATAATTAAAGAAAATATAAAGTCAGGAAGAACGTGCTTATAAAAGTGTGTTAAAAATGAAACCTTATTTCTTGCAATCGAAGAGTATAATTTTAAACTACTCATGAATTTTTAAATATTGGTTTTATTTGGAGAGGATTAGAGCACAAGTATCGAATTTATATTATCTGCTTAGTTAACTAGTTAGTATAAATAAACAATAACAAAATTTAGGAACATGAATCAAGGACCATGATCTTGTTTTTTTATTAGGCGCTATCCCAAAATACTATCACCAGCATTTCCACAAATTAAATCGACCGACAGAAATACTTGATGGATTGTTCTCAAACTTTTTGAGGGTAAATAATAAACAAAATTGTAATAAAAAAAATTATCGGAAAAAAAATGGTCGTCACTTGATCAAAATTTTATTATTTTTAAACAAATGCTTAATCGGAATAAAAGTTTTCTTCATGAAGTTTACGAAACTAAACTGACTCGTTTTTTGTCAAAAAGGCCGAAAAACTCAATTTTCATGCCACTTAACGCACCATAAATTCTTTATTATTATTGCTTGTTTATTTGCAGCCACGATAAGACCATATAAATGCCTCATATCTAAAAATTAAACACTTATTAGTCGATGCTGGCTTAAAATCGAAAAGTGGGCATGCTTTCTATCACCAATGATTAAAGAAATATTTCTCATCTTATACCCCTTTAACACTTTTCTGTTAATCTAAAATGTGCGGGCTGAAGGAGCCAATCCTAACACTCCTAAGACCCTAAATATCAGTATTTCCGAACCTTCGTGGATCTAGAAAATGAGGCGTATCTCTATAGCGTGTGTTCTAATCCCACTAATGCTGTCTTAGTGACTGTCTTGGGTATGGTTATAGGCAAGGGTGCTCAATATTAGGAGCGCCAACGTTGATTGGTTCGTAATCACTAAGGCAATCACTTAGACAACATCAGTTTGATTAGAACACGCGCTATAGAGATAACCCTCATTTTCAAGATCCACTTTGATTGGAAAAGGAATATAATTAAAAACGATTAATTTTGTCGAATCATTAAATAAAATGATCCTAATATAAAGCTGTCATTTTTTTTATTACATCGGAAACCTAAGATGAAAACTGAATTTTATTCATTTTTGGGAATAAACCAAAGATATGAGTTCTTATCACGGATCTTAAAAGCTATATTTAAAGGCGAAAAAGTCATAAAACAAGATAATTAACAAGTATGTTTCGGCAAAAAGCTAACCTTTGAATTGACAAAAAATGTTAAACCTAATAAAAAATGATTGATTCATTTATAGAAATCCATAAATTCGAATTAACACTAATTCAGGTTCATAAACAAAATGCATTCTAACGAGTTGAATTTGAAAATTTCTTACATAGCTCGCGATAAATTTGTCTGAATCGGCCATTTTTTAATTTTTTTCTCAAAAAACTTGAATTTTCCCTGCCCACACAACTTTTACATTCTAATTGAGAATTTCTTGATTTTGAAAACTTTGAAGTCTTTAAAAGATTTTAAATAATTTCTCAAAAGGTTGAAGATGCTAAGTAGGCGAACATGGTTAAATAAATTATTCAAAATATCATTTTCAAAAACTTATTATAATTCGAAGATATGAAAACAGCAAGTTCTCGATATTTGTGGTCATTTTGACCTTTCTGAAAACTCCATCGGATTAGTCGTTTCCAAAAGCCGAAATTTAAGAGTTGTGAAAAGTTGTTTTATCGACCCTTTCTTACTTTATAATAAACAAAAATGAAAATTTAATTCAAAATTGAATTTGTTTACGAAATTGGGAGTTGATTAATTCTGTTAAAATTTCAAACTTTTTCTGAGTTCATAAATTGAGAGTCTAGCACAATATATATCGGGTCAAGTCAGAAAATTCGCTGTCTTTTGCTACGCAAAGTACTAACAAATTCGACTCGGAAAATCCGATCCCAGCCGTAGCATGGAGATCGAAGTTTTCATAAATTACTGTTTGTAGTCTCAAATATTCAAATCTGTTGATCTGGTACCTATAATTATTTGACTGCCGAGTTTCACCGTGGGACGAGTATAAATTTCCGATCACTGCCCAAAGGCGCTTTTTATAACATGAACTCCCATGTTTTAAACCCCTAAATTAAAAACTTACCAATAAAAGTACTGATAAGTAGTATGGAAGACATTGCCTGATAAGTAACAGGTTATCCTTTGCCTGCATTTTATATCTACAAAGAGATCTCCGTGATGCCGCTGGATGGAGGTGAGATTAGACTGAGGACTTGTTTAAAAGAAACTATCTACGTTAAACAAAATGTGTTCATCCTGCAATTAATCCTTGAACAAAAACTAGTGTATATTCCGCAATAATTTCGAATATAGAATACATTTTATGTCCCATAAAATGATAACAGAACTCAGTATCGCCGATACTGTATCGGATAATAACTGAATATTATTAGCCACTTGTTCAGTTTTCGTTACAAAACTGAAGAATAAATGCCTTGAAGTACATTTTTCGTATTGTAGCTGTTTTTGTGTATGAGAGCACCAAAGATCGGAAATTTCCGGATCGACGGGTCGGAAGGAGATCATAGTTGAAATTTTAACGCTTCAATTTCGAAAAACATTATTGTATATTCAATGTTTGTGACTTTTTTTATCAATTTAACCTCGTGAGATTTTTCCTTCTAGAAATAATAAATTTGTTAATTTTGAAGTTTGTGTATAATTGCATTTATTAATGACTTTGTGACTTTCAATATCAAATAAAGATATAAAACCTGTTGTTTTTACAAAATAATTTTGTAATTATCAATAAAATTGAACGATTTTTATAAAACAAAAGCGTCTGATTCATTGGTTCAACAGGTTTTATTTAGAACCTTTCACGGTATTAAAAATGAGCTCAACTGGGTAATTGAAATTCAATTAACAAATTCACCAGTTGAGCTCTATACCGGTCCTAAGGTTTTTGTGCTGAAAGAGAGATAATAGGGACTAGATATAGTGGTTAATGAGTCCTGTTTAACTTATGCTCTCAAATTGCGGAACAAAAAACTTTTCTTAATTTTTTTTGAAAAAACAGTATATAAAAGTGTACAAGTTTGATTGAGATTACAAATAATTTGTAGTAGATAAAATGGTTTTCTTTTCGTTTGTTTTCGTAGTCTTTCTTCATCAGGATATCCATGCAAGTCGATAGTGGCCAGAGCGATTCAAAGCATTAGAACATTAAAACATTTTTAAAAAAAAAACTTTAAGAGTTTACAAATTCGATCAAATCAGAAAATACTTAAATTAATGTTATGTATAGTTATAATCTTTTCTATAAAAATAAAAATGTCAAATTTTATTTTTTTATTTAAAACAGTTTCATAATTTAGAAAAAACTGTCATAATTAAAAAGAGCACATGTACAAAAAGTGTTTAAACAAAATTCATGCATGCAAAGTTCCATGTAGAAAGTTTCTCCCTTCTTCATATCATCCATTAGTTAAAAAATTGCGTCAATCAATTACATTTTACAACGATTTTTAGAAATTGGTGCTCAACTTATATTCCATAATAAGTGACCAAAGAAGAATACCTCAAGCCAAAAAACTCAAGCCAAAAAAGGTCAGATTGAAGGAATCCTCAGACTGATGACAAAGCCATTACATAAACCACTCAATCTCTGTATATCATAAAAGTGTGTCATACCTCAAAACTTGTCAAAATTTTATAAACTCACATCGCCAAGTTCTAACTACTCGTACAGTATGGAAATTAATAAATAGCCCTAGGTGGGTACAGAGATATAAATGCTCATTGATTTTATTTTCATTTGAAATGCAAATATATCCTCGCAGACTATACTAAATTTATCGGCAATAATCTTAAATCTTACATTAACTTGAGTGTCCAAGTATGCAAAATTCAAATAAGATTAAGTCTCAAAGATAATTAAGTGGTAGTAAGTATAACGATTGAAAAATTTCTTTGATATGGTTTTTTATTTTTACTGCAGTTTTAAAATATTTGTCGCAATTATTTTTCTATTAGAGTTGTAGTTGCTCACAGAAATCTTTACAGCGTCAAGTATATACAGTATGCAGGAATAGTAGATAAAAATTCATTTCTATATGTCTAAACAATGGGGCTTCTGAATCTATAATAATAGCCTAAATGAACAACAAAAAAAGATAAAATATTTGTTGAATATTCCTAAATAAAGTGTAGATTTTTGTTGCCTACTATCTACGGAGTAGTTAACAAATTAATTAATAAAGTTTTGCGCCAAAATGAAGGGTAAAAGGGGGCCTTAATAAATTGCTTAAAAATCACTATAATTTATTTGGTCTATCAAAATTTCAAGGAGATAGGCGCTAATCTAAATCGTCCCATGCACTTAAGGTGATTCCGAAATCTCTTTTGGCAGTATTTAATGAGAGTGGAAAGGTATTTTTGATTAACTCCAGATTTGCAATTGATTTAAAAACCGGTTCAGCTTTCAGGCTGTCAAAAATTTCCTGTCTAATCACCTCATCAACAAATATGACCTTAGAAATGCACAATGGCAAAATTCTGCATACTGGATAGTATCTGGGTTTATTCAAAAATACCTGTTTGAGGTAGGGGGAGTTGTGTCTTCTGTCCGAGACCGTTTTGATACAGGCTGCCTTGAGTTCTGTAATATTGGAGGCGATGCCAAAACGTCTGGCAGAGTCTTTTAAGAGGAGACGCATTTCCTCGATCTTTTCGAATTGATCGGCAAAATCCCCAAAGTTTTGCAATTCCATTGGAAATCTTTCTGCAATGTCAGGGATCAGCACACTCAGTCTGGTACGTGCCGCAAACTCAAACATAGAGTAAATAAGCGTCGAGACCATATGCCAGTTAGCAATGAAAATCCATACTATCACCTTGATCTAGAAAGGTCAATATAATTTGTGTAAAATTAGTGAATAAAAAAAAAAAAAACAGTCATAGAGCAAAAAGGGCCCCCCAAAACTACGAAATTGACTCTACTTTGAACTAAGTATTCCAAAATTTATATATTTTCAAAGTTATACTTAGATTATTTTTTCATCATTTTTATTACAAAATAGAATTTACGCGAATTTGTATCTACAACTGGTACCGCAAACTAAGTTAAGAAATTCATCCTAATGTGAGGTATACTATACAAAGTTACCTTTCTCGGTAAACGAGACTGAATCGTTTATGTAAAGACACAAGAAAGCGCAAAAAACAATACAGGCATCCAACATTCTGATAAAATATTTTTTGTATTTGAAACGCATACTGTACCTCCATTTTAATGAAATCCTCAGAGTTGAAACCGATGATGTCAGCAATGAAAGTTCGGAGATTCTTCACTGGAAACTCTACGCAGATTTCTCCATTTCGTACCTTCCAGTCTCGAAATTGCTCAAAATATCTCAGTGAAATATAGCAAACCTTAATAAGAGTTAAAACAATTGAAAAAACACCGGGAACTGACCCTATTATTTTCAATGAGTTCTACCTAAATAGTCCCGTTTAAATATCCGAGTGATAAGAAATACTGTTGATATATTGTCAATGAATTTTTATTGACAATATATAATTTGAGGGACAATTTAGGGACAATATATAACCGTTCATATTAGATAAATTTGAAATTAAAATCACCTTTAAACGGAAATCCGCATGGCTAGTCAAGGTTTTACAATCCTCATTCATTTCATTAGCAAAATCAAAAACTTTTTGGAATTCTGCCTTCTCATTGATGTACTTGACTGTACCATTTTTGAAAATGGGCAAATTTGCAGACAGTTCGAAGCTATATCTGGTGACCTGGTCCCCTGGAGCCGAAGCTTCAAAAATAATTTCCCTTTTAGCGCCGAATTGTTGAAAATAATTAAGTGGTCTAGATTCAAAACCAGCGTACGAATAAACCGCTCCATTATTAATGGCTTTAAGAAATGACTTTTTCGTAGCACTTTCTAGATCCCTTGGAAAATTTTCAGAACGATTTTTAACTACCGGATGTCTATTCCGGGCAATTTCGAGAATTTCCTGAACTCTAATGAGTTGTCGGTTAACTCGAGCGTCAAAATTTAGTTCTCGATTAGGGGGGGCCGGGAGGTCCAAGTCAGTATCAGAGGTAGAGGAGAGTTCAGATTTTGGCATTTTTGCCAGAATACAGTTATCACCGGTGGAAGAACGTGGTCTTTTTTTGTCGTTAATGAACGGTGAGATTTGTTCAGTACAGTCCAGATCAGCAGAAAAAGAGTTGTCAAGTTGCATTGTTGCAGGGCCCTCATCAGTGAAACTTAAACGTCTTGGCTGGAGTTTTGGCGCCCCTTCCGGTTTCTGAATTAAACTTGTTAGTGATATAACTTTTTCATAATTGAAAAGCCTGAATTTTAGGACATTTTAGTCATAAAGCTATTCATATTGAAAATGAATCATAAAAAATAATAAGACAAATAATATAACCGTGATGCACACCTCTCCCCTTAAATCAGTGCTACCTAATACAACTTGCATACCTTCAAATCCTCATTCCCAGCTTCATTTATATTACGAGGCTCTTCCGTGATACTGAAGTGAAGTGGTTTTATTTGAATTTTCTCCTCGCTTACGTGCGTAAGAAAAAATGGCAATCGTAACCTACAGGTTAGCCAATGAAGATGCACTTTATCATTTTAATTAATATTTTTCAGAACACGAATTCACTAGAACCCTCACGAACGTTTTATTCATCACAAATTTCTTAACTTCCAATAATACCACATTTTTTCTACTAGTTTCGATTTATTATCATTTTCAAGATTAAACAGAATCTGTTTAACAGATACACTCAACACGATGCGCCCAGCAACCCGCGAGGAAATTAAATTTCTTTGTTATGACTCATTTATTACTCACGTGCTTCTAGAAGCAATTTAATTGACTTTAAATATTGGCGAGCGTCTCTGATTGGTTGACGCGTTTTTTCATTTGGCGTTAATTTTATCCGCCCCCGCTTAGATGAGTAACAGTTAGTGTCGCGGATCCAGGAGCAACGTGTTGANCGTATAAACTTAAAAATGTAAAGTTAACTTTTTGGCGATCTAGAATGTGTACTTTTTAAATGAGATTTTTTTCAACTGAGACTTTTTACCCTAAGAATTTTAATTTTCAAATTTGATCAGTTTGTATTTTCAAAAAATAATTAGTTTTAGTTTGCACGGTGATCAAATTGATCATTTAAATTTCTTCACCATAATTTTATTATAAATTTGGTATAAAACATAAAAAATTCATTTCAAATAAATGCTACATGTAAATTATTTGAAAATTTTGCAATTCTTCACATTTTTTCGATATTTAAACAGTTATTTGAATCATTCCAGAAAATTTTGATCTGACGAAAAATTACCCTGGTCGACAATCAACTCGACTTGGAAATGGGATAAACAACTGGCCCAGAACCTTTTTCGAGTTTGCCCCTGGGGAGCACTCCGGAGTATTTTGAATGACATTTCGGGTCGTGCAATTGTTAAAATATATTTGGATTAAGAAAGCTGAAATTTTAAGTCAGTCACGTGACCAATTTGATCACACTTTTTCTATCAATCAGATCTAGACAGCCATCATACATCGCGTTTTGAAAAACGACCAAAAACCAGTCATTAAGAACTTATACATGTACATATATAACGTATATGTACGTAATACGTATATAAATTTATTATTTTTTCCCGACAATACCTAGTATAAATATCATAAACGATCGTTTCTTAATGATTTTCGACTGCATAAAGCTTTCACCGAAATCCAAATGTGATAAAGCGAAACGTTCATTATTTTTTAGTTTATAGAGACTTATTTCCTCTGATAATTTTTTTTAGGAGTTTTATCGGTACCATAATTCTTTATACTATTTAACATACATATATGTCACTTTACGGTATACGCGGTGGTAGAGTTCTAACTTCGCACGTCCATTTCATCTCTATTTATTTACCACACTGAGGGGAGAGGCGTGATAGGTGTGGTAGAACTGCGAATCAACACGAGCCTAGTAGTACTCAATATACATTATACAATAAACATTATACTTTATTTACGCGTAATGATCAAAAAAATATATAAAAAAATTTAAAAATAAATGAATTAAATATAGGATTGATTAAATTATTCAAATAAATTATCCTTTAAGATTTGATATGCAAATTTAGCACAGAGAAAATACTATTTTAAGGTGATGTACAAAATACTTTGAAAATTTAAATTTATTGATATTTTACATATTTTAATTTGACCGCACTTTTCAATTCTTTGATCATCAAAGTTTGATGGGATATTACTTTTTTTTCGTAAAATTTTCAAAAAAAATCAAAGCATTATGAAAATTTTCCGCATTTTTTGTCCAAAATTTTTTTCATGCATGTCTACATATTTTCTGACTGCTGTTTGAAAAATCATAATATGTTTATTTGTCATTTTTTGTCGACCTTTTTAAAAAAATTATGAAAATTCCGCGAAGCAAGTCAAAAAATTTTATAAGTGGTTTTTTGAACTCTCCATAAAAAATCAAGCAGAATCACAATGTGATTATCACATATTAAATGTTTTGGTATTTATTGAATTTCCGTATGTCAACTAATGAGATCATCGCGCGATTATCATTTTTAAACTATCGATGAAATTTATAACACTAGGCTGTACGACAGGTAAGTGCCATATGGCACTGAATTTTCAAAAATTTTATGCTTGCAAAAAAATCCCAATATAATGTCGGGTGTGATAGGCGTTGTGATTTTCAGGACATTTTTATATATCAAAACGCAATTGAACGTCAATTTTTACCTCAAAAAAATTGTTTTTCTCTACTTTTGGCCATTTTTCCTGTCTGAAGTTTATTAATATCGACTTCAAATAAAATTCTATACTCGGGTTTAGTTGGAAATGGATGTACAGTGGAAAGTGTTTTTTATATTTTCACAGATAATTATTTATGTTAAGAAATTTATTTTAAAAAATTAAAAATATAAACGTTCGCAAGAATGAACATTCTATTGAAGATAAAAATTAAAAAAATTATTTTCTTATTTTTTTTTATATATTGAAATATAAAAAAACATTTGAAAATAATTTTTTAATTTTTATCTTCAATTAAAAGTGTTCATTCTTGCGAACGTTATATTTTTAATATAATATATTATAGATATATAATATATCGCTCTGAAAAAATGTACCAAATCTGCCGGGTCGATTGCATCCCATTTAATATGAAAATCAGATTTCAGATTGTTAGTTTAAAAATATTTTCACATTTATCGTGGTAAAAGGTCATCGTATCTGTTGATATTTCTTCGACTTTCATTACCAGTTGTTTTTCTGGCTCCGTCAATGTTATGTGGACTTACGTTAACAATAACATAAAAGTTACAGTTTAGTCGAAAAGTCGAGAATTTAAAATTACGTAGTGTTCACTGAAGGTGAATTTGCGACTTCCAGTATGAAAAGACTAATGATTTAATATCAATTATTTTATTTGAGCTTTTGGTTGTATGCCTTCGTTAGCTAGAATATAACATCACTTAGTATATTCTATCTAACGAAGGCATACAGTAACTTTACCACAGTATTAATGTGTCACAGTTAATTTGCAAATATATATAGCAAATTAAGACCGACCATCATGGTAAATTACCATTGGTAATACCATGAACACAAATCTTTTTGTACTGAAATGTTGTTTACAATTTTTTAGCACAAAAACTCATGTTCTAGAGATAATTGCAAAAATAAAGTGGAAAATAAGGTTCCAAAAAAAACGCTGAACATATTTATAAAGCTTATGAAACATGACATGTATTACATGTACAAATAAATCTGAATAGGATGAAACTTTGAATAAACTAACAACAAATTTTCAAAATTATGATTATTATTTCATTTATAAAATTGAAACTATCAAAAAAAATTTTACATCCAATTTAGATTTCACATCATCACGTTGTCAAAAATATGAAAACCTATGAAAAAACGCCAGAATTTTATATTTCCATTGCTGAATAAAACGTTTAAATTTCGTGACTATTCACTCCCAAAACGAAACCTTTTATTCCTCAATAACTTATCACAGGATTAGTTTATAATTACAAGTGTTTTTGTGAGAATAAATATATACTATATAAATATAAAGAATATAAGTATATGCTAATCAAAACGACCGATTATTATTAGAATGAAAGAACACAAGCAAAGTCCTCAGACAATTGCTATATTCCTTCTGAATAAATGACTGTCCTGATTTTTAATAGGAATTATTAAAACAGTATGGTCATATAGCGGTATGGTCATAAAACGGTACGGTACACATAGAGACATTACGGATTATTTAACCCTTGGCCGTTCGAAAAAACTTCAGTGGAGGCACAAAACCTCATTTGATGTTCAACTTTGAGCGCTTATAGTGTGATAACCAGGCATGGGATTTACCTCATTTTAAATTTTTATTGAAGCAAAAATTTCAGAATAATTAATCAGATTACTAAAATAAACCTTTCAAGGGTACGTTAATTAGCAACGAAAATGACGTTTTTAGCCTTTTTCTCAAAGTCTGGAATTTTTCAGTCTGGAAAAAAATCAAGAGTTTTAGCAACAGTAGAGTCATTATTGTTTTAATGACAGATTTTCCAAAGACTTTCCTAAAAACTGATCTACTTAGAAATTTTCTGCAGTTCGACAAGATTAAAGGATTAGCGATCAAAGGTTTTTCTGAAGAAATTGGCCAAAAAAGTAAGAACAAATAACTTTTCAACGGATCATCGAAAATTATTTTAAATTTGATTTTTGAACTTCTTGGAGCAAACCCTATTAAGGATTTTGCTAATTTTATTTTTAGAGCGCTAATTCTCCCCTTGTGAGACGTTTCAAATATGTTTTAGTTGACAGAGGCATACCGTCGAAAGCTTCAATAAAATAATAATTATTCATTTATTTATCTTTGAAGGGAGTACCTGACGCCATTTAGTGATTTTTAAATGTCTGTGCTGATCTGAATAACAGTCCTTCGAGTTTCATATTTTGGGACCCAGGAGATATTTGTCATAATTCAGAAAAAATACCCAAAAGTTTTTTGTATGATCGTACCGGTATTTGTCGATTTTCGCATTTCTTGAATAATTTTTAATTGTCCGAGGCGATAACAGATTTTTTCACTCGTTGAGGAACTCGTTAAATGAATTTTTAAAAATAAAGAAAAATATCCAAAGAAATTTTGAAATATCACCTTATTTGTCCGTTATCGTTGAAAAAGTGCTCAAATGACTGTTTTTGGTAAATCATGGCTACAAAATTTAAACTCGAACATCTGAAGTCCAAAAATTTCACCTGAAAAGCGTTTTTTTTTCAGAATCGAACATATTCGAAGATTATCCAAAACTTTTCGATACCTTCTTTGGTTTATGATTACGAGGTGTTTGAAGTTTAGGTTACTTCAAAATTCGGCAAAAATATGTTTTTTTCTCATGTTCCCAAAATTATTTTTGAAGAAAATACAAAAAAATTTATTTTTACGATGTATCAGCATTAAAAATTACAAAAAAATTAGTCAAATCCGATGTATATATCACGAGTTTCAGTCAATTATTCGGAAAAATACTAAGAAAAATTCCCGGAATATAGCGTTTGTCAGGTACCCTTATTTTTTCAATCTAAGAAAAAAAAATTTTCGAAAATTAAAATTTTTTATTTTATATTTGCAAGATTGAATTCAGAGTGAACTCATGCAACAAAAATTAGCGTTAACAGGGTAAAAGTTTTCAAGTTACAGCCTGTAAAAGAAAAATTATACTAGTGAATTTCGTAAATTTTATTTTATAAAAAAAATTTTATATCAAAAATTTTTTGCAATGAAACCGATAACTTATCGGCGATAACAAAATTATAAATAAAATTAAAATTATCTTTCTACTATTTCTGAGTGTCGAGATATAAGGTCCGTCAGGTACTCCTTTAAGGGGGTCGATGCATTTTGGCAGATACGGATATGGGCTCTTGATGAAAAACTTTTCAGTGGGTTTATATATTTTTCTCAACCCTGGTATTACCACAAAGTAATGTTTCATACTCCAGGCAACTTTTGTGACTAAAGAATTTTCGAGTTATTGCTTTTTAAGAAAATTTTGAGCTCGAATTAAACTTTCAAATCCACAAATTATGAGAAATTTTTTGAAAAAACTTCCGAGCATTATAAAAAAATGCCTTATTTTTCCATTAATTTTTTTACACATATTTGAAAATCATACCACATTTTTTTGGATTTTCGGTCGAAACTATTTAGAAATATTTTGAAAATTTTCCTCATTCTTGTTCAAAACTTTTAAACTTATTTTTATGGAATCCTTAGCTGAAATATTGGGAATGACTACTTACTTTTATCAAATATGTCCTCGTTTTGTTTCTTCGCTCTTGTTTATACTTTGAATCATACTTTTTTGAATGAAAAATACGGCTTGCGCGAAATGTACTTTAGCCCTCTTTTATCAAAAATTAAAAAAATTATTTCACCGAGACTTGCCTAATTGTAAGCCGACTCGTTCACCACGCAAAATAACTCATGAAAATATATATTTTTTTCGATGTGCTAAAATTTCGTTTTTTTTCGTCTTTTAGGAAATTTTAATTTTCGATTTGACGTAGAAAATCATATGAAATTATATATTTCGACGGTGATCAAGACCATTTTTTGAAGCTTCTAATTATAAACAAGGAAAAAATTGAACAATTTTTAATGTAATTTAGACACCTAAAGTACAAAAAGCGCGTTTTTAGAGTGTTTATTTTGAAGACGATTTATAAAGTGAAAATAATCGATCTGAAAAAAAAAACAGATTATACAAAGTTAGCTCAAAAGTGGCAACTTATGTTTGAAATACTTTTTACTCGAAAATTATAAGGTGGCAAAAAGTTTCCCATGAAGACAAAAAAAATTGAAAAAATGCAAATCTGCCAAAATGCACCGACCCCCTTAAGTTAACTCTCGTAGTGTCTTTGGAGCCATCCGTGGCGCGATGGCCTTTAATCGCAATTTAGGCGTTTGTGCGTTTTGTTTCGAAAATTTTTACTGTATTACAGTACTTATTTATTGCACAAAAATTTAAATCATCCAATTCTAAGACTTTTTTCTCATTACACCATAGCACCAAAATGACCACGTGACCGTATATTCAAGAAATAATGTTGGTAAAAGTAGTACTGTTTATTTTCAAAAATTACTTTAATCAATTTTTGACACAAGTTAAGTGGTTCTTTAAAAGTTTTTAAGACTTTATTCCATACACCAAAGTCCAGAAACGATCACTTGACCTTCAAATTAGGAAATAAGGTTTTGGTACATGTCAACAAATAGTGCTCAAATTACGCCGAAAAAAAATTTGGGCCAATAAACACCTTATTTAAGAGTTTTGAATATAATAATACTTTACAAAAACGTCACGTGATCTTCTTTTTCAAGAAATAAGGATTAATTTATGACATATTCCAAACCTTATTGTTGAATTATTTCGTCACGTGATTTTATTCGGACTTTGGGGTAATGAGAAAAAAGCCTTAAAAACATTTAAAGTTGACCCTGGAATTTTTTGACGTAATTTGAGTACGTTTTCAAATTACTGTATACTTTCATTTAAAAGTACTCAAATCACGTAGAAGACCCTTTAAAAGAATCGTAACGAATGTCTAAGAGTTTAATTTCATTACAGTATGGCCTCCTAAACGTAAACTCATTACATCTTGCCCGACATTTGGTCGACTGTTATGTTTCCGTGTTATTTTGAAAGGTTCAACTAATTTGTATAATACCTGCTCGAGTTTTTTGCTGCTGGGAAAAAATTGTGCATTTCCAAACTCGTTTTCGTAATACGCTTAACGAATTTGTAACTAATTTGAAAATAATTTCGGAATTATAAGTATGAAAAGTGTTTACAGAACAATATTTGTATTTCATTTTTACGTATGATCATTTAAATCACAAGTTACAGACTGTTAAAAAGTGGTTAAAAATACCCACCAATTACAACAATTTACATTCAGAACCCTCTTAACTAGCCATTATTAATTGAGGCTCGAAAAATGTTTTCTATTTTAATATTATCGTTTTTTTCAAAACATTGTGACAATTTGCGAGAAGCTCGTTGTATTCCTATCCTCCTTATCCGGCAGGGAAATACTTTTTCATTGTTTTGAAAATATATAAACTTGGTTTGAAACTGCCAAAAATTGGCATTTTAATCTAACTATATATAGATTCGTTAATTACAGCTCGCCACAAACTAATAAAATATTGAATCATATAGGTTTGATATGTTTATTGAACATTGTTTAACTTGAAAATCAAAGGCGGGGAATTTTTAAGCGTTAAATTTGAAAAGCAACTGAAAAATCGGGTTTATTAGTTAATAAAATCCGAATACAATTTTTTGACATATTTAACTCATGGAGCAATAGGCTTTTTGAGACAAAACATCATTCTATTTTGAAGCTCGACCCTGATTGGTCGAGCAATAACTGCTCTGCAATTTTACTTTAGCATGTGAGATTTTTGTTTACATATTAAAATTTATTTACTCACAGGGCGTTACATGTAGTCTTTAAGATATTGCTGCTCAATTGAAAATAAAATCGTCTTTTCTTATTATGGGTAAGATATTATGGGTAAGAATTAATTGATCTTAATTTAGTGAAGACAGACCAATTATCCAGATCAGTGAATACTCTTCACATTTGGAAACAGGTTAAAATTTGTAGTTTATCTACTTTAGGTTGTAAATTGAAAGCAATACATGTTTATTCAATCTGATAGATGTAGAAACAAGCAGATTTTAACGCCGAAATTTAGAAACCAAAAAAGTTGATTCAGAGAAACGTTTCCCGAAGATGTTTGCATCGTGAAAACCTTGTTTTGTTTTTAACCGATTTCAAACCAGTTTTATTACCGGTAGTTTTTTTGGCTCCGATAATGTTATGTGTACTTACGTTCCAATAACATACAAGTTACAGTTTAGTCAAAAAGTCGAGAATTTGAAAGTTACGTAGTGTTCACATTAAGTTTCCAAATTATGACTGATTTTTTATTGAGAATTCAAAAAACCACTGATTTAGAATTTTGAATTGCGAAACATTAAAAAAAAAATTAAAAAAGTCGATAAAATTTTTTTATTTTTCAAAGAGCGCGCAATAATATGCTGGCACCTACTGGTCGAGTTACCAAATTATAATAGCTTTAGCTAGACTAGATGTTCGGATATAAATATTAAAAAAGGTGAACATGTGACCAAATTTGACGGTTCAATCGAAAAGAGCGAAGGAAAGTGTGAAACTGACAACAATTAGAAATTGATAACTCAACTTGTTTAAAAAAGTTAAAGTGACCATTTTAATACCAAAAAATTTCTATCATCAAACAAGAAAAAAAAATTGGACGAAAATGCGAAAAAAATTTCAAAATGTTTTGAATTTATTTGAAAATTTTCCAAATTCAAAAATTAAAATTCGAACTCAAAACTTTACAAAAATAGTCGAAAAATGGTTTTCTCCAGCAAGAAGATATAAATATAAACTAATGTCAATGACATTATGTCATATTAAGTTTATATAAAAGTATATCAAAGAAAGTGATCTATGGGCCCCACATTGCGCGATCGCGTGTGGCCAATCACTACTTAGGAAATAAGGTCGTTGACAATAAGATTATATTCTCAGATAAAGTACCACTACTAGATTCCAGGAATGTGAAGTTTTCCTGTATCAGGATATTTTGAACTTCCATTATAAATCCATATCCCCTATTCACACTTTTGTGAATATCCCGGCCCTGATGAGGAAACGTAGTGTGTCTTTAAAGTAGTAGGGCCCGGGATATTCACAAAAGTGTGAATAGGAGATATATGTTTCTGAAATTTTTATATCTTGCTTAATTTCAAGTTATGGTGCTTTTGATATTTTTTCAATAGTGTGAAATTATATTCAATTTAAGGATTTAGTCAATTTTTTTTTCATTTTTGATAAACTCTTTATTTAACAGAGATTTTAAGTTAGTTTTCAAACTAAAAGTATGCGGATATTAAGTAATTTCCTTGGTGCAATAACTAGCTATAAAAATATAAAGACAGAAAAGTTGCAGGAGATCCCAAACGGGAAATAACGTGGCGAAATTTAAAATGATGTATTCGGACGGCTCATCTTTTCAATCGTCGTATTTCTCCATGCGATTCTTGTGCCTTTTTTTTCGTTGATATTTTCTTAACGGCAGGTTTTATCAGCTTCTTTGGTCGATTTATTCATATACAGGTTTGTTGGTGGTTGAGCAAGTTAATTGGAGGACATGGCCAGATTCAGCATTTAACGCAAGGTGATTTTTAAAAGTTTATCAACTTAAGTGCTACGTTAATTGATTAGTAACAATTAAATAGATATTGTCTGTTTCATCAGTACTTTTCTTTTAAGTTACCGCTCCTGCTGTTTTTAAGTAAACATGTTCGAGTCTATAAAATATTAGTCCGGGAACCCGACCGTATTACATTTTGTTCAGAGACTCACTATCGCCCTCACAGCCTGGGGAGTAAAAGGCAAAAAGCAGTACCCATCTTTTTTCGCTCCCGGCACAAAAATCACTTCAACTAATCTAGGGGATTAAAAACTATTCAGTCGAGCCTATAGACCAAGCATCATCAACAGTGGTATAAGCGGATATACAGTATATCATACTGTACCTCAATTATACAGAATAAACCAAAAAAACAGACAGAATAATCGAATCCACCAAAATAATTTGACAGAACAATAAGAATATTAAGACAAGAATACAGTTTATCTAAGGGTATAATAATAAATAATTAATCAAATGTCTGAGAAATTAACAGTTTCTGCTGCATGCATTCAATACTTAGACATTTAATCAATTGTTTGAAAATTGTTTTTATTACTTAACTGTCGGCTATTCACCATAAATTTGAAGAATAAATAGATGAAAATTAGAAGACTGAAAAAATCAGCAAATCGAGAACGCAAGCAAGAATTTCGTGATACAGTGTGGACGTTGCATGTATATTTTACTTGCCGATTGAAATGTCCTTAATACGGACTCGTTATATATACAGTATGTGTTATCACTCGCGAAGCGAAAACTGGTGTTACGTTAATTATCGCCAAAAAACCTGTTAACTAGGCGGATTATATTTTCAAACCCTCGCAATCAACTAAAGCTGGATAAAAATGAAATAATTTCTTTATATAGCAGAGACTTTGCTAAAAAAATTTGCTAAAACTTCAAATATTCAAAACATTTTCAAAAAATTTTCCATTTTGGTCCATACATTTTTTTTTGTATTTTTATTGAAACTTGTGGGTAAAAACGAAAACAATAGCCGCTTTAACTTTTTTCATAAATGACTCATATTCTCTGACCGCTGTTTGAAAAATCATAAATTTTGTATTTGCCATTTTTTGTCGACTTTTTTTTAAATATTATAAAAGTTTTTCGCAAATCAAGTCTAGAATTCAATTTTGGTAATTTTTAGAATTCTTCATCAAAAATAGGCTTAATCACTGACGAAATTTTCTGGTATCTATTAAGTTTGTCATGTCAACTGATGNATCATTTCTAAACTATTGATGAAATTTACAACCCTTGTTTGTAACACCGGTTCGTGCCATTTGGCACTAAATTCTTGAAAAAATAAATTCTTTCGAAAGATTTTCAATAAAATTTCGGGTGTGATAGGCGTCATATAGAAGAAAAATTCCCATATAAAGAGAATTTCTAAATTTGCAAAATAATTTACGGACTTTTAGCGGATAAAACTCGAAAATGGCTGGAGTTATTTAATATCGTCTCAAAAATCTAACATGGGTTTAGTTGAAATGGACTTCCTATGAAAAGTCGTTTTTCATATTTTCACAGATACTCAGATGTTAAGAGATCAAAAATATAAACATTTGCGAGAATGAACACTTTTATTGAGGAATCCTCAATGAGGATAAAAAATAATTTTCACATTTTTTTCATATATCGCTCTGAAAAAATGTACTAATCATCCAGACTTATGGCACTCTCCTAAAAGTTTTGTATTGAAAACTTCTCCAGGCAAAGTTTGTTTAATGCGCATGATAATCCTTACTTGATAATAAGTACCTCATTATTAATATGACAAGCAAAATAACTCAAAAAAGATCACAATGATTCACCTTCTTCCGAAGAGGGTGAATGTATGCCAATAGATTCTGCAGAAAAATCGTGTTCCGATTATTGCGGTAAAAACATGATAGGTTAACTTAGGCTGTTATTAGTTTTTTCGAACACTTTGGATTCTTAATACGAGCTAGTACATGGGTATATACCGTATATGGTTCAATTAAGGGCATTTAATTTCATTTAGCCAAATTCCAAATCTCCGAAATTAGCACCAGGAGATTTCAAGTTGTCGATCTTTTTATTTGATCATACAAACGACAAGTTAATAATGTGCACAAAATGTGCTCGAGAGCAAAAACTGGTGATTTAAGCGCCCCGTGGTTACCCGGCTAAAAAGAAAGGGCTTCAGATAGACTGATAACTGTCTTGAAAAACCTATTCTTCGAAAGTTTGGAAGTTATGGAAAATATACGCACTCTCAGCGATATATGCGGAGAGAAACAATTTTTCGTTATACAAATTGTACAATACAATGAAGAATCGCGTCAGTGTTCGAATTGACGTCATAATTTGGGTTTTTTGATTTTATAAAAAATTAAGTGATAGATTCAAAAAAATGAAATACCAAAATGTGAAGAATTACGAACTTCACCAAACAAAATCAAAAAAAGTTCAAAAAAGTAGATTTGTGAAATTGAATAAATAAAAACTTTCAAAACCTACGCAATTTCGGCGATGTTGGCTTTTTCGGTGATATGCACGGGCAGGAATTGAAGTAAACATCGTGAAATTGCGTAGGTTTTCTTTGGCGATATTGGGCCCTCCCCCTGTATTGAAACTCCAAAAGGTTAAAGTTGAGGCTCAAATCACAAAGAGTACCTCCTTAAATCATTTGTTGCGTTATATTGATTTTTGATTGTGGCCGACTTTGTCTTTCACACTTTTTGAGCTTGTTTCCGTATTTGGATTAGCAATCTCCAACAACTGTTTAAGAGGTCAACTGTTGTACTCCCCTTGAGGCTGGCTCTATCGCCTTTCTTATCTCTGTGACAGTTTTCTTTAAAGCACAGGTCCTCCTCAATCAATAACCCAAATCAACAGACGTATTTTGACGACTCAATCTGACAACATGGTAAGATCATGATGAATTAATTTTGAAATTTTTTAAAGGTTTTTTTTTGAAAATTTATTTTTGTTTGAAAATTTTTGAAAGATTTTACTTTAGGGAAACGTTGTAGAATTTACTGAAGATCAAATCGAAGATATCAAAGATGGCTTCGAACTTTACGACAGAACCGGAGAAGGCAAACTTTTCTATAACCAGGTAATTCATTGAAAACAATTCTTATTTCATCAATTATTTATCCTCTTTTTTTATTTCAATATTCCATAAATATTTTTTATAAAGAAGTGTTTGAATTGATTTCCTAAAAAATCAGTGATTTTAAAGTGAAAAACCTGAAAATTTAATTTTTTTATCTAATTTTTTTGGTATTTTTAATTTTTCTAAAAATAATTATTAAGTTATAACAAAGTTTTATTTCAGTTCAAATATGAACTAAATCTGTTTTATTCAGTGTTTTGAGACATAAAATTATTATATATTTTCAATCAAAGATTGTTTTTTTTGACGTTTCGGCTAAACAGCCATTATCAGTGTGAGAGGTTTGGATGAACAGGAATCGAAAGTTGAATTTTTTAGCGCGAAATCAGGTTTCAATATTAAGCGAAATTACAATTAAAAGTATAAAGGTGCATTTTTGTGAAAATTATTTTAAATGCGAAACTAAGTAATCGAGCCTCAGATAGGGTACTTAGTTCTGTTTTTGATCGGATGAAACTGATAAAGAGTTTTTAACGAGTTTAACTGCTTTGAGAAAAAATAGAATAATTTGATGAGCGTGTTTAAAACCAGACCGATTGGCAGCATTTCGAATTTTATCTAATGTTGCATGTTGAGCTTTGATAAAAATTTTAAAAACGATTTTTTTGCGATTGTGAATGATTATTTTAATTCAAATCGCTCAAAAATTCATCGCAACATTTAAAATAAGCCAATGCTCGTTGCAAATTTGTCCGGCGAGCGTTTCTATCGGAAAATCCATTGACTAGCTAAATATCATTTCAGGATCAGTTTTCATATATAGCCTTGTCTTCATTAAAGTACGCCTTTGAAAAAAACTCATCGGATTGATTTGTGAAAAAGCTTAAAATAACCACAGATGATAAGGAAAAATTTAACAAAAATTTCCCGCATGAGAGAATTTTTCCTTTTTTTGCATAAAAACATCTTAGATATATTTTAATTTAAAAACTTAAATTGGTAAAGTTTTTTTTGTTTATTCATTTTTAACCCTTATAATAATACGATCATTTCGCAAAAATTTATTATAAGTTTAAAAAAAATGAAAAAATGGTCCGTTTTGGATTTTTTTTTCCATTTTCTCTTAATATTTTTGATCATTTCGTGTGTTTTTTAACTCAATTGGATACATTGTTTCCAAAAGCCGTAATATAAATGAAATGGACACCCTATTACTACTGAGAGCCACTTTGGCTAATGAGCATAAAAAATGTTTTTAAAAGATCGACTCGGAAGAATTTACCGGAAATGTCAACGGAACGTATCAACCGGAAAACTATCAATATGTCAAACTATTTTTATAGAGAAACTTATGACATTTATTAAATATATTACCTTTATATTTATGATTATATCTCTTAGCTATCAAACGTAATCGAGGGTTCCACGGATGATTTTAACTACACTTTATCGATAGGTATAACAATGTTACATTATCAATGTATGTTGATCAAGAAAATTATTATATAACATAATGGGCACTTTTGGAGAATTTCATTAAAAATCTAAAATATTGAATTATATTTTTTGTATACATTATTAATTATTTAGGCCAAAACTTTTTTCTAGATTTAAAATGTTTCTGTGATTTATATAACTTGAAAAGCTTATTTAAGTACTGTAAAACTCTATAATTCGAAACTAGTAGAATAAATACACAATAAAAATGTTAAACATTATTAATTGTTTAAAAATACGGACATATATTTTTGTTAACAAATCGAAATTAAAAATATCCATCAGTCGAGCGTTTCGTCAATGTTTAGGGGGGGGCTCTATTCAAGCTCAAAATTTGAAAAATATTTAAATGTATTTGGCACAGTTTTTGTTAGTTCAGAGTCTGTCCTACGGACTAGTAATTTAAAACGGGATCGGGATCCCGAGTCGGGATGGGGATTGAAAAAAAAATATATGACTCGGGACCGGGCGGGATCGGGATTGAAAACTCATCCCGTTTCAGAACACTGCTGCAGACACTTATAAAAATTTGCCTAACATTTCATGAGAAAATTATAAAATGTTTCATGAGGAAATTGAAAAAATTTTCACTGCTCTGGGACAAAATTGAGGCCAAAAAAGCTTTAAAAATTGTTTTGCTCGTTTTCGACAATTTGTTTTTTCAGTTAGTCCCTGCATTAGGTCCTTTCGGTTACATGCAATTCTTTGAATATAAAGCAAAATTTCAACCAAACAGTCAAGCTTTAGATAAATTTCAAATATGAATTTGTAGGTAGGAGACTTGATCCGAGGACTTGGTTTTAAGCCAACCAACAAAGCCGTTATGGAATGTCTACTTGAGCCAAAAAAAGAGGAGATGAACACCAAAACTGTCAATTTCGAAGAATTTCTCGGTCATGTCAAAACCTGTGCCGAAGGTAAGCTATAAATGTATTTTAGAAAACTCGTGGATCTGTTAGTTGTAGGTATTTGCAGGGGCAAATTTTGAGTTGTAATTTTTTGAAATAATTTTAGACAGTTTCCTATGTATTTTTATACTTTACTAGTATTTTTTAAAATAAATCGACAAAAAACTTATGGATTCATGGTATTACATTTTTCATCTTTTTGTTGCCGCAATAAGACGAAGAATATCTTAGATTAGCTTCTTGAATTCACAATTATCTTCATTAAAAACTAAGTGTAAAAGTAATACAGGGGAGGGCGCAATAGCTCCAGCCCAATATCCCTTTATCACCCTTTGGTTAGAATGCGTAGCCACAACGTTAAAATCACACGTTAAAAGGAGTAGTGGCTACGCATCCTAACCAAAAGGTGATAAAGGGATATTACCGAATTTGCCAATAAGTCCGAAATTTTTTTGCAAAAAATCCCGTTACATTGAAAATCCTGCCTAGTCGTCGATTTTCACAGTGATGTCACAAGAATTGAAAGTGACCAATGAAATGACTGGATTCTCAAGAAGTTACCAAATATTGGTATTTATTACGTCTCTGTGAAAATCGACGACTAGGCAGGATTTCCGATATAGGCCCCCAGTACAAAAAGGGTGCCAAATATTGCCGAATTTGCCAATATGTCCGAAATTTTTGGGCAAAAAACTATCGGCAATATTGTATCAAATTTGATGTCAGTTAATAATTTTATCTCATTTGATTAAATAACAATGAAATCATCAAAATGTATTTGCTAAACGTTTCATAGACGAGAAACATCATGTGAAACCACCATAAAGTTTATCAGAAATATGACTTCAAGTATTGAAATTGCCTGAAACTTTCGCACAAAAATATTTATAAAATTGTTTCTCATGTTGTGGAAAATACATTTTAATTTCTTGAAAATTTTAATGTGACATTTTAATGAAGAAATTAACATTCAAAAAAATGGAAGTAACTTTTTAAGCCGGTCATTTATATATGCAAATATTTTTTTTGGACAAACTGGACATCCTTTTTTTTTAACTAATTACGCTTTTTTCGAAAAAATCGAGCACTTTGAAGCGGAAAATTATAAATTTTCGAAAAATAATTTTTTTATAATAAGCGAACTTATTTCACATATTATTGGTATCGAATCGAGAACTATTAGTCTTTCGTTTACTTTCAAATGAGCAAATACAGTTAACACTAAAAATCGCGATATTTCGATCACGTGGAAACAATTTTTTTCCATTTTCATATTTTTGATTTGCGTCCCAAAAATTCTATCAGAACCCAACGAGTATTTTTACAGGTCTGTTTTACTGGCGGAAATGCTTCATATCGAATCTTCATTATCGATAATTAATAAAATTTTAAGGCCAAAAAGAAGGAACTTACGAAGACTTCGTTGAAGGTCTCCGAGTTTTCGATAAAGAAGGAAACGGATGCGTCATGGGAGCTGAAATCCGTCACGTTTTGGCCACTCTTGGTGAAAAATTAACCGTCGAAGAAGTCGAAATCATTTTCGAGGGAGCTGAAGATGCCAATGGTCAAATTCATTATGAAAATTTCATTAAAGAACTCATGAAAGAAAAAGAATAAATTATAAAAAACTTCGTGTATCTTTTATGTCATCCAGCAAACACTGCTCTGCATAAGGACGTCTTCAGTCTGTTAAAAGTATTTCGATTCACCTGGGTTATCAAATATTGTCAGGCGCTTGAAAATTTACCCTTTCATATTTAAGCCCCAACTAATTGGAAAACAAAATTGATTGAAAATTTTCTTATGTAGTTTTTCATCACTGACAATTCATCCGAGATTTTCATAAATATAGATTGATAATCCCGCCAAAGTAAGCAAATATAGTGGGTGATGGCAATAGGCAACACACAAGGTTTTTGACCTGAAGTGTTGCCCATTGCCTTCATAATGATTTTTTTGATTGTTTGTAACTGCCGTCATCCACTGTAGCTTTCTTCTTATGAACACTCGCACCATGGACTCTTAAGGGGGTTTATCTGGCAGATTTGATATATTCACGGTGATATATTCTGAAGACTAAAAGCTTATGAGAAAAACCGAAAATGCCTATTTGTAGATCTATCCTTATTCTTCCGAAAAAGTACATCACAAATTATTTTTGACCATTACACTAAAAGGTACAGTATCTTAACAAGGTGGCATTTTCCAAACTGAAAAAACTATCTCCTCCCAGACGATATTTCAAATTGAGCTTATATTTTCACAGATCACGTAACGGTAGTATGTCAATCTGTGCTCACGGCCTTTTTTTTGATCCGGCGACGGAACAATTCTAGAAAACCAAATAACCGACGATTTTTCATAATTCCAGACTTCAAAATCTATCTCCTCCTAGGGTATATTTGCAAAATGGCTCAAATGGTAACTTTTTTTTAGAATACTCGGCTGAGGTTTTGACACTCTCACTTGAGAACGGAACAAGCTATGCACAAACGAATTTGTGCATCCAACAGACAATAAAAAACTCCACGACCAAATGTTTTTGATTTTTCGACGAATGTCCGGTTATACCTGAAATTGACCGGTAAAATTTTAAAAAGTCGATTCTGAGAACACCACACATTCTTCGAAACTAATTTTTTGGAATTTATAACAACTTTTCGTCAGAATTTTTTTTGCGATATAATTTTTGTCATCTGACACCGTAAAATAGGGCCAATTATTTTAGATATGAGGTAATTTCAGCAGTTAATAACTACTCCTTGGTGTAATGGTTTTGAACTCTGACGGTGATTGGTAAGAGTTCGAATCTTGTCAACTGCATACTTTTTTTTCATTTTATTTTTCATTTTTTCTTGAAGAATAGACTTAGCGCAGTCCGACCCCCTTGAAGGTGTAATATGACAATAATGTTATTGCCAAACATTTTCTGTTGAAAAACTACCCGGGTAAGTATATTTTCAGCTTCACAGGTCCCCTCATCTAAAAGATACAGAAAGCTATAATTTGACCCTTTGGCGGCTTTATATGACGAAAAAAATTTGGCTGAAAAATTTCCAACAAAAAGTTGTACCAGATGCCAAAAAATTGGCTTCGAAGAATGTGCGATGTTCTCGAAAATTGACTTTTTAAACTTTACCGGTCAATTTCCAGTATAACCGGACATCGCGTCAAAATCTAAACTTTTGGGTATCGGAGTTTTTTATGTCTGTGATTGCGAAAAGACAGTTTGTTGAAATATCTTGTTCCGTTCTCAAATGAGAGTGCCAAAATCTCAGTGGGTAGCGGTCGCAAAATGTCTTTTGTACTCACTATACCAGAAACTAAACTGCTTTCGAAACTTTTGAGAATAGCCATTTGGTAGATCTATCTTAATCTACAATAAGATTTATCAGAATAATTTCTGGTCGACCCTGGTGACCACCATGCGGCGAGTTCTAGAACACCTACCGAATTTTCAAAATCTATCTCCTCTAAGAGCTTGCCATACGATTCACTCAAACTTGATATGAACAACGGAAACACTTATGATTGTGATATGACGAAGGATTTTTAAATGTCCAACTTCTGAACTGCGAAAAACCGCCTATTTCAAGATTTTCGCTGTTCAAAATCTATCTCCTCCTAGGTTACATTTCAGATGCCAGTTATAAATTTGGGAAAAGATGGAGAAATATGGTTTTGTTGATACGATGGAGCAGAATTTCAAAAAAATTTCAGTAAACCGGAAGTGAAAACTTGAAACTAAATTAAAGCTTGAGTTTCACTGCTCAAAAAATCTGCTTACAGCTTTTTGATATTTTGTTTTTTTCTGGTCGAAAAGTGGGTTTCAATGTTTTCCAAAAAAAATTCTGAAAAAATGAAAATTTCCAACTTTTTTTTGGATTTTTTTTTGAATAAGTTTATGCTTTCTGAGTGTTCCTTAGCAATTTTGTGCTATTTTAACACCCCAAAGTACCGTAAAAAGTGTGCGACTGCTACCCCATTAAGGGGGTTTTAGTCGCAAAATAAGTATCAAACCGTTATCCGTCATGAATTATTTTTATGATTTTTTTCTTTAAATATCCAGGATATTATATCCTGTAACCAACGGAACTCCATCTCAAAAACGTTTACTATCTCTATAGCAGGCTTCCAAAAAACCATCCCTTTGGCGATTTTCATCCCTATCCGGCTAGACTATCCCCAAACTTTTTTATTAAAAATGGTGAGTAATCAAGCCTCAGATAAATTCTTATAACATTAAATGTGACATAAATTATGTCTCAAAAACCGAATAAATAACCTTAGATGGACTACAGGTGGGGGGCGGCGTATAGTTATACGCGTATAGTTAGATTCCACGCAAAAATCTACGCATTTGAAAAATAAATTTATTTGTTCCTGGCGTGCGGCGTATAGTTATAAGCAAAAAATAGGGCTTTTTTTCAAACGTTCCTAGGCAAAAGATAGGCGTTTTAAACCAGATTTTCAGACCAAGATTCTCCGGTCGGCGCGACAATGAAAAATATACTTTTTTAAAAACATGGGCAGATTGCCAATGACAGGCACCCCCCTGTATTACATATTGACTTTACATGTTTATCCTATTCCGAGTACTGTAGATCAAAATTGCCTAGGTTAAAAATACAAACCAATAGTGTGTTCAATTCAGGGATTTGATTGGTTGGTTGGCCCGTCTCACTCTCGTTTGTATTTGGTTTGTATTTTTACCTTGTAATTTTTACCTTGTAATTGGTTTGTATTTTTACCTAGGCATNATTCTGAGAACACCACACATTCTTCGAAACTAATTTTTTGGAATTTATACAATTTGTAACAACTTTTCGTCAGAATTTTTTTGGCGCTATTCTTTTTGTCATCTAACACCGTAAAATAGGGCCAATTATTTTATATATGAGGAAATTTCAGCAGTTAATAACTTCTCCTTGGTGTAATGGTTAACGTTTTGAAGTCTGACGGTGATTGGTTAGAGTTCGAATCTTGGCATATGCATACTTTTTTTTATTTTTTTTTTCTTGAAGAATAGAGTTAGCGCAGTCCGACCCCCTTGAAGGTGTAATATGACAAAAATGTTATTGCCAAACATTTTCTCTTGAAAAACTACTTGGGTAAGTATATTTTCAGCTTAACAGGTCCCCTCATTTAAGAGATACAAAAAGCTGTAATTTGACCCTTTGGCGGCTACATATGACAAAAAGATTCTGACAGAAAAATTTCCGACGAAAAGTTGTACCAGATGCCAAAAAATTGGCTTCGAAGAATGTGCAATGTTCTCAGAATTGACTTTTTAAACTTTTACCGGTCAATTTCCGGTATAACCGGAAATCCGTCGGAAAATCAAAAAAATTTTGTCTTGGAGTTTTTTATTGTCTGTTGGATGCAAAAGACAGTTTGTGAATATCTTGTTCCGTTCTCAAATGAGAGTGTCAAAACCTCAGCCGGGTGTTCTAAAAAAAAGGTTGCCTTAGGGGTGATTTAGAGCCGAATAGGTCTAAGCGGACAAAACCGGGTAAGTTTAAGCGGGCAAAACCGGATTTCGAAAAGTGTCCGCTTAGACAGAAACTACAGTACTAGTAATTCGCAAAAACGGTTACTTCGGTATTACCGAATCGGTAATTCTAAGCAATTTTCATGGCTTATTTCCAGTCACGTGATCAACCTAGGAAGCCAACAAAATTTCTTATTTTTGGTTTATTTTTCTCAAGGTTTCGTCGCTATTGTTTCTAGATCTCCCAGCCGAAATCTTACTGGGTTGAGTCAAAAACGTCGACATCAACGAAAAATTATTTTTTTTATTTTTGTGTGTCTTCAGTTCAGCTAATTATTTTAGTTTGGGTCTGGACTAACGTACTTGGACAGATTTTTTAAAGACCAAAATTGTAGTATTTATTAATATAAAAAGTGTTCAAGATTTTCGAACATAAAATATTGAAAAACTTGTAACCAAATACAATTAATTTTTAATAATACCTACACTTGGAACATACACCAGAAATATTGCCGGTATTTCGTGCCATCAGACTCTATGAGAATACTGACTCGCCAAATGTAGAAAAGTCTCCTTGTGCGGGTCCAAATAAAGCAGCTCCAAATCCAAGTAAAACCGACGAATGATATACATTGAAAATGGAGTTGGTTGCAAGTTACTATTGCCCACAAGTAAACCCAAGTACGTTAGTCCAGACCGCAAACTAAAATAATTAATTATTTATCATGAATGAGAAGGCGTGTACTTCTAGGGTGTTTACGCTCGTTGGAATAAAGCCAGAAAAAAAAGTCAAAACTGGGAATTTTGAGTAGTCCCATCGTGTTCCTTTAGGTACTTTTTTTTTAGAACCACCCCACAGTTANATAAATACTACAATTTTGTCTTTAAAAAAATCCTGTATACGATAGAATGAAACGATAAAATGTTTTATAATTTAAAAAATTTCCAAGTACTTTCGTGTTTGTTTATCAAGACAAAACAGCCGAAATTAGGCCTACGTAATTTTTTAAAATACGTTCGTTTATGAAGCCAACCGCCAATTTTTCAAAGATTATTTCCATTTTCAAATGCCATAATAATGTAGCGGTTATTAATATTATGAATTTGGCTTTTCGTTTTCTGAAGTTTTTTACCTGGAATTGGACAAAAAACATCAGTCATATTACAAAACACATATTTTCCGTCGTCAAAATACCTACTTTTTGAGAGGCGCGCCTAGGTCGTTCGAACATTTGTTTTGCATTTTACGTTTTTAACGGTATTTTTCGAGCATAATTAGTTTACAAGAACAAAATAGCGGATGACGCAGGGATTTTTCATATTCACAAACATTTTTTTAGGTAAAAGTTATTGAAATCCAAAAAGTAAATTTTTATTTCATGTTTTCACATTTTAAATTTTTAGTCTGATTATCGGAAATGTTTACATTTCATTTGCCTGGGCAGGAGAAACTTATGTTTCATCCGAAATGCGAACCTCTTTATTTTCCGGGTTTGCAGTATTAGCGGCAGTAGGCTGTTCTGTGTTTTTGATGCTAAAAGGAGCCTGCTGCAAAGGTGAGCCAATTGTCGATACTGATGACGAACTGGACGGAGTCGACGAAGAATTTATTGAAAAATCTTCGAAAAAATCTACCGAATCTGAAGAAGAAAAATCGGCCTTGATGACGGTTGTTTCTTCAATAGTAAACGCTTTTAAACTGTTGGCAACAAAAGAGATGATTTTGATTGCATCTTTGTTTTTATATTCTGGTTTTGCACTTTCGTTTTTCTCTGGAGTTTACCCTACCTCGGTCGGAAATTCGAAAAATTTAGAAGATTCGACAGCTAAAGTTGGATTAGTTGGAATCTGCATTGGTGTCGGCGAGGTGTTTGGTGGCGGGCTTTTTGTCTTTGGATCCAAATTCATGGATAAAGTCTCGAGATCGCAACTTCTATTCGGGTAAGTTTTTTTTTTAATCTTTAAAATTTTCAATTTTTACAAATAAAATATTTAACTAAATAAGCTTTGTTTTCAACACATTTTCAATTGAAATTTTGCAAATTTTATTTTTCGAAAATTTTTGGTACTAAAATTAATCAAAATTTAATTTTTTTTGTGAAAATTCATTTTTTTACCGTGAAATTCGTCACCAACTTTACTGTGGTTTGCGTCTACAAGGACACCCTCTATAGGGTGAAAAGCAGAAACAAACGAAAAAAAAGTCTTCATTATTTTCCAGCCAAAAATGGCAATATTTAAGGGGTGGTGGTTCCTACATTTTCTGCACTAATTATGACATAAAAATGCACCAAATCAATCGTTAACGTTTTAAAAGTGCAAAACAACCCAGATAACAACAGAAAAAATTTCGAAATTTTTCGTTTTTTCTAAGGTAGCTTTTTTAAAACTGGGCCCTCCCTACTCAGTCATTTTTCGATGACCATACGAGATATCAACAAACGGTTTTTTGCTATATGTAGCCAAGTAAATTTGTGACATGTAAAACTTTTTTTTTCTCCTTTAATCGGTTGGCCGGTAATCAACTTTTGAAATCACCGTTTTTCTGAGGCAAATAAGGAATCATTTTCGAAAAAAAAAGTTTCATAAATAAAATTTATGTAAAATGTTGTTTCCTTTGCACTTAAAGTTAATAAATTACCCAAAACCATATCAAACGATTACTATCAGGAATAGCTTTCATTTCGGTTGAAATAAAACAAAAAAGGAGCGACGGAGGATTTCGAGACATATGGAACTTTCCGGTGTTTCGGAACATCAATTAACCGGTAAGCCGGTTTGACACGAAGAACAAACAAAAAAATTAACGATGCCACAAATTTCCTGGGCTTACAACCATAGCAAAAAACCAGGGTTTGTTGATATCTCGTATGATCTTCAAGAAAAATGACTGAGTAGGGTGGGCCCAGTTAAAAAAAAGCTACCTAAGTATTTTTTTTTCAAAATTAAGTTAAAAAATAACGTTTCTTATAATTTGCACTAAAACTTGAAAATATCGGGTTGACGTAAGCCAAGTTTCTATTCAGTGTTTCCTAAGCTTTATTTTAGGCATACTTTTGAAAAAATCGAAGCACACGTGACATTGAAAAATTCATATTTTGAGTTTGAGGTCCAAATTGAACTAAAGCGACGATTAGAAGTTTCTATTTGTTTTGAACTAGCTTTTGCAAAAATTTTAGCAAATTTTAAAATTTAACCTAGAAGGAGATAGATTTTCCAATGAAAAATGTTCAAAAACCGGTGGTTTTTTGCATATTCTAGAACAATAGCAGTTATCAAAAAACCCGTCGATAAGAAGTTTCGCCTACTAAGTATTCACGTTATGTTAAAATTTGAGTTTATTTCGAAATAAAACCTAGGATAAAATAGCTTTTCCGTTTTGGATAGGAGGTCTTGTAATGGCTACGTATCTAAGAGTGTATTCATACTAAAAAGTTTTGACATATTTTTTTCGCAAGCTTGGGGGTACTGGTCGCTGGAATTGCCTTTCTGGATGAGAAATCAGCCTAACAGAGTAACTATGGGACAATTAAGATTAGCCATGTTGTAGATCTAGCCT
>SCLH01000410.1:191770-213748 GCA_004367855.1 Oikopleura vanhoeffeni | reverse complement strand
AAAAATCGAAAAACCGCGAAATTTTCTAAGCACCAATTTTTTTTAAATTACACCTTGTTACATTTCTAAGATTCGCAGGAAACTTTTTTCTGAAATTTCCGTTCATACTTTGAAATATGATTTTTCGAAAAAAAAATTTGCTCCAATTTTGTAGGCTCAAACGAAAGCCAGAGAAACACTGAACATAAAGTTTGCTTACGTCAAGCCGATATTTTGAAGTTTCAGTGGTCAAATCTTAACAAAGAATATTTTTTGACTAAATTCTGAAAAAAATGCTTAAAAAAAATCGAAAAAACGCGAAAAATTTTTTGAGGAATTCATCGGATTTTGTAGATATCCGGAAGCAATTTGGTGCACTCTGATTGCCTCTAAGTCTTTATAAAAATCAGACATGCACACCCCCTTAAGGGAGTGGGTGTCGCTGATTTGAGTCTCTTCCAAGGTCATTTCCCGCTAGGCCTTAAGGGAGTGGTGTCGCTGATTGAGCCTTTTCCACGGTCATTTCCAACCAAACTAGCAAGTGATATTCCAAAAACATTTGTAACTAACAGAACCAACCTTCGCGGTAATTTTGAACTTAACAGTAATCTGATACAATCCCCCTACGCCGACACCTACGCTTTTTAAAAAGCTTCTTAAAAAGACACGCAGTTCGTACCTACTCCTTCAATTTTCATCATTTTATATTATTTTTGTTTGTCAGGTCCGGGAGAAGCCTTACGAATAATGCAAAAGCGCTTTTGTTTTTAAAAAATTTTGCTTTTCAGCGGCCAAAACAAAAACAAAAATTATTGATTTATTTTTGATTTAAATTGAAAGTGCGCTAATTTGTTTTCTTTTGACGCTACCGAGTTAAAAATTGCACCAAACCTTAAAAGTGTTTGTAGTACGAAAAATTTATTTTGAAGCATTTTTTTCTGGTTTTCTAATTTTGTCAAAATTTAGCTCAAAATTAAAGTGGACATGGCCCCTAAGAGACGCCGAATCAAAATTTCAAAAAAAAACTCT
Organism: Oikopleura vanhoeffeni; assembly: GCA_004367855.1. Taxonomy (NCBI): domain Eukaryota; kingdom Metazoa; phylum Chordata; class Appendicularia; order Copelata; family Oikopleuridae; genus Oikopleura; species Oikopleura vanhoeffeni. The sequence continues at coordinate 212,740 of SCLH01000410.1, read as the reverse complement.
TCTAGTTTATTGTCAAAAAGTCTTGTGCTTTCAGATGCAGTTATGTCGAAACTGTATCTATCAAAGTGGTCTGGGAGAGATAGCTTTTGCCTGACCTCCCCAAACTGACCATTTTAAACATTTGGCAAAAATGAAAAGTTACATGGCCCCAAGGGACGGCGAAGGAAATTTCAAAAAAAACTCTCTAGTTTATTGTCAAACAATCTTGTGCTTTCAGATGCAGTATGAGTCGAAACTGTATCTCTCAACTGGTGGAGGAGATAGCTTTTGCCTGAGCCTCCCAAACTGACCATTTCAAAATTTTTAATTTTTTGTTTTTTATCGCGTTTTTGTCGCTGAAAAGCAAAATGTTAAAACAAAGGCTTTTGCATTATTTGTAAGGAGGCCTGACACAAAAAATAATAAAAAATGACGAAAATTGAAGGAGTAGGTACGAACTGCGTGTCTTTTTAAGAAGCTTTTAAAGCGGGTGTCGGGCGTAGGTGGGATTGTATAGATTACTGTTAAGTTCAAATTACCGCGAAGGTTGGTTCTGTTGTTACAAATGTTTTTATTAGAATTCACCTTTGCTAGTTTGGCGGGAAATGACCTTGAAGAGACTCAAAATCAGCGACACCCATCCCTTAAGGGGGTGTGCCATGTCTGATTTTTATAAAGACTTAGAGGCAATCAGAGTGCACCAATTTGCTTCCGGATATCTACAAAATCCGATGAATTCCTCAAAAAATTTTTCGCGTTTTTTTTCGATTTTTTTAAGCATTTTTTTCAGAATTTAGGCAAAAAAATATTCTTTGTTAAGATTTGACCACTGAAACTTCAAAATATCGGCTTGACGTAAGCAAACTTTATTGTTCAGGTGTTTCTCTGGCTTTCGTTTGAGCTACAAATCGGAGCAAATTTTTTTTCGAAAAATCATATTTCAAAGTATGAACGGAATATTTCAGAAAAAATTTCCTGCGAATCTTAGAAATGTAACAAGTGTTAATTTAAAAAAATTGGTGCTTAGAAAATTTCCGCGGTTTTTCGATTTTTCTCTAAGTATTTTTCTTAAATGAAGTTCAAAAATAACTTTGCTTTAATTTAACCATACAACTTACTAATGATCACCTTGGACGTAAGCCAACTTTTCTGATCAGTGTTTCCGTGGCTTTCTTTTTAGCCTACTTTCGAAAAATCGAAGCACATTTTTGTCGGATATTTTTTTCAGGTGATCGTCAAAAATTTATATTTTGAGTTTGGGTCGAAGTTCGGAAAAAACGCTTCTAGAGGAGTTTCTATTTGTTCTGTGCTAGTGTTTGCTGGAATTTGGGTGAATTCCAAAATATACGAGGAGGAGATAGATTTTGATATGAGAAAAATGCTAAAATCCGGTGTTTTATGCGATTTCAAGAAAAACTAAAGTATTTTTGAAAAAAAAACGCTTCTAGAGGACCTCAGTTTTAGATATCATACGGATTTCTTTTTGATTTGAGCTGAATTCAAAATAACCTGGAGGAGATAGATTTTGAATTTGGTCGAGGGACACCTTGTACAGGTAACGTATTCAGAGTGTATCGGAACAAAAAAGTCCATTGACTAATTATTTTGACAAGATTAAGGCTAGATCTACAAACATGGCTAAATCTAATTTCCCATAGTTACTCTGTTAGGTGATTTCTCATCCAGAAGGCAATTCCAGCGACCAGTACCCCAAGCTGCGAAAATATATGTCAAACTTTTTAGTATGAATACACTCTTAGATACGTGCATTACAAGACCTCTATCCAAAACGGAAAGCTATTTTATCTAGGTTATTTCGAAATCAAACTCAAATTTTACATAACGTGAATACTTAGTAGGCGAAACTTCTTATCGACGGGTTTTTATAACTGCTATTGTTCTAGAATATGCAAAAAACCACGGTTTTTGAACATTTTTCACTTGAAAATCATTTCCTTCTAGGTTAAATTTTAAAATTTCTAAAATTTTTGGCAAAAAGCTAGTTCAAAACAATGTAACTTCTAATCCGGCGCTTAGTCATTTGCGACCTTCAAACTCTCAATCAAATATGAATTTTTCAATGTACACGTGTGCTTCGATTTTTTTCAAACAGTATGCCTAAAATAAGCTTTTAGGAAAAGCTGAATAGACACTTGGCTTACGTTCAACCCGATATTTATCCAGTTTTAGTGCAAATTTATAAGGAAACCGTTATTTTTTAACTTATTTTGAAAAAAAATATACTTAGTGCTTTTTTTTAACTGGGCCCACCCTACTCCAGTCATTTTTCTTGAGATCCATACGAGTTCAACAAACTGGTTTTTCTGCTATGGTTGTAAGCAGGATATTTGTGGCATGTAATTTTTTTGTTGTTTCTCGTGGTCAAACCGGATTAGCCGGTTAATTGATGTTCGGAAACCGGAAAGTCCATATGTTACGATTCTCCGTCGCTCCTTTTTTTGTTGTATTTCAACCGAAATGGGAGTAATTTCCTGATAGTATTCGTTTGATAGTTGTTTGGGTAATTTTATTAACTTTAACGTGCAAAGGAACAACATTTACAATAAATTTATTTATGAAATCTTTTTTTCGAACCATATCTCCCTTATTTAGCCTCAGAAAAACCGGTGATTTCAAAAGCTTGATTACTCGCCAACCATTAAAGGAGAAAAAAAAAGTTTTACATGTTCACAAATTACTTGGCTAACTTATTAGCCAAAAAACCGTTTTGTGATATCTGTAACATTGGTCATCGAAAAATGAACTGCAGTGGGAGGCCCAGTTTTTAAAAAAGCTACCTTAGGAAAAACCGAAAAATTTCGAAATTTTTGTCGTGTCTGTCTATCGTGTTTTGCACTTTTAAACGTTAAACGATTGATTTGGAGCATTTTTATGTCATAATTTAGTGCAGAAAAGTGGTAGAACCACCACCCTCTAATGTTGCCATTTGGCTGGAAAATATTGAAGACTTTTTCTTCGTTTGTTTCTGCTTTTCACCCATATAGAGGGTCTGTCCTTGGTAGCGAACCACAGTTAGTTGTGACGGAATTTCACGGCTAAAAAAATATGAATTTTCACAATAAAAAAATACAATTTGATTTATTTTAGTACCAAAATTTTCGAATAAAATTAAATTTCGCAAATTTCAATTCGAAAATGTGTTGAACACAGCAGCTTATTTAGTGTCTATATACTTTATTGTGTAAAATGAAAATTTTAAGATAAAAAAAAAAACTTACCCGATAGAAGTTGCGATCTCGAGACCTTTATCCATTGAATTTGCGATCCAAAGACAAAAAAGGCCCGCCACCCCAAACACCGTCGCCGTACACCAATGCAAGATTCCAACCTAATCCAACTTTAGCTGTGTCGAATCTTCTAAATTTTTTCGAATTTCCGACAGACGGTAGGGTAAACTCCAGAGAAAAACGAAAGTGCCAAAACCAGATATAAACAAACAAAGTGCCAATCAAAATTCAATCTCTTTGTTGCCACAACAGTTTAAAAGCGTTTTACTTATGAAGAAACAACGTCATCAAGGCCGGATTTTTCTTTCTTCAGATTCGGTACGATTTTTTTCGAAGATTTTTCAATAAATTCTTGCGGTCGACTCCGTCCAGTTTCGTCATCAGTATCGACAATTAGGCTCACCTTTTGCAAGCAGGCTGCCCTTTTAGCATAAAAAACAGCAGAACAGCCTACTGCCGCTTAACATTACTGGCAAACCCGGAAAATAACAGGAGGCTTCGCATTTTCGGCATGAAACCATAAGTTTCTCCTGCCCAGGCAATGAAATGTAAACATTTCCGATATCAGACTAAAAATTAAAATGTGAAACAGAAATAAAATTTACTTTTTGGATTTCAATAACTTTAGCCTAAAAAAATGTTTGTAATATTGAAAATCCCTTGCGTCATCGCTATTTCTGTTCTTGTAAACTAAGATTAATGCCTCGAAAAATACGTTAAAAACGTAAAATGCGCAAAACAATGTTCGAACGACCTAGGCGCGCCTCTCAAAAGTAGGTATCTTGACGACGGAAAAATATCGTTGTTTTTGTAATATGACTGATGTTTTTTGTCCCAATTCCGGTTTAGAAAACTTCAGGAAAACGAAAAAGCCAAATTCATAATATTAATAACCGCTTACTATTTATAATGGCATTTTTGATTTGAAAATGGAAATTAATCTTTGAAAAATTGGCGGTTGGCTTCATAAACGAAAACGTATTTTTAAAAAAATTACGTAGGGCCTAATTTCGGCTGTTTTGTCTTGAAAAAAAAACACGAAAGTACTTGGAAATTTTTTAAATTTATTAAAAACATTTTATCGTTTATTCTATCGTATACAGATTTTTTTAAAGACCAAAATTGTAGTATTTATTAATATAAAAAGTGTTCAAGATTTCGAAGACATAAATATTGAAACTGTAACCAATACAATTAATTTTTAATAATTACCTACACTTGGAACATACACCAGAAAATTCCGGTATTTTCGTGCCATCAGACTCTGAGAATCTGACTGCCAAATGTAGAAAAGTCTTCCTTGTGCGGTGTCCAAATAAAAGCAGCTCAATCCAAGTAAAAAACCGAACGAATGAATACATTGAAAATGGAGTTGGTTGCAAGTTACATTGCAAAGTAAACCCAAGTACGTTAGTCCAGACCCAAACTAAAATGAATTAATTATTATCATGAATGAGAAGGGATGTACTTCTAGGCGTTTTACGCTCGTTGGAATAAGCCAGAATAAAGTCAAAACTGGGAATTTTGAGTTAGGTCCCATCGTTGTTCCTTTAGGTACTTTTTTTTTAGAACCACCCCACAGTTANAGGCTCAAATCAGCGACACTCACTCCCTTAAGGCTAGTTCTACAAATCAGCTAATCGAAATAGCATCCTGAAAGCCCTTTTCGGCTAATTTTTCATCGGGAATATGTCAATTTAGGAACCACCCCCCCCCTTAAGGACAGAATTGCAAAAATGTTATAAATCATCTATTTTTTGAAATTTGTTTTTATAAAATACTTGTTATTCGGAAATTTCTGACCAAAGACGTAAAAAACCATAAATGGCTTCCAAAAACTCTTTAAAAATAAAGAAAATGTGGCGCCAAAACTAAGAACAATATGGCAGAATCTTAGCTGTCCTTAAAGACGAAAACCACGGTATTATTTTGATGATTTTATTCTAACAACGTCAAACATTATCATTTTTAAATGTCATTTTTAGGTGCCTTTTTCTACATTTGATCGCATTTGGATGTGTTTTGATTAATATCCCTCTCACCGCTAATATCGCTGCTACAGAAGAATCTCCATGGTTATTTACAGAGACAAACAAATACATCGTATTTTTGTCAGCATTTTTACTTGGCTTTGGAGACGCTGGAGTTAATAATGTTATTTATACAACGATATCTCAAGTTTGGCACACAGATACTACATCAGCATTTGCTCTTATGAAGGAATGATTTTAAAGATTAAATAAAAAAGAAGAAAAAAATGGATTAACCCTTACGTTAATTTTGCACAAAATTGAAAGATTGTATTTATTTTTTCGTATTAAACAACATTTTTATTAAAGATCAACAAGGACAAAACAGCCAAAATTATGAAATAACTTAAATATTAAAGCCAAATGCCCATTTTTTCAACGATTATTTTTATTTTCAAATACCATAATAATGTTGCTGCTATTTATTTATTTTAAGACCCTAAATTTTGTATAAAATTCTAAAAAATTTTCCAATAAAACAACATTTTTATGAAATATAGAATAAACTATTGAACTTTTAATTCAGTCGAAAAAGCCCTCTTGAATACAAGGCAAGGGTAAAACTATAGGTACCAAACAGTGATAATATCACCAAAACAATCTTATTTTAAAATCAAAAAAGTGTATTCAAAGTGCGGCTGCCGCGACGAGTTTTGCGATTGCATCGAAAATAAATCTTTTGTGGAATATCGTTATTTTGGTTGTTTTCAGTGTCTCGACCATTGTCTCCTACATATCTCTTCAACGATGGGTAACACCTCCTCCTAAAAAATGAGCATTTTCAAAAGCTGTGAACTCCTTTCTTAAAATAATAATTTTATTGATTCAATCATGCTGTAGAAATAGCTATGCCAAATTTCTGTAGCTAGATTCTAATTTATAGTGCAATCTTTCATAACTAGCTTCTAATAAATAATAAAATAAGTTCTGCTAATCAAGTACCTACAAAAATAAAAGAAATAATAAATCTTTCCATACACAAGTGCATTATTCTTATATGTATCATAATTTGGTGCAAATCTACTGTATAATTTCTAAGAAGTACTCAGGACTCCTGTGTAAAGACAATATGGACAATACCTGCGCTAAGCCGTAGCCCATTAAAACCCACCTAAACGTTTAAACCTAAAGGTATTTGTTTTTTAAATGCCCCCTCTGAAAACCAAACGGTAAGAGATTTCACTGATATCATATCAGGAACTTTTTTTCTGAAAGTATTGGGGTAACTTTTCACGGGAAAACTATTGGCTACATTAGTTTTGACACCCGACACCATATGGTGGAGTAAAGAGCTGTTTTTATACCTCTAAAATATGCAAATGACCGGTTTTTCGCTGATTACTGGTCAACCGTTTAGTCTCCAGAGGGGGTGCCCATGAAAAAAATTACCTTATTATTGATCAATGTCTTCCGAAACTTTGCCTTTAGTTTTTAGCTCTTTACCGAGTTTTAATTTTGTTGGATATTTTTGAAAATAAGGACAAAATGCATCAAATTGTGGCTTAAATTTTTGCCCTTTAGCGCCTTCTTTTCCAAATGAATACTTTTTAAAAAAGTGCTTCTATAATGACAAAACGTCTGAAAATAAAAAACAGCAAAATTGAATATGTCCTTCTGAACCATGATGTACAGGATGTCACATTTTTCTCCCATTCTTAGATTTTGCAGAAGCTAACCTCCGCCAATCAAAACGTTTAAATTTGGCAAAGACGTAGGTGTTTCCTAAATTTAAACGTTTTGATTGGCGGAAGTTAGCTTCTGCAAAAACTAAGAATGGGAGCAAAAATGTCACATGCTGTAAATCAACGGAATCGCAGCAATTTATCCCAATTTGCGGAAAAAGTGCTTCAAGAATCTTAAAACACGTTTGCGAAAAAACGTTTCAAATGTGAGTTTTCATAAAAAAACTCCAGCAATAATTTTGATCATGTTCAAACTTTACCAGTAGGTTCGGTTTTTATGCTGAAAATTGGCGTATAATTCCAGCTCTCTAGCTCCATTATTACGATAACTTTTTCAATCGTCTTATAATATTATTTATCAAACAATTTTTCATAAATCAAGTTTATCCAAAGTTTAAAGTCCAGCTTATGTCTTTTGTATCAGGTTTGTTAATTGTCAATATAGCTCAATGCTAGATATTTAAATGTTTACCTGTTAAAAAATAACATAGAGTTGGTTAATTATTACGAATAAAAAATCTAAAGGTTGAATTTTTTCCCGTGTTGATTTAAAAACGATCTATTTTTTGTCTTAATTAGATAACATGTTTTGCGTTTTTCACTTGACAGAAGAAGAAAACAACCTAATACACTTACTACTCTAGCGGAAACCAGTGGTCCTTAAAAAATACCTGCCAACGGAGTTTGAAATAAGCCGGAATGAGCTCATACGATCTTTTTATTGTTTCGGGTCATATCACAAATTTGTACTGGCTATTGCGGTGCAGAGCTGTTTTTCGATTTCCTATTTTTATCGGTTTTCACCAGAATTACCGGAAATCGAAAAACGGAATCATATGTGCGGCTTCCTTATCTCTAACTCCGTTTGCAGGTATCTTAAACATGGATCCATGCTCTCTTTAACCCTCTCACACACAAAACGCCATTCGGGGACGCTACGTTGGGCGCTTATTATGGGAAAAGTAAAANAGTCCTTGAGATTAAGGATAGACTTAAATTTTTATATTATTTAATTTACATTTTGACTTTATTAACCCCGTAGAATAGTGAAATTTACGAAGTGACCTTCAACCTACGCATGTGTCATTGTGAGAAAGTGAGAGACGTCAGAACAAAAATTAATAATGAAGGAGATTCAGAATTAAATTTTCTAAATTGTGACTTCCTCAAAAATAACCTGCAATTTTCAGTTTTCAATCTACAGGTGTTTTCCGAAAACAAAACCTAGCCTACGCAATTTATCGAAATCACTTGTAAAGGAATAAAAAGTTACTCGAAGACCTCAGATTAAACATTGAAAATGAAGCAGATTCAGAAAAATTTTTCCTTAAAAGTGTCTTCCTCAAAAGTAACCTGCAATTTTTGGTCTCTAATCTACAGGTGTTTTTCAAAATGGCTCTGTGTGTAAGGGGGTTAAAGGTGTTTTTATTAATGAAACTCATTGTTTTTTCAAACAAAAGTTTTTTACATTAGAGAGTAGTTTGTGTAGGGTCACCAGCTTACGTTCCCTACGCTTATAGCAGCATTCATAAGTTTCCAAAGTTATTTTGTTTTAATACTACAGTACTAGGCGTGCATTAAGATTTATCTAGTGCGTGCCTAGCATTATCAAGCTTTCTGTATTTTTCGTTTTTATTCTCCAACCATCCACGAGCTGATTACACAAATATTATTCTTTATCTTCATACCACAAGTAGCCCTTATTTAAATCATAAATTTTATTCGGAAATTTTTTTGTAATTATAATTTTTAGAATGAGTGAATTCAAGATTATCAAAGTTGATCGTTTTGACTCTAAGGCGATACGACATGCACTTGATGATGTAGCAAAACAAGTTTTCAACAATCGGGTAAATATATTTATTTTAATAGCTACAGGACACTTGTCTTGCGCTATAAATAGGGTTGCGCACCGGAGAACTAAAATCTGAAATAAAATACGTAGCATTATAACGATGCCTGAATGTGTTTGCCGCACCACGCTTTTAAATCCGCGCCTGTGATTGGCTGGCGTTAGTTAAGCGATAAGCGTGGAGGCGCGCATAAGTGCATAGTGGATCCAAAATAATATAAGGTATCTTTTTTTTAATGCAACACACCCTTGTCAGCATGATTACTCGAATGTCATAAGAGATATCGACAAACGGTTTTTTCTGAAAGTTCAGGTGTTCGAATCTCAATAGTACAATTTTATTTCTTCTTTTTTATGAAAATGTATGTCTTATTGATAAAAATCGGTCTTTATGTGGTTAGAGATTACCAGACGAGTGGAAATAGCAAAATTTTCAATTCGTTTATTAATGAAAAGAAAATTTTTATCAAGATTCCTATGTTTTGCCTCAGAAAAACCGGTAATTTCAAATGTCTATTACCGGTGAACCGTTTGACTTGGAAAAAAAAAGTTTTCCATGTCACAAATTTACTTGGCTACATGATATAAAAAACCGTTTGACGATATCTCTTAAATGAAATTCGAGTAATCATGATGACAAGGGTCGGTTGCATTAAAAAAAAGCTACCTAAGAGGTAAAAAACATGACAATTACGATATTTAACAACATCTAGTGGCCCTTAAATTATAATTTAGATCGAAGTTTTCATATCTAACATACACTATTTTCAATTTTAATAATTATGATTTTTAACGCTGACGAGTAGATATATTCACAAAAAACAATTTAGGTTGAAAATTGTTTGGGTTCGAGATAACAATGATTATTAGGTTTTAATGTTTGACACTGACAGTATCAACTTGAGTTTAAATTTATTTAAGGTAAAAATAAAGTAATGACATCCATTTTTAAATTAAAACATATAATTTAGGGAATTAATAAAAAAATATTGCGGTGTTAATTTATTTCGAAAATTTTATTTTTTCGGGAAATTTTTTATTGTCACTGTCGGAAATTCAAGCCCAGGTCGTTTTTGGTAATAAGGGAGTATCTGACCCGTTTCACTCATTTTTAAACATCTGTTCTGGGCTCAATAAAAGACCAGTTTGAGTTTCATGTTTGGGACCCAGGAGATATTTGTCCAAATTTTTCAGAAAAATAAACCAAAAGTTTTTTTATTATCGTACCGGTATTTGTACCGGTACAAAAAGTCGAATTTCGCATTTTTTAAATACATTTTGATTACCCGTGATAAGAGATTTTTTTTATTCATGGGGAATATAAATAAATTTTGAAATTAAAGGAGAATATAGAAAGAAATTTTGAAATTTCATCTAATTTGTCCCTTTCTTAGTAGGACGCTTTCTGAGTATGACGCATAGTCAACAAACGCTGCGTCCTACTAAACGGACTCTACTCTAACAAAATTTAGTAATTCCAATTTATTTTCTAGCTTGGTGGACGCGAATGTCACCAATTGGTCGATCATAGACTCTTGATATCGACATTAGCCTGTTTATTTTCGGGCTTTGCGTGTGGATATGATTATTATGATCCTTTCCCAGGCTCAAAATGGGTTTTGGCCGTTTGCTCTATTTCTTACTTCATTCTCAGTGGAATTTTACAGCTTTACCAGTAAGTTCATTTTTCATGATTTATTCTATTTTTATGCAATATTTTAAGGTGGTACGTCGAAAAAGAAATTTTCATGGTTTATTTCGAGAAGCAAGGTAAAAAAGAACTCAAGTGGGAATTGTCAAGTGACATTGGAAAATATGACAATATCTACAAGATGACTTTCAAACTAGTGAATGATGAAGGATCAGATATTGGTGAGTTTTATAGTTTATTTGAATTATTCAAATTTCTTAATAAAAAATAGATGTGGATTACATTTATGTATTATTTTAAGAATTATGAGGATAGATTTTTAAGTGATCCAAAAGCTAAAAAAATCAGACAAAAAACTATTTGAACAAAATTAAAAAAAATAAATTTCGGCATTTCGACCCGCAAAAATTTTAGTCTCAAGTACGAATTTATTTTTGTTTACAAAAATGTTTGGCGTACGCATTTTTAATTTTTTTGTTCAAAATGACCAATTTTCATAACAAAAATGTTTGAACATTTAATTTTTCAATTTTTTTTCAACTATTGAAAATTTGCTGGTGAGTACGATGGTCGTTATGAAAAACCGATAATAAAATTTCAAATACCTAAAATGGAAATCAGTGCTCAAAATGAAAATTTACAACGGAACTCATTTATTTTTTTAATTCTAGTTTTCGATTGATGCAACTATTTTTGAAACTTTAGTCGATTTTCTCAATATTATTTTAGTATTTTTTTATAAAAATTAAAGATAAGTAATCGAAGATAATACCTGTTTGTTGTTATCTTTTTTTTTAAATTATGGTGTATGTTTTGTTATGGCTTTTTTTTTCTAAAAATTTTGATGAAAAATTTATATACTAAATATTTGTTTAACAAATTTTGTTAATACTTTCTTCATGATTATTAAACATAATTTATTTATTATATTTCTAAATATTTGTTTAACAAAAAATTTTCAATACTTTGTTAATAATTCTTTTGATTATTTGGAAACCGCTGTAAATAAAATTTGTTACAAATTGTCTTTTATGTGCGAAAATTATTTTTTTAAACTGCAAATGTATATTTTTTCAGAACGAAAATTTGAACGATGCGTCTCCACAATTATGGATGTTGAAGGTCAAGTTATCTTTCAAGAACTCGAGACATTCATCATGGACTGCCGTGCTGAATTCAAATTAGAAAAGAAATCTACTTAACAAATTATATGTGACTGAGATTTGTGTGCAATATTTAGATAATTTTTTTTCAACGGTTAGGTTCAATATTTACTGTGAATTTTTATTACGATAAATTTATGTGATGGTAAATTTTTTTGTTCTAATTTTAAGAATGTTAATTGAATTCGTTATATCCAGCACTTTATTGGTCAATGCTGCCGCATTGGTAAGAATCCAATCAACTCCTAAAAAGTAAGTTTTCACATTTTTTCGTTAAAGTTTTTCCTCGTTTCTACATTAATGTTAAAACCTTCTGATAATTGTTGGAGAATAAGTTATAACTGTCGGGTGTCCGAGAGAACTGCGTATCAATGAAAAAATACTGGAATTTGGCCATTTTCGAGAATTAAGTGCCTGTAAATGAACAAAACAACATGTATTAAGGATGTGGGTGACGATAATTGAAGAGTATTAGAATACTTTTTTTTGATAACCTATTTTTGTAGAGAATTTTCTGCCAAGTTTTTTCACTATTAAGATTTTTTTGGTTTGAGATTTTTTCAAAGAAAAGTCGGTTTTTTCGGGGTTGAAATTAAAGGTAAATTACGGGTGACGAATAATTGAGATTTCTCAGATAACTTTTTTGATTGCCCTATTTTGTAGAGAATTGTCACTGAGTTTTTTAACTCCGATTTTTCTGATTTTTGAATTTTTTTCAAAGAAAGTAGGTTTTAGAAAATTTATAGTTCAGAATTTCAACACAAACTAGAAATTCACAGTCGTTCCTGAACTTTGGAATAAAAATCGAAAAGGGCTTCCGTTCGGACCTTAATCCAGGCTTTGCGGTGAATTTGATGTACAAATAAAAGAATTTCTATATATTTCAAAGAAGGAGTAGGCTTCTGCGTGAGGCTCTCAAATACGGTTTTTGACCACTAGGGCAAATTTTTTAAAATTTCTTCCGCTCGGATGCGCATTCATATTTGGAAGTTGAATTGCAATAACAAGAAAAAGTGATGAGGATTGAATGAGTAGGCTTTTTAGTGCTTTTAGGGACGCCTACTAAAACATTTTCTGAGCGTAGGTTGAGGTATCAGATGCTCTGATAGTATGGCACCGTCCTTAAGAGTTGTTCTACGTATTTGAAAAAAAATAATTATTTTCTGAATCCAGGTTTCTCAGAAACTTCACTTGAAAATGTGGTAAAAAAGAGCCAGTTATCGTCCCCCACATCCTTAATGAACATTTTCGAAATATACAATAACTATGACATACCCATAATTTATGGGCCATAAACATCATAAACACATATTTCTATAACGCATAATTCAAAAAGAAGATGAAAAAATTTCTAAAAACATTTAGTACAATAATTTTCGTGTTTATTTTATTGAGTTTTATTTTTGTGTTTATTTTTTTGTCTTTATTTTTGACGTAAACAATATTTCAAGCTATTCAATGTCCCCGGTGGAAAAGATTTTATCGGTCGTGCGCAATATTCAAGTATATCGGCCTGTGATTGGATTGTGGAACATTTTGGTCATATTTCTCATTCTCTGTTTCTACTATTAAACTTTCTGTATGCCTTGCTATAAACATTTTCTGTACTATTAAATAAACAAATTTATCCGAGTCACCCTTTGTAGATGAATAGTTTCCAGTGGAAATTATTCTCTCTGACTTCGATTATTGCAAGAAAAGTAATGGAACCACTGACATTCAGTATCATAAGTTATTAAAGAAAAACAATATTTTTCGAAACTTCTCGTGTCCGAGAAAACCGGTTATTTTAAAGGTCAATTACCGGTTGATTTGAAAACATACTACTAGTAGTATAACAATTGAAGGTGACATTGGAACATAAGTATTAGTTTTCAAAGTCAACCGGTTATCAAAGTCAACCTTTGAAATTAACAGTTTTCCTGGGGCAACACACAAAAATTATCTTCTTTCTGGAATAAATCAACTGGAAATTTTGTTGTTTGCACGCTTCTGTTAATTCGTTCAACAATTATCATCAAAAAGACACGCATATCAAACCGATTATAATAGACAAAACAAATAAAGCTTACTTAAATTCGGACCCATGAATTTTGGTGTTAGTTGAATTTATTTACATTAAAGAAATTTATTAAGAAATTTTTAATCTTGACTTAACCCCACCTGCCACGAGATGTCCTACCCCCCACCTGCACGAGAGTGTTTCAGGCACACACATAGTTGTTTCAGGACAACACAATAGGGTGTCCATCATTAATATCGACTAATAGAAATAAAGGTGGGTTGTTCCGAAATTTCTTGGAGGTAATAATATATGAGAAAATGGAAAAAAAATTTGGTCGTCACATGTCAAAATATAGCGATTTCTCAATATAGCGAATAGCTCTTTTCACCACAGGTGGCGCCGAGTGTCAAAATTAATAATGCCAAGTTTTCCCTTCAAAGTCATCTAGTAAGTATATTTGTAGATCATTATCTTGTTCAGTATGTTTTAACTGCATTAAACAAAAATTGCATCCAAATAATGCATTTCCGGTCTGATGAGAATTTCTAGATTCACCAAATTCTTGAATTAAAATAGGGGACTATCGGGGTCTGTTCCGATATTCCGCCGGCAAAATGCACTTGTCCCTAATATTTTTGGTCTCTGTGTTCTGAAACACGCTCGTGCAGGTTGGGGTTAAGGACAGTAAGAAATACCACCAGACTAACAGTTTTAAATATATTTTCAATATCCTTCCTTTCGATTTTTGATCATCTAAAATACAATTTTTCATAACAAAGTGCTAGCAAAATTCATAAGCTTGGAAAAATCTGGGTCAAGATCCCGTTTTTGTGAGAATTTTGACATACCTTAATTCATAGTGCATCTCTAGGAAAAACGAAAAGATATCAAAACAAGCTTGGAGTATAAATTAAAAGCTTTACATACAAATTTAGAACGTTCACTTAAAAAAGGCAGTGCTGCAAATGAAATTCTACTACTAGTAGATAAGTTATGCTTCAAGTACCAACAAATTTACCAGGATTCTTTGACTCAAAAATTAAAACACACAATTTTAGGATCAAATTTGCAAAAATCAGTCAAATTAAATTATTTAATGAACGACAATTTTCCTCGAAAATTTTTTGGTAGTTCGGGCCAATTTCATTTGCAGGACTGGAATTTGTACGCCATGGCGCGCCAAGCATTTTTTAAATCGTTAAGTTCCCCCTAAAGATACGCTCAAAGTATAGATACAGTTCTCGGTCCCTAACTGGTACACTTTTTGGGGGTCGGTCAATGTGGTACAGTAAAAAAAGTGATTCAAATAGTACTTTTTATATGACTCCAGAGATTTCCTCGAGTTATTATGATCTCGAAAGTACAAGTTAAACCTTTTTTGATTTTTTCATTTGCGAATACTAGATTTAGAAACAAAGCAAACTTTAATTACACGTTTTTTGAAAAAATGATATAAAACTGCCGGCTGTATTTGGTTTGTGTTAACGCAAAACTTTTCACATTTAGATTCGAATTTAACTAAAAAATAGAGCAATTTGTATCTACAATGTAGCTTTCTAAGTAAAAGTATAGGGAAGCGCCCTAACTGGCACACCACGCCATAACTGGTACACTTTTATAGGTCATTAAGTGTACCAGTTAGTGAGCGAGGACTGTATGACAAAATTCTTAAAAAAACGATATCCAGTATCTGAAAAAACAAGAAAATTATAATATTTTTTGATAATATTACCTGCAGGATCATTAGGAGTGGATATTTTTCGAACTTTTTGAGCATTTCTGAGCTGGATGTTATTTGGTCGCCATTCAAACGATTAACAATAGCAACACAAATTACAGCACTAGGGATTTCTAGACGATTACAAAATGATAAAAACAAATTAGCTTCCATTTCCATGTTAACAATACCATGCTGAAAATTAGAGCGTGTTATTTAAAAATTTGTATTTTTCCTAATATCGTCAATGACGATTCGTCATGCTGTTAGAAAAAGAATCGTTATTTCATTTTAGTTTCCGTACACATATAACATTATTTGACAGTGATTTTTTGTTCAAATTTCAAGGTGTTTTACAATCATTGTAAAACAATGGAGTTTACATACCCTCTTACCAAACGTATTGCTGAAAACATGCCATCAAATTGATGATCAATAATCTTAATTGAAGGGTATAGAACCCCCCTTGAAGAAGAATAGTTTCCAGTGAAATTATTCTTCCTGACTTCGATTATTGCAAGAAAAGTAATGGAACCCTGACATTCAGTATCATAAGTTATTAAAGAAAAACAATATTTTTCGAAACTTCTCGTGTCCGAGAAAACCGGTTATTTAAAGGTCAATTACCGTGTTGATTTGAAAACATACTACTAGTAGTATAACAATTGAAGGTGACATTGGAACATATATTATTTTCAAAGTCAACCGGTTATCGACCTTTGAAATTAACAGTTTTCCTGGGGCAACACACAAAAATTATCTTCTTTCTGGAATAAATCAACTGGAAATTTGTGTGTTTTGCACGCTTCTGTTAATTCGTTCAACAATTATCATCAAAAAGACACGCATATCAAACCGATTATAATAGACAAAACAAATAAAGCTTACTTAAATTCGCCCAGAATTTCTGGTTTAGTGAATTATTTACATTAAAGAAATTTAAAGAAATTTTAATCTTGACTTAACCCCCACCTGCACGAGATGTCCTACCCCCACCTGCACGAGAGTGTTTCAGGACACACACATAGTTGTTTCAGGACACACACATAGGGTGTCCATCATTAATACGACTAATAGAAATAAAGGGTGGTTCCGAAATTCTTGGAGGTAATAAATATGAGAAAATGGAAAAAAAAATTTGGTCGTCACATGATCAAAATATAGCGATTTCTCAAATATAGCGAAATAGCTCTTTTCACCACCAGGTGGCGCCGAGTGTCAAAATTAATAATGCCAAAGTTTCCCTTCAAAGTCACTCTAGTAAGTATATTTGTAGATCATTATCTTGTTCAGTACTGTTTTAACTGCATTAAACAAAAATTGCATCCAAATAATGCATTTCCGGTCTGATAGAAATTTCTAGAATCACCAAAATTCTTGAAATTAAAAATAAGGGGAACTATCGGGGTCTGTTCCGATATTCCGCCGGCCAAAATGACACTTCCTAAAATATTTTTGGTCTCTGTGTTCTAAACACGCTCGTGCAGGTTGGGGTTAAGGACAGTAAGAAATACCACCAGACTAACAGTTTAAATATATTTCAATATCCTTCCTTCGATTTTTGATCATCTAAAATACAATTTTTCATAACAAAGTGCTAGCAAATTCATAAGCTTGGAAAATCTGGGTCAAGATCCGTTTTTGTGAGAATTTTGACATACCTTAATCATAGTGCATCTCTAGGAAAAACGAAAAGATATCAAAACAAGCTTGGAGTATAAATTAAAAGCTTTACATACAAATTTAGAACGTTCACTTAAAAAAGCCAGTGCTGCAAATGAAATTCTTACTACTAGTAGATAAGTTATGCTTCAAGTACCAACAAATTTACCAGGATCTTGACTCAAAATTAAAACACACAATTTAGGATCAAATTTGCAAAAATCAGTCAAATTAAATTATTAATGATCGACAATTTTCCTCGAAAATTTTTTGGTAGTTCGGCCAATTTCATTTGCAAGACTGGAATTTGTACGCCATGGCGCGCCAAGCATTTTAAATCGTTTAGTTCCCCTAAAGATACGCTCAAAGTATAGATACAGTTCTCGGTCCCTAACTGGTACACTTTTTGGGGGTCGGTCAATGTGGTACATTAAAAAAAGTGATTCAAATAGTACTTTTTTATAACTCCAGAGATTTCCTCGAGTTATTATGATCTCGAAAGTACAAGTAAAACCTTTTTTGATTTTTTTTGCGAATACTAGAATTAGAAACAAAGCAAACTAATACACGTTTTTTGAAAAAATGATATAAAACTGCCGCTGTATTTGGTTTGTGTTAACGCAAAACTTTTCACATTTAGATTCGAATTTAACTAAAAAATAGAGCAATTTTTATCTACAATGTAGCTTTCTAAGTAAAAGTAAGGGAAGCGCCTAATGGCACACCACGCCATAACTGGTACACTTTTATAGGTCATTAAGTGTACAGTTATTGAGCGAGGACTGTATGACAAAATTCTTAAAAAAACGATATCCAGTATCTGAAAAAACAAGAAATTATAATATTTTTTGATATATTACCTGCAGGATCATTAGGAGTGGATATTTTTCGAACTTTTTGAGCATTTCTGAGCTGGATTTATGGTCGCCATTCAAACGATTAACAATAGCAACACAATACAGCACTAGGGATTTCTAGACGATTACAAAATGATAAACAAATTAGCTTCCATTTCCATGTTAACATACCATGCTGAAAATTAGAGCGTGTTATTTAAAATTGTATTTTTCCTAAATCGTCAATGACGATTCGTCATGCTGTTAGAAAAAGAATCGTTATTTATTTTAGTTTCCGTACACATATAACATTATTGACAGTGATTTTTTGTTCAAATTTCAAGGTGTTTTACAATCATTGTAAAACAATGGAGTTTACATACCTCTAACAAACGTATTGCTGAAAACATGCCATCAAATTGATGATCAATAATCTTAATTGAAGGGTATAGAACCCCTTAAGGGTATCCTAGCGTGTCCACCATTAATTTCGACATATAGAAATAATGGGTGGATTGTTCCGAACTCTTGGGGGTGAATAATATATTGCAAAATGGAAAAAAAATTTGAAAATTTTTTTTGGTAGTCACGTGATCAAAATATAGCGATTTTTCGGTTTTCAGTATTTAATTAATATAAAACAGATGCCAAATCGGTAGTATTTGAGTCACGTCACTATTAATGAAATTAACACACTTTTGAAAAAAAATTAAATTGATTTTTTGGCTCCCAAACCTCGATTTTGAGAAAAAAAACGTAAAAGTAAGAAAAAAGGGATGCCATTTGATCCACAAAAATTATTTATCATCAAATTAACCGCCTTGGTGAACTTAGTTAGTACCAGTTTTTTGGTAACAATATCGCAATAGATGGTTCATATAACACTTTTTTGTGAATTCGAATTTTTTTCGCGAGTATTTTTCTATAACTAGAAAAAAAAAATTTTGCTGAAATTTTTTGCAAACTTTTCAGTCAATTTAAAAAATGAAAAAAAAAAATTTTCGAAAAAAAAAATTCGAAATTTTTTTTTCACTTTCAAATGTCTAAAACGTCTGCAAAAAAAATTTCATCAAAATTTTTCCGCAGTCGTAGAAAAATACTTAAAAAAAACCGAAAATTCTCGAAAAATTGAACTTTTCGTTTGATTAATTAAACCTCATGGTAAGCTCCTGGTATATTATCTCAATAATTGAATTTTAAAACATAAAATCCCCTTTATGGCCTTCGGCCGATTGGGGCCCCTTTTATATGCTATTTGAAAATCATATGACATGGTTTTGTTATTTTCGGTCGAAATTAATTGAAAATTTTCGAAAATTTTCCTCATTTCTTGTTCAAAAATTTCGAACTAATTTTCTGGAATCACAGCTAAAATATTGAGAATGCACTTTTACTATATTCAAATATTCAGAATTTCGAATTTTTTGTTTTGAAACAATTTCGAAAAAATTTTCGAAAATTTTTTTTATTTCTTAAATCAGCTTAAGGGGGTGCCATAAACCCAGCAGACTGGAGTCGTTATAATTACGAAAATAAAGTCAGTATATTTTTTATGCTTTTATTAATGAACTATATAAATAGTTTCAGCTTGATAAAATTTTTTATTCATTTAGGAAAGATTGAGTTCGAGTTTTCAATTTTGAAATCGTAAAAATTAAAAAAATTCAAACTATTTGAAAATTTTCCGCATTTTTTGTCCAAAATTTTTTCTGACGTTTTTTTGAAATTATGAATAAAAACTAAAAAAATAGCCACTTTAACTTTTTTCATGCATGTCTCATATTTTCAGACTGTTGTTTGAAAAATATATGTTTATTTGTCATTTTTGTCGACTTTTTTAGAAAAATTATGAAAATTTCGGCAAATCAAGTCAAAATTTTTTATGAGTGATTTTTGAACTCTCCATAAAAAATCAGGCAGAATCACATATTAAAGGTTTTGGATCTATCAAATATCGTAATGTCATAATGAGTTGTCGCGCGATTTCATTTCTAAACTATCGATGAAATTTTTAACGCTTGGTGGTACATCGATAAGTGCCATTTGCACTAAATATTTGAAAATTTTATGCTGGTCAAAAATTCCAAATAAATTGTGGGTGTTATAGGCGCCATTTCTTTACATAGTAAGAACATTTTTAATATCAAAACGCAATTGAAGGTCAATTTTATCTCAAAAAAAGTTGTTTTTCTCTTCTTTTTGCCATTTTAACCATTTTTCATGGGAAAAAAATTTCATATCAAGAAATTTTAATAAGCAACATCAAAACAAACTTTTGCGCATAACACCGACAATGTCTGAAGTTTATAATTTCGTCTTTAAAAAAAATCTGTAGTCGAGTTAGTTGGAATATGGATGCCCATGAAAAGTGTTTTTTATATTTTCCAGATAATTAGTTTTGTAAGAAAATAAAAATATAAAGTTTGCAAGAATGGACACTTTATTTGAAGATAAAAAATAAAAAAATAAATTTTCACATTTTTTTTTCTTTCATTTATCGTCTGAAAAATGTACAATCTGCAGGACTTATGGCACCCCCTTAAAACACCGCAAAAAATTTTTTTTGAAATTTTTTTTCTATCAATTTTTTCAAATACTATAAAAAAAATTGAAAATCTGAAACTTCAAACATTTTTTTCCACATTCCCGCACCAGAGACAATTTTTTGTGATCAAGCAATCCACGACTCTTTGTTGAAAAATAAAATTAGTCTACATTATTCACACGAGCGGTTTCCGACGCTAAAACCCTCTTTTTTATGAATAATGAATATTCGAGTAAACATCGACTTCCTGAGAAAAATATTGATTTTCGAAAAAAATATTCACACACTAAACGCGCAATAAATTTGGCACAGATCAGTATATGTTACAAATCTAACCTAAGTGGTCGGCTTTGGCCGAAAATCGATTGGTGGAACATGCTAAGGTATCCCGCCCCTAATTGACATATGCTCGAGCCAAACACGGCTCAAGGCTATTATTCAGATTAGCCAGTTTGTTAGAACTAGCCTTCTCTTGCGTAAACATGTGCCAAAACTTTTTTGCATGCATACTCCCAGACACATAGCGAGACAGGGAGACCTAAGCCAAAACGGAAAATCTATCTCCTTTCAGGTATTTTTGAATAATAACCTAAATTTTAA
>SCLH01000410.1:181079-191749 GCA_004367855.1 Oikopleura vanhoeffeni | reverse complement strand
CCTAGCTGTCCACCATTAATTTCGACATATAGAAATAATGGTGATTGTTCCGAAACTTCTTTGGGGTGAATAATATATTGCAAAATGGAAAAAAAAATTTGAAAATTTTTTTTGGTAGTCACGGATCAAAATATAGCGATTTTTCGTTTTCAGTATTTAATTAATATAAAACAGATGCAATCGGTAGTATTTGAGTCACGTCACTTATTAATGAAATTAACACACTTTTTGGAAAAAAATTAAAATATGATTTTTTGGCTCCCAAACTCGATTTTTGAGAAAAAAAACGTAAAAAGTAAGAAAAAAGGATGCCATATTGATCCACAAAAATTATTTATCATCAAATTAACGCCTTGGTGAACTTAGTTAGTACCAGTTTTTTGGTAATATATCTCAGATAGATGGTGTCATATACACTTTTTTGTGAATTTCGATTTTTTTCGAGTATTTTTCTATAACTAGAAAAAAAAAATTTTGCTGAAATTTTTTGCAAACTTTTCAGTCAATTTAAAAATGAAAAAAAAAAATTTTCGAAAAAAAAATTCGAAATTTTTTTTCACTTTCAAATCGTCTAAAACGTCTGCAAAAAAATTTCATCAAAATTTTTCGCAGTCGTAGAAAAATACTTAAAAAAACCGAAAATTCTCGAAAAATTGAACTTTTCGTTTGATTAATTAAACCTCATGGTAAGTCTCCTGGTATATTCTCAATAATTGAATTTAAACATAAAATCCCCTTTATTGGCCTTCGGCCGATTTGGGGCCCCTTTTATATGCTATTTGAAAATCATATGACATGGTTTTGTTTTTCGGTCGAAATTAATTGAATATTTCGAAATTTTCCTCATTTCTTGTTCAAAATTTTCGACTAATTTTTCTGGAATCACAGCTAAAATATTGAGAATGCACTTTTACTATATTCAAATATTCAGAATTCGAAATTTTTTTGTTTTGAAAATTCGAAAAAATTTTCGAAAATTTTTTTTATTTCTTAATTCAGCTTATAGGGGGTGCCATAAACCAGCAGACTGGAGTCGTTATAACTTACGAAAATAATAGTCAGTATATTTTTTTATGCTTTATATTAATGAACCTAATAAAATATGTTCAGCTTGATAAAATTCTTTATTCTTTTAGGAAAATTGAGTTCGAGTTTTCATTTTGAAATCGTAAAAATTAAAAAAATTCAAACTATTTGAAATTTTCCGCATTTTTTTCCAAAATTTTTTCTGATCGTTTTTTTGAAATTAATGAATAAAAACTAAAAAAATGCCACTTTAACTTTTTTCATGCATGTCCAATTTTCAGACTGTTTTTGAAAAATATATATGTTTATTTGTCATTTTTGTCGACTTTTTTAGAAAAATTATGAAAATTTTCGGCAAATCAGTCCAAAATTTTTATGAGTGATTTTTGAACTCTCCATAAAAAATCAGGCAGAATCACATATTAAATGTTTTGGTATCTATCAAATATCGTATGTCATAATGAGTTGGTCGCGCGATTTTCATTTCTAAACTATCGATGAAATTTTTAACGCTTGGTGGTACATCTCGATAAGTGCCATTTGGCACTAAATATTTGAAAATTTTATGCTGGTCAAAATTCCAAATAAATTGTGGGTGTTATAGGGCGCCATTTCTTTACATAGTAAGAACTATTTTTAATATCAAACGCAATTGAAGGTCAATTTTATCTCAAAAAAGTTGTTTTTCTACTTTTTGCCATTTTAACCATTTTTCATGGGAAAAAATTCATATCAAGGAAATTTTTTAATAGCAACATCAAAACAGACTTTTTGCGCATAACACCGACAATGTCTGAAGTTTATTAATTTCGTCTTTAAAAAAAATCTGTAGTCGAGTTAGTTGGAATGGATGCCCATGAAAGTGTTTTTTTATATTTCCCAGATAATTAGTTATGTAAGAAAATAAAAATATAAACGTTTGCAAGAATGGACACTTTTATTGAAGATAAAAAATAAAAAAATAAATTTTTACATTTTTTTTTCTTTCATTTATCGTCTGAAAAATGTACAATCTGCAGGACTTATGGCACCCCCTTAACACCCGCAAAAAAAATTTTTTTTGAAATTTTTTTTCTATCAATTTTTTCAAATACTATAAAAAAAATTTGAAAATCTGAAACTTCAAAATTTTTTTTCCACATTCCCGCACCAGAGACAATTTTTTTGTGATCAAGCAATCAACGACTTTCGTTGAAAAATAAATTAGTCTACATATACACACTAGGCGGTTTCCGACGCTAAAAACCCTCTTTTTTATGAATATGAGTATTTTTTCGAGTAAACATCGACTTCCTGAGAAAAATATTGATTTTCGAAAAATATTCACACACTAAACGCGCAATAATTTGGCACAGATATGTATATGTTACAAATCTAACCTAAGTGGTCGGTTTGGCCGAAAATCGATTGTTGGAACTGCAGGTATCCCGCCCCTAATTGACATATGCTCGAGCCAACCACGGCTTCAAGGCTATTATTCAGATAGCCAGTTTGTTAGAACTAGCCTTCTCTTGCGTAAACAGTGTCAAAACTTTTTTGCATGCATACACTCCAGACAACATAGCGAGCAAGGAGACCTAAGCCAAAACGGAAAATCTATCTCCTTTCAGGTTTATTTTGAAATAACCTAAATTTTAACATAACTGTATAATTGTATTTAAAACTTCTGAGAGCGTTTTTGTCGATAAGTATATATTTTTCAATAGAATATGCGATAAACCACCGTTTTTTGGACTTTGTTCATCGGAAAATCTATTCCTCAATTTCGACCCCAATTTCGAAAAAAAATATGCTTCGATTTTTTCGAAAGTAAACTCAAAAGAAAGCTGGAAAAAAACTGAAGAGAAAGTTGGCTAACGTCACCCGACATTTTGAAGTTTTAGTGGTCAAATCTGACACAACGTTTTTTGAACATAATTTTGAGAAAAATACTTCGAAAAAAAATCGAAAAAACAAAAAATTTCGAAAATTTTTTGGTTGTCATCGGTTGTTTTATTGCGTTCAAACATAACAATTGATTTGGTGCATTTTTATGACATACATACTGCAAGAAAATGTAGGAGCCGGGATACCCTTAAGATACAGGTCTCTTTTAGATGGTGACAAACGGAGTTTTAGATAAGGAAGATACGATATTTGGGTCATATCGTATGAATGACTTATACAGAAGAGGGGATCTCAGGGACCTCTAGGCCAGCGTTGCGTGTCCGGTTTGACACTAAGATCACGGAAATAACGCGCTGACTAATAAAGGTAAAATGCGAACGCCGTGCTAGAATTCCCTTCTTATATAATAATAACTTTGCACTGGGTATTTCACTACAAAGCCGTTTGATTCCGATATTTTACCGGTTCTTTCACAGGTAGAGAAATTTCCGATAAAAAATATTTCTGGTTAAAGCCGGTAGAATACCGGAAATACAAAATTCTTGCAGCGCAATAGCACAACAAGTCTAGTATGAGTCATAATTATGACACAAAATATCAGAAAGAGTATGTTCGATTTATTGAAACTCCGTTTGTCACCATCTAAAAAAGAACCAAAAGAAAGATGCACATGTTTCCATGTAATGATGAACAAACAATCACCGTTTTTTGATAAAATTTAAAAATAATTCATACATCGACGAAGTTCTGAATTGTTTGAACCCGCAGAGTTACACTCTGTACAGTCATTTTGGTAAATGAGCTCTTGGCTAACTTTTAGTGGTTTATGATATTTCTTCTTCATTTGCGCGTTTTATGAATTAAATTTGTCAGTTTCAGTGTAAGACATATGTGCGCATTAGCCCACATTGTGCCTCATTAAAAATCATTACAGCTACAGTATTTCAGTATAGGTTGAAACCAAATCTCAGCAGCGTTCTCAAATTCGATTAACTAGCTTTGGATCGATTTGCCGGATATTGAAATCTTTCACCATGAAATTAACTATATCCGGAGTAAAGTTGCATCAAACCAGTTTAGTAATGACCATGTTCTATTTTTGGGTTACAAATCACATAATTAGAAACTACACTGGCAATTATTTATCGATAAAAAAAATCCTTGAAGTTTAACTCGTAGACGATTTCCGGCAAGTAGTGACCATTCCACATTAAATCGCATTTTACGATGCTTAAACATTAATGACAAGATCAGTTATAAGTTACGATTAACTTGAAGACAAAACGACTTGTGCGTTTTTTTTTTGAAAATTTTCTGTATACAGTACTTATTTTTTGCAAAAAATTTTTTAAATCACAAAATTATACCTTTCATCGAAACAGAAAAAAATCTAAGACTTTTTTCCCATTACACATAGCCAAAATGATCAGGTACCGTATATTTAGAAATAAGGTTGGTAAAAGTAGTACTGTTTTTTTCCAAAAATTGCTTAAATCAATTTTGAAAGAAGTGAGTTGTTCTTAGAAGTTTTAAGATTTTTTCCATTAACCAAGTCCAAAAGCGATCACGTACTGTTCAAATTAGGAATAAGGTTTTGGTGAAAGTAAACAATAGTGATCCAAATTACGCCGAAAATTTTTGGGCAATAAACACCAATTTAAGAGTTTTGAACATATAATATTTTCCAAACACGTCACGTGATTATTTCAAGAAATAAGGATTTATTATGACATATTTTAAAACCTTATTTGGATTATTTCGTCATGTGATTTATTCGGACTAAGTGTAGAGAAAAAGTTAAAAACGTTTGAGTTGACCCTGGAATTTTTTGACGTAAAACAGGTACTTTTTCAAATTACTGTAAATTGATACTAAATTTTTTTTAAAAGTACTAAATCATGCGAAAGACCTTAACAGAATTACGTAACGAATTTCTAAGACTTCCGTTGGCATTAAAGTATGGCCTCCGGTTTAAATAGAGCATTTTCAGAAGTCAAAACTTATAATAACATAGATAACAAAATGAGACGCCTACGTGATCTCGCTTACGTGACTTCTCTTTTTTTTTCAATGCAAGAAATTAGATTCCAAATAATTTAAGAGTTTTTACTAGAGAATTTTGTAGAAAAACAGATAATCTAGGTTTAGAACAGACTGATAGAAAATCATTTGAAGTTTTATATAGGATTGCAAATATAAATTAAGGTTAATTTTCTCTATATTGCACTTTTATAGTCGAGTCATAGTGAATTTCCGAACTTTTTGTTTTTTATCCTTATTAAATGCTTAATTCGTTCAAAATTTATTTGTTATTTCATTTGTAACAAATTGGCTGAATATTATTTTAAGCTATGACAAATGTATGTTGAATAAATGAACTTTGTTATATGGTCGATCTATAGAATGGGTCATAGTTGCCGGAAATGATCTGGGTACAGATGTCATGTCTAAAGTCACGAGTTAAAGTTCATGATTGGATTAATACAAATTTGAGATCAAAATTATACATGTGAGATTTGAAATAAGAAATTCAAAAGTGAAAAATGGGTATCGTGTGTATATTATCTTGTAGACATTTTTTTCTGGTCATTTTAAGAACGTATAATGTTTTTGGTTTGAGATTAAAAAATGTTTAAAGGTGCGAAAAGTGACCTTAGTCCGCGGGTTTCATGGAGTTAAATAACGGTATAGAAATAAAATAAGCGACTCGACAGCGAAGGGCTCTTACAAAGGAATATATTTTTCAAAGTTTACTCGGATGCACCAGTGGTCAAAATTGACGGTAGATACCTACGTACGGAAGTGATATTTTAATATTAATGTACCAAAAGACGGCGCAATTATCGGTTTCTGGAAACTGTATTATGAACTGAATTATCCCAGGGGGATTTTATATCCTGAGTGAAAACGCCATAATTCCTTGGCGGCAACCTTGCGGTCACTATTGACCTCTTTTCATATATCCGGTCCAGAAAGATAAGTGTGCATCTTTTTGGTACATGTACAATTATCGAAATATCACGTCCGGACCGGTAGGTAACTTACTGGTCAATTTTGACCACTGGGCATCGATAACGTTGCAAAAAAATTAATCCTCTGTGGAAAATCCTTGCTGTCGAGTCAGCTTATTTTTAATTTCTGATACGTTATTTTAACTCCAGTGAGAACCCGCGACAAAAGGTCACTTTCGCATTAGCATTTTTTTTTAATTCAAAACCAAAAAAATCTACGTCTTAAAATGACAGAAAAAATTTCAACAAGATAGATATAAAACATTGATAACCATTTTTTCACTTTTGAAATTTCGTATTTCAAATCTTCTGTATATAAAGTTGTTTTAGGCGACCACACCCTCAAATATAAGCTCCAAATTAGAGAATATATTTTGTGACATAATTTATGTCAACATAGATGAGTTGCAAATTATTAGATGAGTGGGGCATTTTTTGAAATGTTTGGACATTTCATCTTGTTTTGCTCTTTTCATAAATTTATAAATTTCAACTTTTGAATAAATTTTCAACTTTGAATAAAATGCGAAAAATTTAAATATATTTTTTGATTGAATTAGATGTTTATAATGAAATTGAAATAAAACGTCTGGAAATTTTTCCCGGACATTTTGGATGATTCAAAGTGGTTGAGCCTTTCATAAGACTCTGTGCCTCCTAGAGTTTAAGCAAAACGCTGAAGTTTGATGATTATTGCATGAAAGATAAAAAATTTTATAGATTAATGAAGCCAAATGGGCTTGATTTTAAGCTTTTATCCCAGCTGGTTCACCGAGACCGCAGAAATGTGCCTCTAATGAAATCGTAAATCTGTAGCACAGCAATCTCAAAGTTTGGAACTTCATGAAGAGCGATAACTTGTCTGACAAAACCCATGCCATGAGTTCAAAGTGAGAACTGGACCGAGTTTAAACATACAATCTAAATGTCAAAATTTTTAATCGAAAATGAATAAACATTTAAAAAAACGATGGAAGCGTGAATTTACTAAACTGTAATGTTTTGAAAGATAGATTTCTTTAGATTTTAAATTCCTGAAATTTGTGATCATTTTGAGCTATCGAAGAATAATCAGATGAGCTTTCGAAAAGCCAAAATGTCACGTTGTGGACACGTAATCATGACGAATCATATTATACCCTTTAGGGGGTATGGGTGGTTTATGGGCCTAGGGGCAATAATAATGCTCCAAATGCCCGGAGTGATAACTAAGTGTACTCGACAATCACAAAATTTTTTTTTCGCAATTTGCGCGTTTTTTCTAAGTATTTTTTAAATGAACTAAAAATTGTTTCTTTAATTTAACAACTAAAGCATCAAAATATCAATCTTGACGTAAGCTAACTTTCTGATCAGTGGTTTCAGTGGCTTTCTGAGCTAGTAAACAAATTCGAGCACTTTTTTTTTCAACATTTCTGTGGGGTCTTAAAAAATCATATTTGAGTTAAGGGGTCGCAAAAATGTTACTTTTGTACTCCACTTTAAGCCAGAATACAAACCTGCTTCGAAACTTTTGGAGAATAGCCATTTGGTTAGATTAGTCTAATCTACGATATTAATTATCAGAATAATGTGGTCGACCCGGGTGAACAAGCAGCGAGTTCTAGAAAACTAACCGAATTTTTAATCTATCTCTCTAGAACTTGCATACGGATTTACTCAACTTGGATGACAACGGAAACACTTATGGTTGTTATATGAATCGAAGGATTTTTTAAAATGTCAACTAACATGTCACTTTTTTCTAGAACTGCGAAAAACAGCCTAATTTCAAGATTTTCGCTATAAAACCTATCTCCTCCTAGGTTGCATTTCAAGAATGAGTATAATTTGGGAAAGATGAGAATATGTTTTTGTAATAAGATAGCAGAATTTTTTGTTGAAGTCCTAGAGAATCGCATTTAGTAAACGGAGTGAAAACTCGAAAATATATAAGTCGTGCGGATTAGTGAAAGTACACAATTAAAGCTGAGTTCCACGATAAAAAATTGCTTACAGTTTTTGACATTTTGAGTTTTTTGGTCGAAAAGTGGGTTTTCAATGTTTCAAAAGAAATACTCTGACAAAATCTGAAAAAAGAATAAAATTTCGAACTTTTTGGTTTTTTTTGTTGTTATTCGTGCCTATTTTTACACCCAAAGTCTAAAAGAGTGGGGACGCTCCTTAAGGTAAAATCAAAAATGAGAGTTTATTGTTGGTATTGTGTAGAGCTAGCTAGAAAAAAAAATGAATAAATTGAAAATCTAGAAGAAGTTTTTTCCGACGAATAATTGCAAAAAACGGTGGTTTCTGCATATTCTAGAAAAACTAGAGCGAAATTCAAATTGTGACGAGATTTAATTGGCTTAACACTTTTACAAGTTATGTCAAAATTCAGATAATTTCCAATAAAAGTGGAGGAGATAGTTTTTATACAATTTGGTGGGTCCGTTGTGCTGCTTATGTGACAGGGAGTGTGTGATACTAAAAAGTTTTGTCAATTTACGGAGCTAAAGGCTAGATCTACAACTGGCTAATCTCAAATATCCTCGAAGCCTGGTTGGCTACATATTTAATCGAGACACATAAATTCCAGCAACCAGTACCCTTAAGTAATTAGTATTTAAAACTTCTGAGGAGCGTTTTTGTCGATAAGTACTATATTTTTCATAGAATATGCGATAAACCACCGTTTTTTGGACTTTGTTCATCGGAAAATCTATCTCCTCAATTTCGACCCCAATTTACGAAAAAAAATATGCTTCGATTTTTTCGAAAGTAAACTCAAAAGAAAGCTGGAAAAACACTGAAGAGAAAGTTGGCTTACGTCAACCCGACATTTTGAAGTTTTAGTGGTCAAATTGACACAAACGTTATTTTTGAACATAATTTTGAGAAAAATACTTCGAAAAAAATCGAAAAAACAAAAAAATTTCGAAAANTTTTTTGTTGTCATTTCGGTTGTTTTATGCGTTGAAAACATAAACAATTGATTTGGTGCATTTTTATGACATAATAACTGCAGAAAATGTAGGAGCCGGGATACCCTTAAGATACAGGTCCCTTTTTAGATGGTGACAAACGGAGTTTTAGATAAGGAAGATACGATATTTTGGGTCATATCGTATGAAATGACTTATACAAGAAGAGGGGATCTCAGGGACCTCTAGGCCCAGCGTTGCGTGTCCGCGTTTAACCACTAAGATCACCGGAAATAACGGCGCTGACTAATAAAGGTAAAATGCGAACGCCGGGCCTAGAAATCCCCTTCTTATATATAATAACTTTGCACTGGGTATTTCACTACAAAGCCGTTTTTCGATTTCCGATATTTTACCGGTTCTTCACAGGTAGAGAAATTTCCGATAAAACAATAATTTCTGGTTAAAGCCGGTAGAATACCGGAAATACAAAAATTCTCTGCAGCGCAATAGCCAGCAACAAGTCGTATTATGAGTCATAATTTATGACACCAAATATCAGAAAGATCGTATGTTCCGATTTATTTCAAACTCCGTTTGTCACCATCTAAAAAAGAACCAAAAGAAAGATGCACATGTTTTTCAATAATGATGAACAAACAATCACCGTTTTTTGATAAAATTTAAAAATAATTCATACCTCGACGAAGTTCTGAATTTGTTGGAACCCGCAGAGTTACACTCTGTACCAGCTCATTTTGGTAAATGAGCTCTTGGCTAACTTTTAGTGGTTTATGAATATTTACCTCTTCATTTGCGCGTTTTATGAAATTAAATTTGTCAGTTTCAGTGTAAAGACATAGTGCGCCATCTAGCCTACATTGTGCCTCATAAAAATCATTACAGCCTACAGTATTTCCAGTTATGGTTGAAATTCCCAAATCTTCAGCAGCGTTCTCAAATTCGATTACTAGCTTTGGATCCGATTTTGCCGGATATTGAAATCTTTCACCACATGAAATAACCTCATATCCAGGAGTTAAAGTTGCATCAAAGCCAGTTTTAGTAATGACCACTGTTCCTATTTTTGGGTTACAAATCACATAATTAGAAACTACACTGGCAATTATTTATCGAAAAAAATCCTTGAAGTTTAAAGTTCATATTGATTAATACAAAATTTGAGATCAAAATTCTTATACATGTGACGATTTGAAATAAGAAATTTCAAAAGTGAAAAATGGGTATCGATGTTTTATATCTATCTTGTAGACAATTTTTTTCTGGTCATTTTAAGACGTATAATTTTTTTTGGTTTTGAGATTAAAAAAAATGTTTAAAGGTGCGAAAAGTGACCTTTTAGTCCGCGGGTTCTCATCGGAGTTAAAATAACGGTATCAGAAATAAAATAAGCTGACTCGACAGCGAAGGGTTTCTACAAAGGGATAACTTTTTTCAACGTTATCGGATGCACCAGCTGGTCAAAATTGACCGGTAAAGTATACCTACCGGTACCGGAAGTGATATTTCAATAATTTATATGTACCAAAAGAGGCGCAATTATCGGTTTTCTGGAAACTGTATTATGAACTGAATTATCCCCAGCGGGGATTTTATATCCTGAGTGAAAACCGACATAAATTCCCCTCTGGCGCCACCTTGCGGTCACTTATGACCTCTATTTCATAATACCGGTTCCAGAAAACCGATAATTGTGCATCTTTTGGTACATGTAAATTATCGAAATATCACTTCCGGTACCGGTAGGTATACTTTACTGGTCAATTTTGACCAGCTGGTGCATCCGATAACGTTGCAAAAAATTAACCCTCTGTGGAAAACCCTT
>SCLH01000410.1:87139-134337 GCA_004367855.1 Oikopleura vanhoeffeni | reverse complement strand
AACTAAAGCCCCGACAAGTTTGGACACTAAAAATAGACAACTTTAGGAGTCATTTTCACATTCTCAAGATAAATTTCAAAAATTATTTTGACAGATCAAATACAGAGGCCTACTTCATAAGAACCTTCCGGCCAGATCTGAACTGTCAAAAAGATTTCAAATGCTTTGCTATTTTTTTACAGTGGGCTATCTATTTTTTAAAAATAACTTCAGCCCAAATCTCATTATTTGACATTGTCTCAAAAAATCTCTGGATTTAAAAAAATCATAGTATTCAGTTTTTCATCTGTAAAATTATTACTTGAGAATAGAATAAAATCTGAAACGTCGTTATTAAATCAATTTTATAATATAGAAAGATAATAAAGATTTTCCTATATTTATTTTCATATAAACAAGATTTTCGTACATATTTTTTGATACTTTCTATGCTTAAGATGACGCCGTCTTTTTAAAGAATAATATATTTACCGTTTGCTCATCAAAGCACTGAAAAACATGAAAACAGAATTCTGGTCCATTTTGAACATTTCTCGAATTCCTCTTCGGTTCCCTCGCTACAAAGCCAAAGCATTTCGGATGCCTCACCCCCTGTACACATCTGGAAACCCTACTAAATTTCACATCTAAAACTCCTGGACTATCAGTATCAATAATTGTCAAACGATCGATTCCAATTTGAAATATTTTAGTTTTATTTTCTGGCTTGAAATTGGACGTGTCATAACTGTGGCTACGTTGGCGGTTGAATTGACTTCGACGCGCCTCAACATTTTCTTCCTTGATGTCTTTGCGGCGTTCGGAATAAAGGTCCGATGAGGTTGAGACACGATTTCGTTGGGTTATTTCGGTATCAAAGTTTTCGACATTTGCCCTAAAATGCATATTGTAATAATTAATCTTATTATAATTAAAAACAGCTTCAGGAACGAACCAACGGAAAATTTTATACAAAATACGGTCTCTTATTTNCAAGAAGAAATACATTTCGATTAAAATAGGCGAAAAAAATTGTGCCTATAGAGATTCGAACTCCGAAACTTTCGGTTGAAAAATCAATTACCGGTTGACTTGGAAAAAAACTAAAAGTTTTCCATGTCACAAATTCACTTGTGTACATGATACAAAAAACTGTTTGTTGATATCTCTTATGGCCTTCGAGTTATTAGGCTGACAAGGGTGGGTTCCTTTAAAAAAAAGCTACCTAAGCAATTATTAATTTTAAAATTTCATAAAAACCCCAAAAAAATTCTACCAAATTAAAAATTCTTCAATTTAAAAATTGGCCTTCGTTAATTTTAGATTATGAAAAAGAGTAGACAATATTGAAATATTTTTTCCAATAATAATATAACTCACGCATTTTCAGTTTTCAAATTAATTTCGTTCGTTTTGAATTGTTCGATAACGGAATCAATTAAATCCTGGTTTGGTTTTTCTGAAAGAACCGTTGACCTGCCGAGAAGAGCAACTTCGTAGGATATTGATTCTGATTCGCCAGTTGATTCTCCAAGTCGTTTACGTTTACCAGAGCCAACTTCTTGTTTTAATTGTTTAACAACCTTTTAATGGGGATACATTTATCATAATTTATGGAGCTAAATTTAATTAGATTATGATCGAATTAAGGGGGTGGCGGTCATTATTTTTGACTTTGGGATTATTAATTTCAAATTAACCAATCGGTTCGGGGCTTTTGAGATTAGCCATTTGGTAAATCTCCAGTGAATTTTTTATTTACAAAAATTCTGCTGTGCCAATACACTTTTACAAGAGAAAATAGTAACATATTTTTGACTTCTTTTTTTCTTAAAAATATGTGGGGAAAATATTTTCTGAAATTTTCCATAAATGAAAATTATCGAATTTCAACTCAGACAGCTTTATTTCAGTGTCAAATTTCATATATTTAACTCAGTTGGCAAAATAGCTATAATCTGTGGTACAAATGATTTTTATGTTTTTTTGGTTCGAGACAAATACAATTATAAATATTGGGTTTTTTTAACGTTTCAATCCGACTGAAATGATGACGTTTCAATTGATTTTTAGTTCGATTCAAAATGACGAAAATAATTTTTGGATTTATACAAAATTAATACAATTTTTTTATGGTGCCTGAAGTTTTAAATAAGAATACAAATATTAAGCTTATTTGAACCATCACTGATGGTCCATCAGTCATTAAACCAACGATTTCCATAATTTTGTAATGCTGTTCCTTTGTCAAATGTAACCAGAAAATGGGCTGACACTAGATAAATAATTTATCGCAAACATTTTGGGAAAACATTTGAATTTTTCTCACAATCAGGAGAAATTTTTGAAATACTAAACCAGAAGTGAAAATCTCAAAAAATTCTGTTCGATCAAACCGATAGTACCCTTACATTCAAGCTTAGATGATACCGATAAAAATCTTCTTACATCCATTTGATATTTTGCCTTCCTGGAAAAAGTGATAAAAAAATTTTTCAAGTTATTATGCAACTTTTCAGATTGGCACTGTATCATAATAAATATACATTTTAGCGTGTAGAAATTCTGCTACTCAAATAAGCCCATTTTCCTTTTCGATAAGTTCGACAGAATTATTTCTAAATACATAACAGGAGCAAGGAGTTGACGAAGCTTCCCGCGTCACAAAAGCAAAAGATGTTGGATCGTGAGCAGGATGATACACATCTATAAATCATGATTAATTCAAGAAAACCAAAAATAGTCAGTTTAATTATTTTATAATTATTTCAATCAGACACTGATTGAAAAAAATGAAAAAAAAGGGCAACTAATTTTTTTTTAATTTCTTCAAAAAAGTTAACTGATTAACAAAAATCTACTTCAGGCACAATGAATTATTTAGTTCTTCGGCTATAGAAATTTCCAGCTTCGTAGCCGAAATACTATCAACTTTCGGACCATTTGGCCACCCCAGGTATACGTTATTTTTTCCTAAGAATATGATTATTGCGGAAAATTAAAAAAACATTCAAAACATCATCTACCAGAATTACTCGCAAGAGATTATATTTTTTAAATAATTGTTAATTAATTTCGATTTTTAATTATAAACTGATAAGAAGAAAATTTAGTAGAGAATATTCATTGAATTTTTTTTCTGATTATAAAATATATCATAATGGCGAGATACACCCAAAGTACCCTAAACAGAGTACGAACGCTACCCCCTTAAGGGAGTGGGTGTCGCTGATTTGGGCCTCTTCCAAGGTCATTTCCCGCCAAGCTAGCAAAGGTGATATTCCAAAAACATTTGTAACTAACAGAACCAACCTTCGCGGTTATTTTGAATTTAACAGTAATCTGATACGATCCNGAAGAGATAATAAATTATTATTAAATTTAAACTTTTGTTTATAATGTATTAATGTAACAAAAATGTTCCCTTCTAAAGTAATATAATAACTTGTATACTATTATTATTAAAAAAGCTGATATTAAAATCATAATCTCTTATCATACAAAACAATTAATAGCAAGAAAAATATTATATGAGTATTCTTTGAGCTAATACATACAGACTTTGAAGATTTCATAGAGAAATGAAAAATAACTAATGTGATCACCTTCAGAAAATGGGACATAAAAATTGAACCAATATCGATACAAACCATTATCAATGTCCTCATTTTAGCTCCTCACGGCCGTATCACTTGGAAAACATTTTAAAAGTGTCATTTTCAGAATTCCAAACAACAATTACTCAATAGAGACAAACAAAAAAAATAGTTCCAGCAAATGCTCACATTTCACTCTAGCGCATCTTGGCACTTAAGGACATTAATGTCGATTGTCGACACTTCCCTGAACAAATAAACTATAGGCCAACAAAAAAAATAGGTCTAAGACCAAATCTCGCATTGGCTCTCCTAGAGGCGGCTACATTGTGTACACTATATGGCACATTTTATTCAATATATGGATATCCCTGATACAAAATTAAACCAGAAAAATTGGTGCCCATAATGCTGATGAATTATGAACCGACGAGTTGACCCAACACTAAATTTAATAAACACAGCCCATGAAGAAGCGCAAAATTTGGTTTGGCAAGAAATAAGAGCCAACGTAATTGAGTGAATGATTGGCATGAAGATTTTTTGAGATTTTGCAACAAGTAAAATACTTAGCTTTAATTACTTTTCGGTTAATATATAATTTTTCCTTCTGATACGTTTCGACCACAACATTGAAAACAAGATTTAATCTTTGTTAATATCCGTGTATGATCCGACTTCACGACACAGTCTGTGAAAAGGCGTGTAAATGGGTGACTGGGCAGCAAACTTGCAGCAGAAAATGACTGTTTTATGCATCATCACATCCTCAACCTACAAAAAAAAAGTGATGCAAAATTTATTATTTGACAACGTAGTCTGAGATTCGAGGCAACAATGCGAAGACATTATTCGCTAAAAAAATAAGGAGGAAAACCAGGTGAAGAAAAAATAATTCCGATACCCGTTTCCCCATTATAGACTTTTAGATATAATTGGAAGAAAAAGTCCCCAATCAAAATGAACTTCAAATAAAAGATATCATAAATAATTATACAACAAAAAATATTATATACCGTTTAATAGTCATATACTAGTCATATGTAATTCATTCTGGAAATTTGGTAAATTTGAAAATAAAAATATCATTTTTTAGGTGATCGGTGATTCTTTCAGCCATGATTTATTTAAAACGCAAAAATAAGTTTTTTGATATATATTTAAAATCTTTTTGTGTCATCAAAATCGTCTTTTTAGAGACAACTTGAAATTTATGATGTTTTGCAAAAGAAAAAGAAAATCAAGCCGTCACGCAATAAAGAATCCATAACAAGACACTAAAATCAACTTTGAATCATATATCAATAACTTAACTATAGAAGGCCTCATTACATGAAAAATACTCAGAGAACGCCAAAATCTTAGCAAACAACAGGCCCCCGACAAGGTTAGGACACTAAAAAATGACAACTTAGGAGTCATTTTCACCATTCTCAAGAAATTTCAAAAATTATTTTTGACAGATTCAGAGAATACAGAGGCCTACTTCATAAGAACCTTCCGGCAGAATCTTGACTGTCAAAAAGAATTTCAAAGCTTTGCTATTTTTTACAGTGCGGCTAACCTAGTTTTTAAAATAACTTCAGCCCAAATCTTTATTTGACATTGTCTCAAAAAATCTCTAGGATTTAAAAAATCATGTATTCAGTTTCTTCTCTGTAAAAATTATT
Organism: Oikopleura vanhoeffeni; assembly: GCA_004367855.1. Taxonomy (NCBI): domain Eukaryota; kingdom Metazoa; phylum Chordata; class Appendicularia; order Copelata; family Oikopleuridae; genus Oikopleura; species Oikopleura vanhoeffeni. The sequence goes on along the minus strand of SCLH01000410.1, from coordinate 129,092 downwards.
ACTTTGAGAATTAGAATAAAATCTGAAACGCCGTTATTAAATCAATTTTATTAATAAGAAAGTATAAAGATTTCCTATATTGTATTTTTCCATATAAACAAGATTATCGTACATGATTTTTGATACTTTGCTATCTAGAAGAGACGGCTCGTCTTTTAAAGAATATATGATTACCGATTTTGCCATCAAAGCAACTGAAACATGAAAACAGAAATTCTTGGTCCATTTTTGAACAATTTCGTCGAATTCCTCTTCGGTTCCGCGCACAAAGCCAAAGCATTATCGGATGCTCACCCCTGTACACATCTGGAAACCCTACTAAAATTCCACATCTAAACTCATGGACTATCAGTATCAATAATTGCTGTCAAACAGTCGATTCCAATTTGAAATAATTTTGAGTTTTAATTTTCTGGCTTGAAATTGGCACGGTCATAACTGTGCTACGTTGGCGGTTGAATTAGACTTCGACCGCCTCAACATTTTCTTCCTTGATAGTCTTTGCGGCGTTCGAATAAACAGGTTCGATGAGGTTGAGACACGGCGATTTCGTTGGGTTATTTCGTTATGCAAAGTTTCGAAATTTGCCATAAAATGCATATTGAAATAATATCTTATTATAAATAAAACAGCTTCAGGAAGAACACAACGGAAGATATTTATACCAAATACGGTCTTCTTTTTAGATACCTTAACCCGCGTTAAAACGGCAAAAAAGCGCTGTTCAGAATTGTCTGTCCAATAGTCATGAAAAAATTTGCCGGCGATTCCAAAAAAATAATTTATTTTTTTTACTATTTTGTTCGAAATATTACGGGGGGTGATTTTTTGAATCTTTTTTCTGAACTTTATTCTAAAAAAGCAGAAATGCGCGACCTATTAAGTTCAACTCAAATTCAAAATAGGCCAGTTTTAGGAAGTTTTGTTCCATGGTTGCACTCAAAACATAAGATTAATTGTGTATACAGTGGAACAGGAAAAACATGATTTCTTAATTTATTTTTTTTTCAGAACTGATATATTTCAAACAATTTTCAATTATCAAGTATTTCACGAAAATATTCTATTATTAAAAATTGAAATTCAAGCAATTAATATTGTCCACCAGGAGTCACTTGATTAGTATATCACCCAGAAAAATATTAGAAGTTCTAACTCTTTTACAGGAGAAAAATAACCATTTTTAATGGAAAAATTGGATATTTCATCAAATTTTAACCTATTTCAAAAATAATTTTGATTATTATATATAGACAAATCGAAAAAAGCGATGAGCGTAGGTCAGATCCTTGATGCAGGCAGAATTCCGGACAGCAAAATAATTTGTGAACACACCTGTGAGCTTGTGTCACGTGATATGTCTGTCCTTGCTCTATCAGTAAATTCTAGAACTAAATAAAATTCTAGAATGATCAAAATGTCGGATGCAAAAATATATCGTTTGAACTTCCTTATGCAAAAAATTCGAATACTACCACAACTACCTTGGGCTTTCTGAATCTCGCATTGAAATCCTATATATCGATTACGGGGGCTCCTGTCACCTTTTTTACTAGATTTTATGGCCAACAATTTTTTATTAAAATTCAAGTTTTGCTAACGAATCATTCCGAATTGAATACCTTGATAGATTAGGCGGGAATTTTTTTTAGATCAGTGGGACTACTGTACCTTTTCTCAGGAGATGGTTGACGGATTCTCAAAATTTCAAAGGTAAGTCAGAAGGAAGATTTCGGGATTCACCTCAAAAAAATTTTTGTGTGCCGTCCGGATATCCGGTTACCGAAAAAAACCGGTCAATCTTAATTGTTCGGTTTCTCGGTCCCTGGTTCTGAATATGAGTATGATTTTTACCATTCGGCCTTAATAATTTTTGTGGAAATTTTTTTTTGAGGTGAAATTTATGTAATATGACCCAATAAGGTCAAGTTTGAAGAATGACCCCATGGGGTCAATATACATTGCATAATGGAAGGGAAATTTATGAAGATTCCGAAAATATAAAAAATTTATTTTTTTTCTGATGTAATTGATGACCCCGTAGATCAACAAAACAGGTTTTAAAGCATTTAAGATCGTTCACTGGTTTCTAAATTTATGATTATCAAATAATATCATTTACAGCATTTTATTCAATTTTTAAGCTTAATAAATGCTGTGTCAATATTTTGTAATTAGACACCATTGGGGGTCAAATTTGAAAATGTTCTCATATTGGGCCATGTTGCATACCATATTGATAGGGTTGATCGGGATGACATCAAAAAAACTTAACCTGGAACTAGTTGGCAGAAAATTTTGAAATTGTGCAGCGGTCAACTTAAAATGACCTAGAAAGATCAAAAATAATCCCGCCTTAACAGTGCACAAATTCTGGTAGAATAATTGAATTTTAAAAAATGGTCCGAATCCCGACAATGATCAACAATTTTTTAAGAAAAAACTTAGTAATTTAACAATTTAACAAAAAACCTCTATTGCCAAATCTGTGCTTTCAGAATGATCAACGTCTAACGTGGAGAGTAATCTTGGCTTCAATGAGCATTCAAAATTAGGTAAATGACAAAGTTATGCAAGAGACCTAAACAATTCAAACTCTCTGGAAACAGGCTGTGTCAGATGCTAACAAACTGTAACAAAGGTGAGGAAGAGTTGTCAGCACTAACCATCAAATTGCTTTGTTTCTCTTTTCCGAAAGCAAATTCCAGTAAACACATGATAGGCTTTACCAGCAAGATTCAACATGTTTGACAGAAAGTTTTAGTTTTGCGAAGACTTAAAGTAGGCCGTATGGGATTGTAAGTTCTTTAAATCAATGCCCCGTAAGAGAACGTGTCTGCAAATCAACCAATTTTAAGGGACTAACTCTCCCATATCCACTGCGATAACTGTCAAATCAGCGACCCATTAGATGCGTGTTCGACTGAGTATGAGGACTCGTATCGGCCTAAACTTGAGGCAGATAGTTTGCTAGCCATTCCAAACACACCATTGTACAAAGAACAATTTGCTTGTTCGTTTTCCGCGAGCTAAAATCCTTGATAAAGGACATCATGCATAATGATACCCTAGCCGCTTTTTAGAAGTTTGGACTAAAAAGATAATCGAAACATTAGTACAATTGACGAGTCCAAATGTCATTCTTTAGATGTTTTAGACTTTAAAGTTAGTTTCGGCGTATGGTTCAGTCTTTATGATTCCCGTAAGGTACTAAATGCACCAGTTTGGAGACACGCTGTATCTACCAAAACGTAATAAATCGCGAAAAAACCTTGTGGTGTTGCTTGATTTATTAGCCTTTCAAGGGCGAAATTTCAGCCAAATAGCAACGATATCAAATTTCTAAAGAACCTTTCGAGCTCTTCGCGATTTTCATTTAACATGCAAAGTGCTGACTATACATGCTTCTCCCTTTTGACGCTTTTCTACGACATTTCTTAAAAAGCTCGCATTTCTAAACCGCTCAATTTTCACCATGTCTTCTATATTTACTGGTGAACAAAATCGAGAAGCATCTTTCGTTTTAGAATATGCAAAATTGCTCATTATTGTTTAATTATGCACTTAATCGAGCGGCCCCACGAAAACGCCAAAATAACGAATAAAAAAACATGACTCCTAAACTGATCGCATTGCTAAAATTGTGCCTCTTTGTTTTTTCGTTTGCGCTGAGCAAATTAAAAAACTTGCCCTAATTATCCTCTGTGAAGTGTTCTCGAGCTCATACGGGCAAAAAATATCAAATGATAATTGAAGATGTGTCATGGTTTCAATTTTTCAAAAGCTTGCTATGAAATGACGTGGCCTTCAGAGTACGGATGAGTAAATTGAAAACTCTCAACTGCATTGAAGTTTCAAATTTTATTTTTTCCCGCGTTTAAAGTTTGTCTCGATGCTTGTAAAGCAAATGTTTTTAAAGACAAATCACCTTTTGCTATTTGGCGGGAATGCTTGACAAGTCCAAATCGCGAGCGACTCCACTCTAAGCAGAACCGACATATTATACTTAAACTTTGCAAGGCATGAAAATTACAGTCGGAGTTATCCGAGTGGACCTGTGCTATTCAAAGGTTTTCATCTAGGCTGTCCCAGTCATATTTTCAATTATTTGATCAAATTGCAACCGTTGCTTAGTTAATCGTTTTTTGAATATATTGCTGTCCGGTGTACTGAAGCGTCCAAATCACATCAACCTTTTGGCAGTTTTCGAGCATAAGATGATTTTCGGTGACATCAGTCCTGTCATTCTGTGAGTCAACTAAATTCCGAAAACTCCGGAACTAAATGAAGCCAGAATTTGAAATTTTGATCTAATCAATTTTTTTTCAATAAAAAAGTCCTCAAAATGGGTGTTTTTGAAGATACTTTGTTTTCTTGAAATCATTCTCGCCAATTCGCCCAAAACGGTTAGTTTAAAAAAAGCACTTTTAGGAAATCGTTTTGCCGGAACAAATGAAGTGGGTTTTTCGATATTTTTTTCGAGTACAATGCGGAACGCGCCTCAAAGTGGGTACCTTAAAAAACTGAAATAAATATTTCAAAGAATAATTTTTTCCAAAATAAAAATTTTTCAATTTACATTCCAGTTTGAAATGCACAGGTCAAAATTGCAAAGCAAAATTAATTCAACGGATAATTCTGTAAAAGATACAGTAAAGTGAATAAAAATAATACTTCGAAAAATACGAAATTTATGAAATTTTTATATGAAAATTTCGTTTTTTAATTTTTTCCGGAACTAAATGTCGATATTCAAGAATGAGAATGGCACGCAAAATAATATTTTTCTGCATGTCTGGGTTCCGAGAATATAGCGTCGTCGTTACTCCCTATTTTCTTGATCTAAGGAAAAGTTGACTTTATTACAAAATTTTATTTTACATTCCAGATTGAATTCACAGGCAAAATGTGCAAGCAAATATTAGATTCAACGGATAAATATTCAAAGATACAGTAAAGTGAAATGAAATAAAACTTCGTAAAAAAACGAAATAATTATGAAATTTTTTTATATCGAAATTTTTTTTTTAAATTTTTTGAAAGAAATGGAATATCAAAAATGAGAATGGCAGTTAAAATTAACATTTTTCTCATGTCTGATTCCGAGATATGAGCGTCGTCGGTACCCCTATTTTGCTTGATCTAAGGAAAGAGTTGAAAACATTTTTTTCGAAAATTTCATGTTGGTTTTATTCTAGCATTCAGATGAATTCACAGGCCAAAGAGGCAAGCAAAATTAGATTCAACGGATAAATACTTTCAAAGATACATAGGAAATGAAAAATAATACTTCGTAAAAAGACAATTAATGAAATATAATCGAAATTTTTTTTTTTAATTTTTGGGAATACGACTAAAAATAAATGCGCATTATACTAAAACAACTTTATCTACTCATCCACGAAGCTTCCGTGGAGACCTATACGCGATCCTTGGTCTGAAACTCTTATAGGTACGAAAGCTCGTGGAATGTTTAAAAGTGAACCGCATCCACTATTGTCAACGGCGAGATATATCTCGATAAAGATCCAAAAAAGACGAGTTAATCAGAAAACAGCTGCAGTCGATGTATACACACATAGTGGAAATTCGGTACCAGAACAGAATAGACTGTTTTAATGTTTGGAGCGGTCTATTCAATCCAGTCACCGGTAACAGAGCTTTGAAAGATACCGGTTTTTCTGAGGCAAAACATGGGAATTTTCGAAAAATATTTTTTTTCGGAATATGCCGTACGAAAAATTTTGTTATTTTACACTTCTGTTGATTCGTTGCCACAGAGAACCGATTATTAACAAGAAGAATACATTTAGATTAAATAAGGCGAAAAAAATTGTGCCTATAGAGATTCGAAATCCGAAACTTTCGGTTGAAAAAATTCAATTACGCGGTTGACTTGGAAAAAACTAAAGTTTTTCCATGTCACAAATTCACTTTGTGTACCATGATACAAATACTGTTTGTTGATATCTCTTTATGGCCTCGAGTTAATTGAGGGACAAGGGTGGTTCCTTTAAAAAAAGAGCTACCTAAGCAATATTATATTTAAAATTTCATAAAAAACCCTAAAAATATTCTACCAAATTAAAAATTTCTTCAATTTAAAAATTGGCCTTCGTTTAATTTTAGATTATGAAAAAGAGTAGACAATATTGAAATATTTTTCAATAATAATATAACTCACGCATTTTCAGTTTTCAAATTAATTTCGTTCGTTTTGAATTGTTCGATAACGGAATCAATTAAATGCCTGGTTGGTTTTTGAAAAGAACCGTTGACCTCCGAGAAGAGCCACTTGTAGGATATTGATTCTGATTCGCAGTTGATTCTCCTAAGTCGTTCGACGTTTACCAGAGCCGACACTTCTTGTTTAATGGTTTAACAACTTTAATGGGGAATACATTTAATCATAATTTTGGAGCAAATTAATTAGATTATGATCGAGATATTAAGGGGGGTGGCGGTCAAATTATTTTTGACTATTGGAGACTATTAAATTCAAATAACCAATCGGGTTCGGGGTTTAGAGATAGCCATTGGTAATCTCAGTGATATTTTTATTTACAAAAATTTCTGCTGTGCCAATACACTTTACAAGAGAAAATAGTAACATATTTTTGACTTCTTTTTTTCTTAAAAAATATGTGGGGAAAATATTTTCTGAAAATTTTTTTTCATAAATGAAAATTATCGAATTTCAACTCCAGACAGCTTATTTCAGTGTCAAATTTCATATATTTAACTCAGTTGGCAAAAATAGCTATAAATCTGTGGTACAAATGATTTTATGTTTTTTCGGTCGATGACAAATACAATTATAAATATATGGTTTTTAACGTTTCAATCCGACTGAAATGATGACGTTTCAATTGATTTTTAGTTCGATTCAAAATGACGAAAATAATTTTGGATTTATACAAAATTAATACAATTTTATAGTGATGCCTGAAGTTTTAATAAGAATACAATATTAAAGCATTATTGAAACCATCCTGAATGGTCCATCAGTCATTAAACCAAGATTTCCATAATTTTGAAATGCTGTTCCTTTGTCAAATGTAAACCAGAAAATGGGCTGACACTAGATAATATATTCGCAACTTTTTGGGAAACATGTAATTTTACAATCAGGAGAATTTTGAATACTAAACCAGAAGTGAAAATCTCAAAAATTCTGTTCGATCTAACCGATAGTACCCTTACCATTCAAGCTTAAGGGGGTGCCAAAACCAAGCAGACTAGTCGTTATAATTTTCCGAAATAATATCAGTATATTTTTTATGCTTATTATAGTTAGCTGAACGATATAAATGTGTTCAGCTTGATAAAATTTGTTTTTTATTATTATTTAGGAAGATTGAGTTCGAAGTTTCATGTTTGAAATCGTAAAAATTTCAAAAAAATTCAAACTATTATGAAAATGTTTCCGCATTTTTTGTCAAAATTTTTTCTGATCGTTTTTTTGAAATCTAATATAAAACACTATAAAAAATACGCCACTTTAACTTTTGTTCATGATGTCTACATATTTCTGACTGCTGTTTGAAAAATACATGAATATGTTTATTTGTCATTTTTGTGTCGACTTTTTTAGAAAAATTGATGAAAATTTTCCGCAAATCAAGTCCAAAATTTTTATTAGTGGTTTTTGAACTCTCCATAAAACAAAATCAGGCTAGAATCACATATAAATTGTTTTGGTATCATACTTAATATACGTAGCTCAACTAATGAGTTGGTCGCGCGATTTTTCATTTCTAAACTACGATGAACTTTTGACGCTGGGGTAACACTCGATAAGTGCCATTGGCACTAAATATTTGGAAAATTTTATGTGGTCAAAAATTCCAAATAAAATTGTGGTGAATAGGCCGCATTTCTTTAGATAGGGAGAACATTTATTTCATCATCAAAACGCAATTGAAGGTCAATTTTATCTCCAAGAAAGTTGTTTTTCTCTACTTCTTTGCCATTTTTGACATTTTTCATGGGAAAACTTTTAAATCAAGAGATTTTTAATTACAACGTATAAAACAAGACTTTTTAGCCACACACCCGACAATGTCTGAATTTATGAAGATCGGTCTTAAAAAAATCTGTAGTCGCGAGTTTAGGTTGGAAATGAGTGCCCCATGAAAAAGTCTTTTTTATATTTTCCCAGATAATTAGTTATATTTAAAAAAAAATATAAACGTTTGCAAGAATGGACACTTTTATTGAAGATAAAAATAAATAAAATAATTTTTCACATTTTTTTTCTTCATTTATCGTCTGAAAAAATTGTTCCAATCTGCAGGATTATGGCATCCCCCTTAAATGATACCGATATAAAATGTCTTACAGCCTTTGATATTTTGCCTTCCTGGAAAAAGTATAAAAAAATTTGTCAAGTTATTATGCAAGTTTTCAGATTAGCACTGATCATAATAAGATAACATTTTAGCGTGTAGAAATTCGTGCTACTCAAATAAGCCACATTTTCCTTTTCGATAAGTTCGTACAGAATTATTTCTATACATAACATACAGGAGCAAGGAGTTGACGAGCTCCCGCGTCACAAAAGCAACAAGATTGTGATCGTGAGCAGGATGATACACATCTATAAATCATGATTAATCAAGAAACCCAAAAATAGTCATTATAATTTATTTTATAATTTTCAATCAGACTACTGATTGAAAAAAATGAAAAAAAGGGCAACTAATTTTTTTTTAATTTCTAAATAAAGTTAACTGATTAACAAAATCTACTCAGGCACAAGAAATTATTTATGTTCTCGGCTATAGAAATTTCCAGCTAGTCGTAGCCGAAAAATACTATCAACTTTCGGACCTTTGGCCACCCCAGGTATAACGTTATTCTTTTCCTAGAATATGATATTGCGAGAAAGTAAAAAACATTCAAAACATCATCTACCAGAATTACTCGCAAGAGATATATATTTTTTAAATAATTGTTCATTAATTTCGATTTTTAATTATCAAACTGATAAGAAGAAATTTAGTAGAGAATATTCATTGAATTTTTTTGCTGATTATAAAATATATCATAATGCGAGAGTACAGCCCAAAAGTACCAAACAGAGTACGAACGCTACCCACTTAAGGAGTGGGTGCCGCTGATTTGGGCCTCTTCCAAAGGTCATTTCCCGCCAAGCTAGCAAAGTGATATTCCAAAACATTTGTAACTAACAGGAACCAACCTTCGCGGTTATTTTGAATTAACAGTAATCTGATACGATCCCACCTACGCTTTTAACTTCTTAAAAAGACACGCAGTTCGTGTCCTACTCCTCAATTTTCATCATTTTTATTTATTTATTTGTGTCAGCTCCGGAAGAGCCTACAAAATAATGCAAAATTGCTTTTGTTTTAAATTTTGTTTTCAGCGGCCAAAAAAGCCAAAAAAACGAAAACAAAAATTATTGATTTATTTATGATTTAAATGAAAGTGCGCTCATTTGTTCTTTTGACGCTACCGAGTTAAAAAACTGCACCAAAATCCTTAAAAGTGTTTGTATTTACGGAAAAAATTATTTGAGCATTTTTTCTGGTTTCTAAATTTTGTCAAAAATTTTAGGCTCAAAATGAAAAGTTCCATGGCCCAAGAACCCAAAGCAAAATTTCGAATAAAACTCTCTAGTTTATGTCAAACGAATCTTCTGCTTTCAGATGCAGTATGAGTCGAAACTATATCTTCACTGGTGGAGGAGATTAGCTTTTGCCTGAGCCCCCAAACTGATCATTTCAAAATTAAATTTTTGTTTTTTTTCGCGTTTTTGTCCGCTGAAAGCAAATTTTAAAAACAAAAGCGCTTTTGCATTATCGTAAGGCTTCTCCAGCCTGACAAAAAATTAATAAAAAATGAATGAAATGAAGGAGTAGGCACCACTGCGTGTCTTTTTAGGAGGCTTTTAAAAAGCGTAGGTGTCGGCGTAGTGGATTGTATCAATTACTGTTAAGTTTAAAATTACCGCGAAGGTTGGTTCTGTTAGTACATACTTGTTTTGGAATATCACCTTGCTAGTTTGGCGGGAAATGACCTTGGAAGAGGCCCAAATAGGCCCAAATCAGCGACACCCACTCCCTTAAGGGGGTTGTCCATGCTGGAAAAGCTTTTTCGAAGGCTCATAGCTTTTTATTCCTTCATAACAATCTTATAAAAATCTCAGAAATAGTAGTTCGTAATCTCAAGAACACATTTTACTTCTGACTTTTTCCATAGCATGTTCGATCAACCGGTAAATTGAGTTAACCGCGAGCAAAAATTTTTTTTGAAAGACCTATTTTTTTTACGCATTATTTCAAAACAACGTCAATTTCGGAATGTAACAAGCCCAAGGGGTAGTGAGAAAGATGTTGCAAGTACTTTTTCGAATTTGGCTGTAAATCGACAAAAAAGTGCGCGAAATCGAAAATTTTGAATATGAAAGTGAGAATTAGACAATTTAAATGCCACCAAATTCCTTGGGTACGGTTTGCTGGAAACGATATTAGCAACTATGGTCTGATTTTGAACACAGTGGATTCTAGAAAAAAATTAAACTTTTCATCAAAATTATTTTTTGATCTCTAGCACCGTTTCTGGTCACACCAGGTGGTGTCAGCTGACCAAAATTTTTGTCCTAAAAAGTTACAGTAGAGTATAATTAAACGGACAACTTGAAACGCATAACCCGTCCGTTTAAACAAATTGGCAAAAATTTCCTCATTTAATACTTTTCAGGGGCTGACTAAGTCCGGATTTCAAATTGTAATATATATTCTTTACCAAAAATTCATGCGGAATTTTTCGAAACTTGTCCGTTTAAATACACTTGGCAAAAAAAATCCCGGCGGGGCTGTCCTTTTAAACACCTTTGGCAGGAATATTCACGCCGAACCCGTCCTAACTACCTGTCTGTTTAAATACACTCTACTGTAGCCGGATAAGTATATTTTCATTTCCACATAAAATTCCAGTGTAGAGAAACAGAAAACGTTCTCTTTACGCCACCAGATGGTGTCTGGTGTCCAAAAAATGTGGTGTCGAAACAAATAATGGCAAAAATTTTCCCTTCTAAAGTTACCCCCTCAACCACATTTTGAAAGGTATACTATGATCAGTTCTCCAGAAACCGAAATTTACCGCTGCTTTCGCTGATTACCGGTCAACCGGTAAGTGGATTGGGGGACCGAAAAAAATTTGCGATGTATCAACTTATTTCACTATCGACCCCAACTTATTGACCCTGGAATACATTTGGAATTTCTTGAATCGGATGTACCGTTCTCAAAAACATACAAAAGCATTGACTTTGTCTTTTTCGCTTATAAATCAAAACTGTTATCTCGCCAATGTATTTTAGAAGTTTCAGTTGTCTAAAACTTCAATATATTAGATATTACTAGATATAGTATATATCACAGTTCTTAGATATTGCGGTATCATTTATTTAAACTCTCATATTTAAAAACATCACAATGTCATTACTTTGCTGTGGAAATAAATGAGACTGTATTTGAATATGAAAGTATTGATTAAATAATACCGCTAGATATTGCAGTATTCGAAAAGATCTGAATCTTTTACAATGAACTAGACTGTAAAAAATTATTTTTAGACCAACTGAATTTTGAAAATGGTTTATAGCAAAAAACATTACGATTAAAATAAGTTTCGGCGTCTAAAACGCGTCAATTTCAGACAAAGGTCAAATATTAATATATTAAAAAGTCGTTAAACATAAATTAGAAAAAAATAATTTTTAAGGCCTTTAAATGAATTTGTACAGTCTATATCGATTATGATGCCCGGGTAACATAAATATCTTATTTGCCTGTTAAAAGAATAGGGAATAATATATTTATGTTACCCGGGCATCATAATCGATATAATAACGATCTACGGTACATTTTTATAGCTGTCACATTTTTTATAGTTTTGTATTTCTAATGTTTAATTTGAATGTTTTTAAAGGCCATGAAAATTTTTTAATGGCGCTTTGCAATCTGTAAAGAAGATTGACAAGTGTCTGAAAGTTCGAGTGAAGGACCAATGACGCGTCTCTTATTAATTCAAAAAATGCGCGGGAAGATTATTGGAAGGATATTTTCACGTTTAAGTGGTTTTTTCTAGTTAACTTCGGATGCAATCGGACGTAAATAAATTCCTTGAAAAAAATATAACGACTAAAAAATAAAATGAATCATTTTTAATCGTTTTCGAAACAAACCATTTCCCGCCTACGCAACATAAGAGTCAAGCTCTCACATAAGAGTCTAGTTCTCACAATATTTCGCGTAGGCGAAAACTTTTTCCGCTCCAAGATCATGAAAATGATGGAAACTGGCTCCCTTTATTTTTTGAGTCGTTATATTTTTTTCAAGGAATTTATTTACATCCGATTGCATCCGAAGTTAACTAGAGAAAACCACTTAAACGTGAAAATATCCTTCCAATAATCTTCCCGCGCATTTTTTGAATTAATAAGAAGAGCCCCGTCATTCTCGCTCCTTCCACTCCGCAACTTTCAGACACGTGTCAATCTTCTCCACGCCTTTTTCCTAAAATATTTCTACTGCGCAAACAAACAGATCGAGCGTCAACGACGAACGCAAAGGGACAAGGCCCTGTGGACATCCTATCATTAGGATTCGATTGGCCCAACGTATTCTCTTTAGGGCAAGTCAATCATTAGCAAGGAAATGATGGTTTTGCCAAATTTACATACTTTTTAATTAAATAAACTTGCCTTTTATTTTGTAGCCATCGGAATGAAATGAATTTTCGACCTTTTTTGGCTGATCTTCATTTAGTTCGTGAAATTCAATCTGGTCGTCTTTTATTTCTAATTTAATTATTCGTGGTTCAATTCTTTTCAAAGATTTTTTTTCACATATTGATATACAGGTAATTGTCAGTGTATTGTTAGGTGAAAAGTTTATTCGATCCCTATATATTTTTGTTTAAAAAAATGAAAAGGGGTTCTTGGCCATATAAACATGATGATAACTTCCAGAGACTTCATATATTTATAAAAACAAATGCATTAAAGCAGTGCAAAAAAGTCTCCTGCACCTTGTCTCGTTCCCATTTTTTTGAAAATTTGAACTCAAAGCTAAAAATAATCAAAAACATATGTACATATATGTTTTTGATTATTTTTAAGCTTTGAGGGGGAAATTTTTTTTCTTGCAATTTTTTGAAATAAATAAAATTTTTTCTATAGAAATGTAGGCAACGACATGGATATTCTCAATATTGGCAAAAATACAAATTTTAAACAGTAAGTTTTGTAGGTATACCCATAATTAAAAATGTCTTAAAAATGAAAATTTGTAGTATATTTTCCATTATACCAATTTCTATGTGTTACAGATATGGCTGACCCCATGATTACAGACCAAAACCAAAAAATAAGTTTAAACTATAATTTCATCTTTTTTGAAAATAAATAAAATTTTATTGAATTTTCAATTTTTTCTTAAATGAACTAAAGTTGTTTTGATAAAATAAATAATTCTTATAAATCCATTCCTGTAAATAACTTCTCTCACTACCCACGGCAGCATCGGCCTAGAAAACTCCGGATCCAACACTGCCAAGCCCATAAAATCTAGTATATACATTTTTCTCTAGTTTCTGAATTTGTTTTGCTCCACTCGCTCTCTACATTTATAAAGCACAATTTGTCAGTTCATATTTTCGATCAATTATGTAACCATTCTTAATTGATAAAATTTGCCTCTCTTAAAACTTGTGAAAAGAGAAAAAGTTAATAATTAAACATTTTTTGCTATTTTTCTGACTGAAACGCATTCTGGATACACGATTGAAAAATCGATCTAGTCACAAATGAGCAAATCAAAAGCAATAAATAATAATGTGGGCAATGCCGTTAAAAGGTAGGTTTAGCATATGCAAGTAAACCTGCTTTGGGGAGATATCGATCTTCATTAAAATCAGGAGAAACGAATCAGATAACAAATTGGCAATCAGAGGTATATCGGAAAAAATCCTTTCAAGTTTTTTAAACTCCGTTACTAAAATTAAGAGGGTAACCGACAAAGCATATAAGTTATATGTAGGGTTAGGCCACTGGATATTTTTCGATTTTCAATTTGGATATACCAATCAATTTCATTTATACAAAAACGTTATCGACCCTAACTAAGAAGAATATAACGATTAAATTTCTCAGACCACCACTAGGTGTCAAAATTTAGTTTCCAAAATTCCAAAAATGTCAAAATTTAACAAAATTTAACGAAAAAAAAACGATTTTTGAGCACCTCAAACAGCGCCACCGAATGGTCGGAGCTCAAAAATTTTTTGACCAAAATTTTCACCGTCAAAATTGTCCTAGATCTGAAGTTTTCAAACTCATAGGACCTTTTTATCGGTTGCTCATTTTTTGCTCGGGAGGCCTAAGTATGTCACTAGTGTCCCCTAGTCTGCTTAGACTATTTTTCGCAACTTTGTAAAATTAAAATCTCCAGTGGCCTAACCCTAAGGTTATAGGTTTATTTCACTTCTGTGTCACGAGTTAAAGGCTATACATTACAGTAACCTATAGCCTACTATAGAGTACGTATAGCCTATATGTTATGCTTGACAATGGACAATTTTATTTCTTGTTTTTTGCCCTACCGGTTTAGTCAAAGCCGGATATGATATCTGGGATATCTATCTTATTGGCATTTTGAGTATAAAAATTGAATTAAAATTGAAACTGTTTTTTTCTTTCCGAAATTAATCAAGAATATTGATATATAAGTGAATGAATACACAGTCGTCGTACCGAGGAGAAAATGTGTTCTGGCAATAAAATAAAGAGGTAATTAGGGAGGCAAACCAGAACCCTTTTTCTGCTCGGTATTAGGTCAAACAAACATACAAAATTTAAGTTTCCAGCTGATTTTAAGAAAAAAGAGTGGTTCTACTTTTGAGTCATCTACATTTCGAATTCTAATCTCTAAAAAATCGAAACGGTCATAGAAATCAGTTTAAGTTGCATTTTTCAAAATTGTCAAATATCTCCCAGATCTTTACGTATTGTACGGCTTAAGTAAACCGTTAGCTCAGGTCCTATGTTTGAAAATCAGTGAGCTCCATCGGTTAATCCATTAAATTATATATAATGTTATATACATGTATATATATGTATTAAGTTATATATGTATTACAATTAGTGCTCTACATGTAAGAATTGCTCAATTTTTTGAAAGTGACGTTAAGTCGATAAAGTTTGCAAACGCCTTTAAAACACGAGAGTCAAAAATAATATATAGAATATTACTGATTGAAATATACAAAATTGCCCTCGATTAAAAAATTACGTTCGCCCATTCCGAGCAATAAATTTCGCCAAATAATCTTGAGAGATGAATCTCTAAATTATCCCAAGAGACATAATTAATAGTCAAAATAAACATTCAAGTAAATTTTTGTCAAAAAAAATATTTTTTGCATTTCGGCCCATCTCACTCAACCTTTTTATGGAACCCTTTTTATCATTTAAATTAAACGAAAGGTAGCTTTTTTGTAATAGGTCCCACCCTACTCAATCATTCTTCTTGAAAACAATACGGTATGGGTTAGTGGTCAGTACCGGGCCGGAAATCGAGCTTTTAACTAATTAGTTCATTGCGATTGGTGATGAGTGACTTGTGCAGAATTTTTGAGAGAATTTTTTGAAAAATCTGTTTGGTTTCGAAACGTTTTTATAATGTATAATGGCATTTTATTGTTTAAATTGCAGATAAATCTCCCGGTACTGACCCTAGGTATGGTCCATACCAGATATCAACAAACAGTTTTTGTTATGTGTTGCCAAGTAAATTTGTGGCACCCAATTTGTTTTTTTTTCTCGCCTTCAACCGGTTGGCCGGGAATCAACATTTTAAATTACCGGTTTTTATGAGGCAAATTAGGAGAATTTTCGAAAAATAATATTTTCCATAAATTAATTAATTTAATGTTGTTCTTTGCACGTTTATGTTAATCAATTACCACTTATCAACCGATTATTATCCTATGAACTTCCGGTTAGAACGACATTTACCGGTAAATCGGTTGACCAGAAAAAAAAATTTGGGTGCCACAAATTTACTTGGCTACACATAGTAAAAAACCGATTGTTGATATCTGGTATGGTCTGCGAGAAAAATGACAGAAAATCAATGTTTAGTCTTTTTATGAGAATACAGTTTATCTGACGTATTAGTTGTATAAACACAGAGTCCACAACTATATTTTTGGAAATCCCTCTCATGAAAGGAATCAACATGTTTTTGCAGCGGATGAAGTTCGTAAAACCTCTCCGGACACTTTTCACATTTGAAAGGTCGAACTCTGAAATGGGTATTCATATGTAATGAATATTTCTGACCCTGTACCCCGCCCCACTGACAATAAAAGCATTTTGTGACATTATTATCATGGATCCGAAGATGTTTCTGCAAATCAAAATCGCCTTGAAAAGTTCTATTACAATCTTTTCGATCACAAGTGATTGACTGATTTTTGCCATTGTTTGATTTAACGTGCGTTTTGCTGTAGCGGGGTTTATTTTTAGCGCACCTAAGCAATCAATTTTTTCGAAAACGGTTTATCATATTCAAGAAATTTGAATTTTGTCCAACAGGCAAAGAGTTGATACTCGCAATGATCAGGTAACTTTCTAGAACACCCCACTCAATTTTGTCGCGGCCATTTGAGACGTAACAAGATATTCGCAAACTGATTTTTACATCCTAGAAAAAAGTTAATGACCAAAATGTTTCTGAAATTGACCAGTGAAAATTAAAAAATGCGTTTCTTACAAAATCGTACATCCTTCGAAACCAATTTTTGAATAATTAGTACAACTTTTTTTCAGAATTGTTCTGAACATTTTTTATTAAATTTGGCAGCCCATCCTTCACTCCGTGTGAGGCCCAACTAACCCTATATATACGGTGCACTCATGGGCAATATTTAAAAATCATCTAAAATATGCAAAAAAACCATCGTAGAATTGTCTCGGCCTTGCGAATACATTATAAAGAATTTTTGCAAGGATTATGCAAAAAACGTACTATTTTTTTTTGGAATTTTGTTCAAATTTTACGGAGGGTTGATTTTTGAGATTTTTTTCCAACTTTACCTCTAAAAAAATTAAATGCGAACCTATTGCGTCAATTAAAATTATGAAAATCGCAGTTTTTAGGAAAGTGTTTTTCCATGGTTGACACTCAAAACAAGATTATTTGGTATACCAGGAACAGATATTTTTTTTCAAGTGATATTTTCAAATTTTCAATTTAAGTATTTCACGAAAATATTTTAATCTATTAAAAAATTAATTCGAGCAATTAAATATGTCCAGAGAGTCACTTGATTAGTATAATCGACCCAGAAATAATATCAGAAGTGTACTTGTCTGCTTTTATAGGGGAAAATACCAATTTTTTATGAAAAATTGTGATTTTTCATCAAATTTTAAACCTATTTAAAAATTATTTTTGATTGATTATATAAATAATCAAATCAGAAAAAACGTAGACATAGGTCAGATCTATTGTGTGCATCCATTCCAATACCAAAATAATTTGTGAACACCACTGTGAGCTTGTATCACTGATATGCTGTACCTTGCTTTATTAGTAAATTTTCTAGAACTAAAAAATCAAAATTCTAGAATATCAAATGTCGGATGCAAAAATATATCGTTTGAACTTCCTTATGCAAAAAAATGAAACTCTAACTACCTTGGGCTTTCTGTAATAGGCGGTTGAACCGTTCACCTATATAATAGGTGTCGTGGGCCTGGCGGAAGCTTTTTTTTGTTGCTCACACGGGTTACCTTCGCGAGGATATAGCCTTTTGAAAGGCTAAGCCACTTTAAATCAGCCAAAAATGATGGAAAAATGATCGCAGAAACTTCTCTTCCATACATTTTAAAATTCAACAATGTGAATCTAAAAATTTCCTAAAAATTTTCGGATACTAGGTTTCAAATTTTATGAGGCGAGTTGATTGAGAACCATTTTTCGCTTAAGGGGGTTGACAACTCTGATTTAATAAAGGCCTTAGAGGCATTAAAATGCTCCAAATTGATACGGGGTGATAATAAGTGTATTAAAAACCAATCATCGAAAAAAATTTTTTCGAAATTTTCGCATTTTTTCGATTTTTTCTTTAAGAGTATTTTTACTCAGTATTTTTTAAAAGATGACGTTAAAAAATAACGTTTGCTTGAATTTGACCACTAAACTTCAAAATATCAACTTGACGTAAGCCAACTTTCTCACCAGTGTTTTACTGGCTTTCTTTCGAGCCTACTTAAGAAAAAATCGAAGCACTTTTTTTTCGGAATTTTTTTGGAAAATGTCTAAAAAACATATTTAGATTCTAACTGGCAATTTCAGAAAAGTTCGTGTTTAAATCTAAAAATGGTATGAGGACAACATAGTAAAAATTTGAGCTATTTTAAGAATATTATCCGCGGAGAAGATAGATTTTAAAAGCCTGAAATTGCAAAAACCGGTCGGTTATATTGGCGTTCTAGAATTGGTTAGTCATCCGATCAAAAAAAGCTAGTGTTCTAATTTCGCCTGCCATCGTTACGACTTCTGTTAAAATTTGAGCTGATTTCGATATAGCGCTGGGAGAGATAGATTTACGATTAGAAATGTCCCGCTTGTAAAGATACTTTAACAACAAGTGTCGAGTCAAAAATATTTTTTGATGCACTGTGTCGCAAGATTAAGGATAGATCTACAAATAGGCATTTTCTTTTTTTTCATACGGCTCTTAGGTTTCAGTATAGCACGGTGAAAATGTCAAATCAGAGTCGACACCCCCTCAAGGTTTTACTTCCGAAAAATACTTTTGATCTAAATTTGGAATTAAAATTTCAAATGAGCCAGTTTTTAAGGAAAGTGTTTTGCGTACAATTGCAAGAAAAATTAGCCTTCTGGAATATTGGAGCAAAAAAAATTTTGGGAGTGAAATTTCAAATATCTTATTTTCGATATTAGTATGGATAAAATGATATATTTTGAAAAAATATATAATTTGTGAAATCATGCCGAGTGGTCAGTACCACTGGTACTCTATACATAATTTGCCTTAATATTGTATAATAATACAATAATTTCATTGAATCCGAGAAACTAACAATTTTTTCCTAAAAAAGCGTGATTTTTCATGAATATTTTGAACTTATTTTAAAATATTTTTCGATTCCCAACAGATATATAGTCAATCAGACAAAAATATTGAGTAAAACAGAGCACTGCGCAGTTATTAAGATAAACATACATTTCCTGGAGCCTACAATTAGGTAGTATCACGTGGTTTAATTAACATTGCTTTTCAAACGTTTTTTTTCTAGAATTAAACATAAAATTTCTAGAATATAAAAAAATGTTTTGAAAATTTCACTCTCCAACTTGATCATAAAGGAAAAATTGAAGGTTGATCTCATAAGAGTTTTCTGTAAATACCGCTCAAAAAATAGCCTCCTGAAAGGCTATTGTGCCTCGGCGGAACTTTTTTTTATATGCTTCGGAGGGTTAAACTTTATCGAAAAACTGTAAGTTGACTCCTTAATTGGTATCGTAAATGATAAAAAAAATTTTGCCAAACATTTTTTTTTAAACTTTGCAGGTAAAAATATTTTCAGGTCCATTCTGAAAAAAGTCACCTTATTGTATTATTAACCGTTAATCAGCAACAAATACCAATTGCTTAAAACCTTCTGAAGTGTGCTGAAAACCCCCACCTGTGCATTTTGAAACATAATTGACTGTAAGATTCGAATTTACAGTTGGTCTGCGGACAAGGAAAATTTCCCCAGTTATGCTCGGTTTTACAATGCTCAATAAAGCAGCCTCGTTGCATCAACGTTGAAAATTTACATCCTTTTTTGGTGCAAAATATTTTTCTATCACTAATGACATAACTCCATTCCTGTGGATTTTCGTAAAATTTTTTCGCATTTTTTCTGTCGATACGTAATTCGTCCATCAAATTGAAAAAAGTATCTGGAATTTCGTCAATTTCGGTTTTTTCTATTCGCACTTTCTTTGAGGCATTACTTTTAACGTTTTTTTCATTCATACTAGCTAATCTTTTCTTCAACAGAGTCTGCGTATAATTTACTTTATACGAAAAACTAAGTTTGTTTTTTGATTCATTCTGAAGAGTTTTCTCGAAAATTTGCTTCAAATCAATAAAATTATCGTAGTCATATTTTGGAAGTTCTTTCAAGCTCTCGGTAAAATTTTTTTCGTCACAGTAATTCCGAATTGAGTGCAATAAGCTTTTGTTCGACATTCTTAAAAAAATCATGATTTCTAAAGGTGATTAGTTTATAAAATTAGATCAAAATTAAGTTCGTTAGAGTACCTGGTGTATTCAATACCAACAGTTTCTGATTCATTTATGGCCAAAGAACATGCAAATCGTGAAACTATTTTGGTATTTATAAAAACTTGATATGATTAACATTTTACAAGCGATTTTAACAGAAAAAAAAACATCGGGAAAAAACCGCAAAAAACATTTTTCAATTATTAAACGTAAAATTGCTTGTTTAGGCATGAGCGCAAGCTGTGTCATTAGGCACATGATGAATCCCGGCAAATTCTGCAAATGCAAAAAAACAAATCACGGCTAAAGCAAACCTGATTGATTTTTTTTCAAAAACATTTTTTATCATCATTTTCAAATATTTAATGTTCTAATTTTATTTTCTGGAAACCCCATTTACTGACCACTGAAAGCCGAAAAACGATTTCAGCGTCAGAATCGTTGTTTGTGGCGGTAACCAATCAACGAAAAATACTTTTCATTAATGGGTTAAGTTAGGTCTAACGGGTAACCCGTTACGGGTTCCCGGTTAAGGGGGTCGGTGCATTTTGGCAGATTTTGCAGCTTTCAATTTTTTTTGTCTTCATGGGAAACTTTTTGCCACCTCATAATTTTCGAATAAAAAGTATTTCAAACGTAAGTTGCCACTTTGAGCTCACTTTGTATAATCTGTTTTTTTAGATCGATTATTTTTACTTTATAAATCGTCTTTAAAATAACACTCTAAAAACGCGCCTTTTGTACTTTAGGTGTCTAAAATTACATTAAAATTTTTTTTCTTGTTTATTAATTAGAAGCTCAAAAAATGGTCTCGATCACCATCGAAAATTTAATATATTTTATTTCATATGATTTCTACGTCAAAATCGAAAATTCCTAAAAAAGACGAAAAAAAACGAAATTTTAGCACATCGAAAGAAATATTTATTTTCATGAGTTAATTTATTAAGTTTTGCGTGTGAACGAGTCGGCTTACCAATTAGGCAAGTCTCGGTGAAATATTTTTTTTTTAATTTTGATTAAAGAGGGCTAAAGTACATTTTGCGCAAACCGTATTTTCATGCAAAAAGTATGATTCAGAGTATAAACAAGAGCGAGAAAAAAAACGAGGACATATTTGATAAAAGTTAAAGTAGCCATTCCAATATTTCAGCTAAGGATTCCATAAAAGTTTTAAAGTTTTTGAACAAGAAAATGAGGAAAATTTTCAAAATATTTCCAAATAGTTTCGACCGAAATCCCAAAAAATGTGGTATGATTTTCAAATATCATATAAAAAAATATGTGTCAACTACGCGAAAAGTTAAAGTGCCCATTTTGAAGAGTTTTTTTTCTGATTTGAAACAAATACTTAAAAAATTTGATGGAAAATAAGGCATTTTTTTTAAAATGCTCGGAACTTTTCAAAAATTTCTCATAATTTGTGGAATTTGAAAAGTTTAATTCGAGCTAAAATTTTCTTAAAAAGCAATAACTCGAAAATTCTATAGACAAAAAGTTGCCTGGAGTATGAAACATTACTTTGGTGTATATTGAGAAAAATATAATAACCCGGTGAAAAGTTTTTCATCAAGAGCCCATATCCGTATCTGCCAAAATGCACCGACCCCCTAACTTAGGTCGCTTTTTTTATCGGTAGGCCCACCTAAGGGGTATCTGTTCTGAGAGAACTAGACTAGATAGCGACAAACGGTTTTTTGCATCTGAATTTTAACCGAATTTGTAGGGTTAGAAAAAAAATTTCCGGTGATTACCGGTTCACCGGTAATTCGCGAAAAAACGTTTTTTTCGGTCATTTTGAGCAATTTCGATGACTGATTTACGGTCACGTGATCAACCTAGGAAGCCAAAAAAAATTTTACCGCATATTTTTTCCAAGGTTTTACGTGCAGAAAACATTTGTCGCTATCTTTCTAAATTATCCCAGTCGAAATCACAATGGGCCTACCGAAAAAAAACGACCTTAGGTAGCTTTTTTTTAATAGGGCCCACCATACTCAGTCATTTTTCTCGAAGACCATATCAGATATCAACAAACAATTTTCTGCTATGTGTAGCATAGTAATTTGTGTTTTTTTCTCCTTCAACCGGTCGACCGGTAATCAACCTTTGAAATCACCGGGTTTTCTGAGGCGGAAGGATAATTTTTGAAAAATATTTTTTTCATAAATAAATTGATTTAAAATGTTGTTATTTGCACGTTTATGTTAATCAATTACACCAATTGTACCACCTATCAACCGATTATTATCCAGAATACATACATTTCCATTGATATAAACAAAAAAAAAGCTGACTGAGATTGGACTCTATCGACTTCCGGTTAAGAACATCATTTACCACGGAACCGGTAGACCAGGAAAAAAACAAAAAAAATTTGGTCGCCACAAATTTACTTGGCTACACCAGTAAACAGAAAACCGTTTGTTGATATCTGGTATGGTCTTCAAGAAAAAAGACTGAGTAGGGTGGGCCCTATTTAAAAAAAAGCTGCCTTATGCTTTCAAACAAAATTAAATATTATATTTAGGGTGCGCATCGGGAACCCTACAGGCCAAACTAAAGTATTATTTTACTTACCACGAAAATATCAATTTCTTTGATTTGTTTGTAAATAACAATACCAAAAAGAATCGATTGAACTTACAGTTGAAAATGAAAATACTGTTTTGCGACTTTTAATTTTTTATTTTCAATCTGACTATTAATTAATTAGTGAAAGTGAGAATGTAGAAAGTTCATTATAATTTTTAAAGACTGGAATGTCATATTTGAGGATTATTCAGTGATTTAGAAACAAAATTCGGCGGCGGTAATTTTCGCGTACGAAAAGTTTGGCTAAAAACTCTGATTTTTTTTTTGATTTTCATACATTTCAAAATCGAATTAAGCTAAATTAGCTCACGATTCCAGGAAAGTTACCCTTTTTAATACAAATTTTGGTACACGAAAAATAGCCCCTGCTTCAAAATTCACCAACATTGAAAAAAGTTGAACTCATTTTAGAAATTAAATGTTATTGAGCCAATCTTCGTGGCAAATTATCAAAAATAAAGAACTTTGATTGTCCCAAAGATTTGTTTACGAAAGTATTTTGTTCAGACACAGACGAAAGTGAACCGAGTAATACAGTAGTTCCACCATTTTTGCCCTACTTTTCTGTATCGATTATATACAATATTTGCAATGACTCCGATTAAAATGAATGAAAAACAGATATTATAAGAACTTTAATTGAGAGATAGAATGAATTGTTATGAACTAGTATAAATTCCCACATTTTAAACTGAGATTGTGTTCATTGAATAAAATTTTGGAACTAAAATTGTGATTGTAAGAATTAAATGGGTGGGGGTAGCTTCAGCAAAGAAAGTAGCAAAAAACATAGGAAAACCTAAAATATTTCTGGTTTTTGAATAGCAAGAAATTTTGTAAAGAAAATTGAATTTTGTTTATGTTTTATGCAATTTTAAAATTAAACAATTTCGTACTAAGGTTACCTCCACCAATTAAATTTTGGGAATTAAATCAGTTTTTCTTAAATCGACGCGTCTTAAACGTCGCGACGCTACGTCATAGAATGCTATTAATGTGTAGCGTCTGCGCTTCCCAAATTACTTAAAAAGGCCAGTAGCAAAATAAAAGTGTGATTGAAAGTGGTTGAAGCAGATTAAAGTTGATTTTTGTTGGTTAATTAATAATTTTTCATGCTGCTATGAACAGGAGGAGCGATTTCCGCAATTTTCTCATCTGATTTCACAAATCGACGGAGCAGTTGAAAAATTTTATTGTTTAGGTTTTGGAATTTATAGATTCTATCAGCAAAATGTTTTAGGTCGACGGTTTGAACTTTTTCTTCTGGTTTTGTGCCCTCAGTTTGATAAACTTATTTCGCGTTAATAATGATGTCTGAAATAACGAGATGGGCTGTTTTTAAGTCTCCAAATGAAATCGGATATCGTAAATACGATCTTTTTGAAATTTTCTCCAATAATATACCTTTTCAAATCACTGCAGTGCCAGTTTTTTACTTGTTATTTTTGATGATTTGTTTCGAGAAACCGATAATTTACGGTTAAACACGGAAATTAAAATAACCGGCTTTGCAGTAGGCTGAAAAGTTATATTACATATATTACGTATGACAATTTTTTTTGAAAAGATCGTATGTACCAGTTCCGCACTATCTAACCGGTGCTATGGAGGCTTTAAAAATAGCGCTCTACCTGTAGGAATATATATTCAGATTTTGACACACTTTTATGGTTTTTCATTAAAAACAAGCTATTTGGAACACTGTAGTTTCTAGCCAAATTTCTATCAGTAAATAATTTAAAACGCTTTCCTTTCAAATAATGATAGCAAAAATCTAGCGCATTGAAGCGATTGTCTTGTCGTAGTAGATAAATAATTGCTAATCCAGCGTAATGAACGCCATCGCCGTAATTTTCTTCGACTGTTTTTTCCTTTTCGCCCTTTTCATTAGGCACTTGACTGGGTGGGACACACATCACCCATTGGATCGCAGACCAAACTTTATGAAACTCAGAGCATTCGTCTAAGTACATTACACCATTCGTAGGAGCTTTTTCCCCTCTCCAAGCCATATCTTTTAAAAGATAAGTTATTTTAAGAAAAAATAAGATGTTGACCAAAAATGTTTGAGGAAGGGATTCATTTTACATAAACAAAGGGAGTCATATTACAAAATAAAATTCAACGTCTCGGTCAAAATTTTTGGAAAAAGGAAGTCATTTACAAATTATAAACTTAAAATCTACATTTCATTTTTACCATAATGTGAAAATGTCTTGTCATATAATTAAAACAAAATTACCTTCATTCAAAAAAGATTGAATCTGCTTTAGCATATTTTCAAAAAGCGATAAACCGCAGCAAAGTCTTTCTCCGGAAACCGTGTCTCCTTCTTCAGCTGCTCGAGCTTGATCAGGTGTTCCATATCTTTGAGCTATACCAACAACATCCATATTAGCATATTTTTGTTCCATTTTTCGAATCTTAAATTCAAGTCTTTCTCCTTCTTTTACATGGGGTCGTGGATATTGCCTTCGGAAAGGAGCAGACTAAAAAATGATGGGAACATAATTTTTTTGGTTTTTAAAATTTGCATAAAAACGATAAAAATTGTTGGCTTTTCAAAAATAAATATTAACATTTTTCGTACTTATCAAAAATAAATTTTAAAATTGTTTGCACATTTGAAAAAGGAATTTTAAAATTTTTTGTACTTTTTAAAATAAATTGTAAATTTTTTTGTTCCCTTGAAAAATAAATTTTTGTACAAAAATAATTTCTTAATTTTTTTGTACATTTGAAAAAAGATTTTAAATTTTTTTGTACATTTCATAAATAAATTCTAAAAATTTTTACAATTTGCAATTGCAAAAATAAAAATTTTATGTACTAATTGAAAATTAATTTTTAATTTTTTTGTACTTTTCAAAAATATATACTTTCAATTTTTTGTTGTTTTCAGAATCGTATTTTTTTGATAAATTGATTTAGATATAAATTTAAATAACGAACTGTAACATATCATACATTTCTTGTTGGTTTAAAGATCTTTCTACCATCATCACAAAAATAAGGGCGTTTCCTACTTCTCTAAAATAATGTAAAACTTGGGTTTTCATATCAGAATAACCAAGGACATCTCGTAACTGATGCTGGAAGAATGTATACACACCACTTGGACCATAATCCATCTTTGGCAATCTGATTATATCGGGAAGAAATACCTAAAAGAGGAAAATTTGGTTTCTTGTTGAGATATTTGTAATTTTTACCTTCAAACTTTTGTGATATATCAAAAGCGTGTTTTGAACCAAAGATTTACAGTTTTGTAAAATGCAATCTTTTATCATAAGAGCAATTCCAGAATAACCAAGAAGTTTTACAATAGATGCAAAATGTTCCTTTCCGATAAAACCAGTATAAAGATCCAAAATTTGTTCGAAATCATTATTCAACTAAAAATATAAATTTAGGAATATTTGACAGTAAATGATAACACAATTTCAAATTAATTTGAGTGAAATTCACCACATTCCATTTTTATCTGAAAAAAGATAATTGGAAATGGATTTTTGTTGACTTTCAAAACAAACTTTTTTAGAAAACGGCCCGTAAACTTTTTAATGGTCAAATAACAACTGTTTTTTTCAAAAACTTTTTGTTTTTTCAATACATTGTTAGAAACTTCTAAAAATGTATTGAAAAAAAAAATAAAAACTGTTATTTGACACTGTTAAATATAATCAAGAGTTTATGAGTCGTTTTCTCTATACCGTTTTTTCTAGATTTGAAGGTCAATTACCGGTAAACCGGACACCAAAATCCATTTATAATTATCTTGCTGTTTTAAAAGTGGCATGTAGTAAAATGGTGGAGTGAGCTGAAACAAAGTAGCTAGGTAATCTAGCAACAATTTTTTTCAATTACCTGTTTACTACCATATGCTAAAGAAGCTTTAACATTCGGAGGCTTATCCCTTGTAACTTTTTCTTGTGAAAATAAAATATCAGATTTTACAAATCTCTCCGTTGACGAATTGTAGCAGTAATTTGGCAAAAAATCATAATTTAGCTCCCAAATAACATGGCCAGTAATTCTCCCAATATTTGTGACTGATTGATTTGCCTCATGCAAGATATTTTCAAAGGGATCAAGATGAAGATATTCTGATAATAATTTGTGAGTAAGACGATTAATTTCAATCATTTTTTCGAGTTCAACAATTCCAGATAAACTGGTACTTTCAAACTTATCAATAGCAAATCCAAGAGAACGTTGGAGATCCTGGGTAACACGTTGAGTAATTAATCGACAAAGATCAATAGAACGACCCAGAAGCTAAAATAATAAGATGATTACATAGGCGAGATTTTTTTCACCACAAAATAAAGCGTAGTGATGTAGTTGCAAGAGTTTTTCTCATAGGGGTGGTAAACCTTGTAAAGCCTGATTTTGAATATGACATTCGCTTATAATATATCCCGCCGTTCTTTCAGGTCATTTCAAGATTATCTACGCCGACAAGATTTTCTAAAAGCTAGGGTGAGCACCCCGTAACCAATAGACAAAATAAAACTCTAATGAGTATTCTTTGACTTTAGGGAGGGGTGTTATCGTCACCAAATAAAATGATACAAATGACAAAAAAAAATTGTGCCCCTTGTGGTCAGAAAACCACTAGAGTCCAGATGGAAAACCGTATTTTGCTAAAAATTTGATAAAAACGAGAAAAATATAAATCATTTTGAATTAAAAACGGCAAGTGCGTGAGCCAAAGGTAATTTGGGACAAATAAAAAATATTTCAGAAATTTGAGACAAAAAAGTCAGAAATTTTCAAATTTTTCATTGGTTTTTTAAAGGAGATATTTCACCCTCAAAAATGCGTAGGCGAAAAATGTTATTGATTGAAAGTTAATTATGTTTAATTTTTCAAAAAATTTTATATGACTTTCTTGTGTAGAATTTCACGGGTTTCAACATGTATATACTTTCACTATGTATGGTGGAATTTCATGCTCTAACCGTAAATTTAAAGTTTTGACCGGTAAAGAACCCCTATTTTTTTTGCGCTGCAATTTGGTCTTAGATTTTTCGCATTTTAGATAAATACCTGAATATGGCGTTGTTGAAGTAGCGTTTCATATTTATTTCCATGTGGAAATGGATCTCGATGCGGTTTTGATTCCATTTGATATTTCATGTCCAAAAGCATTGCTGCTGCGCGACACTTATAATGTTCGAAAATTTGCTCAGAAATCTTGAAGACAAATTGATCAAAACAGAGATTTACTTCTGCCTCTATTTCGTCGTATAAAAATTGTTTCCGAAACTTTGTGAGTGCAAAGTGGCCAGAATCAGAATAAAGATCAAGTGGCTGGAGGATAAATTCCATCATTCCTGTTTTAAGATTTAAATAATTTTGAAAGGGGTTGAATTTGATATACCGTGGTTTCTGTCTAAGCGGACACTTTTCGAAATCGGGTTTTGTCCACTTAGACTTACCCGGTTTTGTCCGCTTAGACCTATTCGGCTCTAAATCACCCCTAAAGGACACTCTAGTTTTCGAATTTAATTTTTCAGCCAAAAGTCTTATAATCAAATTTCATTTCGTTTGATATCCATATGCAGTCATTTCCGGTCATTTGAAAATTCCGGATTTTGAAAATTTTTGAAAAAAATCTCGAAAAAATTTTCAAAAAATATATTTCAAATTTTTTTTGGTAAAAATGATCCAGAATGGCATCCTCGGATTTTTGATACCCCTCTTAGCCTCTATTTTGATCTCAACAGGTGACAGCCTAAAGTGGACAAAATAGATTTACCTCGTTTTGTAGAAGGCACCAGAGACCTTAAAATTAAAACCAAATTCGCTCTCTAAGCGGACAATATAGGGTCGAATTTGTTAAGGGAGTAACCGACGGAGGCTGTAACTCGAGATCCATAAATGGTACAAACTTAATTTTTGCTGCTTAAAATTTCTGCGTGGAAAAAATGCTAATCTGAATTCAATGGGGTTATAGCAGTTTTATGTTAATCGTACTATAAGTGATGTCTTTGAAAAAAAAATTGGTGTTTAAGGGGATTGAGGGTGCTTACATTTTTGTTGCTGGTGAAATGGAGCCCATTTTCAAAAATAAATAATTTTAGATCTAAACATGAGAAAATGTTTTTTATTGTTTGATATTGAAGGACAAAACCTTGAAAGTATCATGCAAGCAAAATGAAACCAACATATCACTTAACCAACCGGTGAAAGACATAACCAGAACGTTACTTTTTACAGCTCCGGCTAAATACAGCTTTCAGTGTATTTCCAAATAAAATTATATTTCTCTCAGATCATTTTTAAGGCTTTCTCGAACTGGTCATAAGCCCGATTTTTTTTTATTTTTGTCTTATTTCTCCAAAAATTTTTTTCACATATATGAAAAAACATGTAAATTTCGAAATTATGTTATGAAAGATAAATTCAGGGCTGATTGAATATGGAAAAATATTTTCTTTGAAAGTCATTTTTCTGTGTTTATTTTTTAAGTTCATGTTGGGATTTTTTTCTTCTGAAAATTCCACTTAGATCTCCCGCTATCAGTTATATAAAGTGAGTGCGGCGCATCATTCTAAAGTTATGGATTACATCAATACATTAATCTAACTTCAAATCAATTTATTTAATTTTTGGAATATTGTCACAAATTTATCATTTCTAGGTTAACTTTTCATGACGAGTTTGATTTTATTATTTTAAATATTTTACCAAATCTAGAAGCTATGTTATTACACAAAAACAAGTGAAGTAATTGATGATGATTACAGTTTGTACTGACCTTGTCAACTTTATAATCATTAATCTCAAACCGTTCAAATCAAGTCTTTATAAGCAATAAACTAAACTACTTCCAAGTAGTCCCACAAAAAAAACAGTACTTCCGGTTGTCCTAGCGCTTCAAAAATAATCGCAGAATTTTTCTCGAGTACTGTTTAATAGAAAGACATTGCTCATTTGTTTTATTCTGATGCCGAGAGAAAAAATTAAAGCACCCCCAACTCCCTTAAATAAATAATTTTTCAAAAATTGAATTTTGAAGCTCATACAAAAATTTAACCCGTCGATCTCTTAATAATTAATTTGAAGCAAAATTCTAGCTTACCTTTATCTTCATGAGAGAATTGTAGAACTGTAAAAAATAACAAAACAATCTTAAATTAAAAAGTAAGTTAAAATCATAAAGATTTGTCTTGAAATTATGAATGTATAATTTTTTACCATTTTGCTGATTTTCCAAAAGGTTTTCAAAATTCCGGACAGACGAAGATTACCAACTCCGCTACATTGCTGTTCAACAATAACTATTTAAAACTTTGATAAATACCTAAAATTAAAAGCTTGCTTTTTTAATGTTTCGAAAAATCCGGTTTTGTGTTCTTAGACTCACACTTTTTCGGATTTTCAGAAAAAATGAGTAGGGTTTTGTCCGCTAAGACTTGTGTCCGCTTAGACAGAAACCACAGTACAATATATTTTTCGGAGTCACATTTCATGAATTTCATTTCGGAATAAATATGAAACGTAACTGTTATTTAATTTTTTGAGTCAAATTTCATTATACCGTCAGGTACTAGTACTAGTAGAAGAAGAAAAAAACGATAAAAATTTATACTCGAAATTCGGAGCCATATTATTGATAAATCTTGACTACAAAATGGTCAAAAATTACTTTGTCTTTTCATTTAAATTAATTTTAAAATCCTGAACTGGTTGCTTTGTTTCAAGAATATGATCTGTTAAAATCCATGGAAGAGACATTTCGATAGGAAATTGGATTCTTTTCCCCATAGTTAACTCCAAATAAAACTCTCGGTACCACATTTGAGATAAATCGCAACATTCAGATAATGTTTCTGATTTGAAATAAAAATTAAATATAAATCATCATTAATGTGGTATTATGTGGATTATATGCTGATCATATAATCTTCATACTATGACGATCTTAGTTTTTTGCTTTAGCTCAACTCAGCCAATCAAAACGCTTAAATTTACAAACACGTAGGAGTTTAACAGATATAAACTCTCATTGACCAATAAACAGTGTCAATCAGTTTTGAGCAAAAAACTAAGATAGCAAAGAAAAATGTGACATGCTGTATATTCTTTTTAATCAGAACGCAACGTTTTTTTTAAATGATATTTTTAACAGTTAGTTAAAGTAGAATGAAATAACATTTCATGACTTTTATACATAACTATTAAATTACTTTTTAAATAATTTCGCCTACTTAAGTCATAAATGATTCGTGAGAAAAACTCGATGGTCTCAAGGAGCAAGTGCAAATGTTTTGTTCTCCGCTTGATTTTTCTTTAATTTAAGGATTCCCCAAATTTTCAAATCATTAAAAATACCGAAATTGTGAAAAAATCAACCAGGGAGCAAAACATCTATAATCGCAGTTGAAGCTCGATTTTTGCTATAAAAGTCGATTTTCTCTTCACGAGTTAGAAAGAAGCGATGTTTTAAAAAGTGTAACGAACGATTATAAATGATGGCTTATTATTTTTTCACCAACTTGCATCAAAAAATAAAATTTATTGATCGAGCATTTTGAATCACCGTGCGTCACCGTAAATATTGTTAATATTTTCAAAAATTTTAATTTTGACTAACGTGAGAAATTAAGGGTTTGTTTATAGTAGAGTGATTCTTTGTGAAATTTTTCGATCAAATCAACAGTGGCCGAATCAAGGCTACTTCTTAATTGTTTGGAAGCATTTTTGGCTTGGCTTGACCGAACCGACACCAATGATTCTAGCATGGTTCGCATCATGTATAGCTAAATTTGAACGGTTTTAGCATATTTTATGTGACACCTGACACCACCTGGTGTTGTAAAAGGCACTTATTGTATCTCAAGAAGTTCGCGCCTGAAATTTTTATTGGTATGACAAAAAAATTCCCAACAAATTTTACCGTTGGGTGTCCAGGGGTGGGTGCCATTAAAGAAAGGCTAATATTTTTTTGATTATAAATATAAATCACTTAATTTTACGTGAGAAAAATCAATTGTTAGGTAATTTTTTAGAAGGAACTATTTAGTCTTTCAAGCATTGTGAAAAATCCGTTATAAAAACAGTATATTTTAAGGGGTTGATGAATTTCCCTAGAAATCAAACGAAATATTCTTAATTTTGATTTACCTTGGACGACTTTATTATTATTTAGTCAAAATCATGGTATTCCTTTAGGTAGTTGTCATTTCAAGGGAACCACCCCTACCAATGACGATTACGGGAAAACCATAGGCGATACCGAGAAACATTTTTTTGCATTGAACTGCGATCTAAAAAAGCTCAATGGGGAAATTTTTTCTTTCTTTTTGCTCTACCGGTTTACTGGTAAACGGATATATTAAATAGGTAATTTCAGTAAAAAATGGGCCCATGACGATTCGAACCTATCAAAAATAATTTTTTGTATTCGGTTTTGAGGCACAAATATATATAATATTTTGCTATTAAAAATAGTTTTTTTACAACGTTTCGAATTTATTATTCATCTTCAGGTAATGAGTCAGAAATAGAAATAATTTTTTCAACGAAAAGTTGACATCAAAAATAACATTCCGTTTTATATCCGGTGAACCGGATGTTAAATCAACTTTAAACAATTTCTCCATTGAGCTTTTTTAGTTGTCAGTTGAATGCAATAAAACGTTTGTCGATATCGCCTACACCAACTAACCATTTATGGAAACCCCCTGTAATGTAAACCCATTACCATGTGATGAAAACCCATAATCCTTTAATGGAAACCCATTATCATTTATGGAAACCATTTTTGAAAAACAAGGCATGTTTGAGTAAAATAAACTCTGTGTTTGGTGTTTAATTTGCTCAAAACTCTTCTAAAAAGTTTGTTAGTTTCGGCTGCCCTATAATTGATCCCTGAACATGTAATTGAGAAAAAAAATCAAAAAATTTCAAAAAGTGGGTCTCCATAAATGGTTAATTGGTGTATGGTTTTTCCGTAATCGTCGTCGGTAGGGGTGGTTCCTTTAAAATAAAAACTACCTAAGAGTATTTTGAGCTAAGTATGGCAATTCTTTAACTAACATAAAAATGCTGAAATATTTTTCTGATCATTTAACATCAATCTAAGGTGAGCTAAAAGATAAAAATAGACGCGAGTTTGACAATTCTTAGAAATTTGAGACATTTTTAAACCCCCTTTAAATCCACAAAATAAAACTCGGAAATGAAAAAATGGGCTTTTGCTATATATCGAAGATCCTGCCTAGTATTTTTATGTCAATAACAACATAGACGATTGACATAAAAATTACACTAGGCAGGTTCTTCGATATAGGCCTCTCGAGCAAAAATTTTCGGCAACAATTTTCAGCGTAAAAACTACCGTAGATCCTTAAGTTTCAGGTTTATATGACCTTTGTATCAGGTAGCTGATTTTTGCTCGGGAGGCCTAGCTATATAGCATATCCTTTTACCAACCAAAGTCCATCTCAAAAACGTTTACGATCTCAATAGCGCGTGTTCGAATCCCACTAATGTTGTCTTAGTGATTGTCTTGAGTATGATTATAGGCAAGGGTGCTTGATATCGGGACCGCTAAATTTGATCNCAATCACTGAGACAACATTAGTGGGATTCGAACACGCGCTATAGAGATAGTAAACGTTTTTGAGATGGACTTTGGTTGATGAAAGGATATGCGAACAAAAAATATTTGTGATAATGAGCCCAAAATGAAAAAATAGGGTTGTTATCACGTTTTTCAAACAATGCGTGAAAGACCTAAATAGTCTCTTTTAAAAAAACCTTACTTAGTATGAATAATTTAAGACGTAATTACTCGTCGGAGGAAATTTTTTTGACATGCACATAGATTACCATTAAATTTTAACATTTTTGCATAATGCGTCGAATGTCTGACGAAAATTTCAATTTTATCAAAAACTTCCTTTTTCATTTTTAGTTTTTTCTCCATATCCTCTCGCTCTTCTTTGCCCATTAAAAGAGACTCGGCCATAAGCCGTACGTAATAAAGCTATTTTAAGAAAAATAAAATAAAAATATCTTTTTTTAGAAAGTTACCTGAGTCGAACTAGGCCCAACTTGACGTCGATTAACATGAACTTTGTAGCCACTTTTGGGGTCTTTCTCGCCTTTAAGAGCTGGATCATTTTCAGGAGGTGCTCCCTGAATAATTCAATATCAGAAATTTATTTTAGCCGCAAGAAGACATTTAATCTTATATAAATAAGTGCTGAATTATTATTGTTAGACAAAAGTTTAGTTAATGTGGTTGTAAAGACTGGATATGGTGATATAAAAGTGATAGAGCTTATTTTAAGTGTTAAAACTGAGATACAAATTTGCTCTATAGGGTTCGAACGAATGATAATTTGAAAATAGTTTATACTGTCGTATTTGTCTAAGAGGACAAACAAAATTTTTGTCGTTTTGTCCACCTGAAAACGTGTCGTTTTGTCCATTTAAGAAAAATGTCACTAAAAATGCTCTAAAAAATCGAATTATAAAAAAAGAAGATCTGATATCATATTCGAACTCCCTGTACATTACATAATTTTCTGAGTTTTCACATCTATAAAGGCTATTTCTAGATTAATATTCTAAATTGACCCCAAAATGAGCCATAATGACGTCACAAGAAAAATCTGATATCAGATTTGGATTTTTTGCGCTAAATTAACTGTAGGTCCGAGTTTTTTATATCTATAAAGGTTATTCCTAAATCAATGCTCTTTAGTAATCCCAAAATGACTCATTATCACGTCACAAGTGAAATCTGATATCAGATTTGGATTCCTGGTACTCAATCACCTATAGGTCCGAGTTTTCATATCTATAAAGGCTATTTCTAAATTAATGTTCTGAAGTGACCCCGAAATGACTCATAATGACGTCACAAGTGAAATCTGATATCAGATTTGGATTCCTGGTAATCAATCACCTATAAGTCCGAGTTTTCATATCTATAAATGCTCTATTTACATGAATGTTCCAAAGTAACCCCAAAATGACTCATAATGACGTCACAAAAAAATTTGATATCAGATTTGGATTTATTGTACTAAATTAACTGTAGGTCCGAGTTTTTTATATCTATAAAAGTTATTCCTAAATCAATGCTCTTTAGTAATCCCAAAATGACTCATTATCACGTCACAATGAATATTCTGATTCAGATTTGGATTCCTGGTAGCTCAATCACCTATAGTCCGAGTTTTCATATCTATAAAAGGCTATTTCTAATTAATGTTCTGAAGTGACCCAAAATGACTATAATGACGTCCACAAGTGAAATCTGATATCAGATTTGGATTACTGGTACTCAATCCCTTGTTGTCCAGTTTTTATATCTATAAAGTTCTTTTCAAATGAATGTTCTAAATTGGACCCAAAATGAGTCATAATGACGTCATCGATAAAATCTGATATCAGATTCGAACTCCTTGTGCCCGTATTAGTCTACAGGCCGAATTTTGGAACTGATTGAAAACAACTTTAAAAAACGGACCTACCGGAAATCCGCCATTACCGGTCAACCGTCTGAAATTCAAAAAATAAATCACCAAGGCACGCGAATTAAATTATCTATCTGCCAATTTATGGTGTCATGGGTTTCAAATAACGAGAAAGCCGTAAAAGTCTGTATATCTAGGGAACGAACCGGGCCAAAACTAACTTTTGAATTAGGGGGTTTAGCAAAAACGGGAAAAAATAAAGCGTACAATTTGAAAAGAAAAAAAAATGCACATGTTTTTTTATTTTTTGCGGTATTTTTACGGTGAAAATACCGTTTTTAAATAAATTGCCAGTTTCATATATCTGATATACAGTACGTAATCAGTATTATCCTACAAAAACAAATACTGCTGACGTCAGACTAACACCTCGCAGCTCCAGCGAATCAGGCTATTACTAATAGCTCAGAAGAGCAGAAAAAATAATCGAAAAATCAAATTTCGCTACATTATTATGGGTATTAATTTTTTTTTCCACTACAATTTTTTGTTTCTTACTACAATTTTAACGCCCCGTTTTGTCCTCTTAGGCGTACGTACTTTTCGAAAATGCCCAAAATCGCCAAATTTTTTTGTCGTTTGTCCCTTATCGAAAATCTTAAAACTCAACTTCAAATAACATTTTGATTTTCAATTTTGACTGTATGGCAAGAAAACAAATCCTGAATCTCCAAGAAAAAACATGTTTTCATTATTGCGCAATAATTCTGAGACTCCTAGACTTTTTCGATAGTCTTGACTGATAGACAAGTCTACCTGACAAAAATTATAACATTGCCTGGTCGAAATATTTTACATAAGTATATCAACTCGAGTACTGGGGTTTCAAGGTCGAATTTGATGCCGCGTACTACCCGAAATAACACGAACGTATGGGTTTCAGTTTTTGAATATTCAAGCAAAAATCTTGCTCCGAAAAAACATATTGTCGAGCCCTGATTGGTAATAAAACGACCTTTGAAAAGTGATTAGACTTTTTCTTAAAAATCCATCAACTACTACTTAAGTTTTAAAGATAGATAAAAATGTACAGTTGATGTTGACACAAAGGACATGCGCAGAGCCCCGAGGTCGGTTTATCTACAAAAAATCATCCAGCGCTAAAATCGGCGTTTTTTGCCATTATTTTAAGGGTCTCACAAAAAAATCCATCAACTCTCTAATTTTCTCGACAGAAACTTGAAAGTCGAACAAATAACACACTGAAGAGCATGCCCAGAGCCCGATGTTCACAATTTTCATTTTGTGTCTCGTTTTTTCTGAACAAGCGATTCGAATCTCAGAACCTCAAATTTTGAAAAAAATATTATAAAAAAATATGTTCAAATCGCAATAAAAATATCTTTTCATGACAAATGAAAATAAAAAGACTTCTTATCACTTATTTTGTCTATATTTTCAGAAATAAACATTTTAAAGATAATCTACGGAAAATTTCATGTCCGAGTCTGGTCTTAAATGCGACCAGTACTCCCTTAATAAATGAAATATAAATTATGTCTGTTTTTTTAAATACAAAACAGATATAATAAAAAAAAGAGAATTCTCAAATTGAAAAAATATTGAGTAATTATCTGTAAAAGTTACCCCGAGTAATCACTCATTAAAGTTACCGTTTATTTGTTATAGTTACCTTTTTTCATAGTTCAGGTAACTATAACAGAGTAACTACTTCAATTAATTTTCTCATGGAAATTTCAAATAGACATTTTTGAAATTTCACTTCCGAAAACAAAATATCTGTCCTAGATACGAATTAACTTTTATTATAAATGTTATGCATCCACAAAACACTTTTCTAAAAACTGGGTAACCTCAATTCTTAGTTTCATTTTATTTCCAAAATAATTTTTCCGAAAGTAAAAATAGCCGAAAATCCTAAAAAAAATCAAACCCCCTTTGTATTGGAACAAAATATCCAAAAACAAAAATCAATTATTTTTGGAGCCGCAGCATAATTCTTCAAAATGTATCGAAGGACTAAGTTCTAGATGATGTTTTTGCCATTTTTTAATGTCTCAGGTTACTTGAGCCGATATATCAGCTTTGTGCTCACAAGGATTAATAATATATTCTCAATACAATGAACATAAAATATAACTTTTAATGCCATAATGGCAATAAACGGGCATGCCGGGCACTTTTAGTTATTTTTTAAGCAACTTTGTCATTTTTAAAAAATAAAGTTATTTTTTCATTATTTTCAGACAAATGTTTTTAAAATTATCTTACATTTTCCAATCTGCACAAGTTGATCTAATCGATAAAATATGGTCTTCATTTTGTCTCTCTTGCGTTTAATTGCAGCTCGTAGTGGTTCTCTCATATCTTTTTGAACAAAATCTTGAATTTTCGCATAAACATAATGGCAAATTGAAGGATGAAAATAACTGCTCCATGCGAGACATTAAAACTTGAAGGCCCTTGATCATTCCAATTATTTCAACAAATGCGAATTTTTCTTCGCGATTATAGTTGTATCTGGAAAAATATTTTTATGAAATTTCAAAAATATGGGCAGTTAATAAACATTTATTATATAAATGGCTATCTTATCAGTGATAATTTATCTCAATCAAATTGCAGACGATAATTAACTGTTTTTGATTGAAAATATTATTTCAACTGAAATTGATCTTTTAATTTTTTTTTTCAAAAATTGCTGACTTTTATCCGATTAAAAAAATCAAATTTAGCCTTTGGTAGGTAATGATTTCTAGTTTCGATTCAAAGATGAGGATAATTTTTTAAATTATAGAAAATTTATAATTTTTTATTATGGTGCCTGATTTTTAAATTAGTGTCATAAAAATCAGTATTTTAAAATACACATCGGGGTTGGTTAATTTTAAAAACCGTGAACTTTGATTTTTTTGTTCATGCATTGACAACATGTAATTTGTTGTAATTTTTAATTTACAAAACATATTCGGATTAAAAAGACGAGTTAATTGGCGCTCATAGCAAAAACAAGTTCATTTTTGCTTAAAAAAATTTTATGTTAAAAGTTTCACCAACGCTTTTCTAAAATAAATTTAAAATTACCTTGTAGCTCTTTCATAGTCTTCCGCGTCTTTTGGGCAATTTGCATTTTGTTCTGTTATCACAGGGATTGAACCAATTTCCAAGAATAAACCTCCATCACAATCGCCGTCCAGTGGCTCAACAATTTGATTCCAATGCAGAGCCAAATAATAATGTTCTTTTGCTTGTTTATCACGATCTTCATCATTCAAATTAGTCTGGTTATTATGGCCACCAACTACGGCTGAGTTTGAACACGACGCTAATTTTGAGATGTATTTAATGTGTTGCTCTTTTATCTTGACAAGTGGTAAAGTCAGGTCGTATTGTGGAGTTGCTGCTGGCAGCCTGAAGATTTCTGATCTCGACACAGGTCCATCTCTGTTGATTATCTTTATAATCTGACATTTTTTCGACGTATTAGATAAAGTAATTTGCATATCGCCATATAATGTACAACCTGACAAAAAAGGTTTACAGTACAATTGTTATTATATATGATTAATGGCCATCGTCAGACTGATCGTGTATTTGAATGATGCGAAATGCGAGTATATGATTGGGTGGCCGTTTGTATTTTTCGAATATTCACAATATGTCGCCGAGGGCCATTATAAGGTCAAATAAAGATGATGTAATAAAACACCTGAAATTATTCGATATTGATACATGTACATAAGAGTATAAAAAGTTTTCAATCAAAGTATACAGTGTAAAAAATTGTTCGAGACCAACAAGGAAAATTTCTCTGGATCAAAAACCTATAATTGGAGGAGACTACTCTTCAATCCAGAGGAAATTGAGAGTTTTGGTCTCGAACAATTTTTTTACATACTGTAATCTATCTGAAATTTTCGAATTTTATTTTCTTCACATTGGAATTTTCAAAACGGTTCAGCCATCTTTGAGAAAAACTCGACCTACGAAAAAAGGGTCCGATGAATAAAAATAACGTCAATATATGATACATCTTTGATACACTCAAGCTTCTAAAACAAAAAATGCGGGAAAAATCCGAGAACTACAGAAAGTTAAAATTATATCTAGTTGCGATTCAAAAAGATAAAGATAATTTTTAGCTTTATAGAATATTATAAATCGACCTATAAACTGGTCGTGGGCTCTTAAAGTTCAAAAAAAATTCCACCCATTAATTTGTCGAAAATTGCGTGGATATTCTGCAAAATTTTGACCTCCAAAATGACGGGGTGTAATAAAACGCCAAACCAAACGCCAACCAAAAAAAGAAACATACGCAAACGCCCAGGGGACGCGTGCGATTGCCGAATTTTGTAAATGGAACTTAAAATTTCAAGTTCAGACTTTAAAATCCACCACTAGTTACTACCGCCGTTTTGAGAGTTCAAAAAATCTCTGATAGTATACATTTACAAAAAAACAGTTTTAAGGGGCGAAATGTCAGATAGTTTGTGCCAAACCAAAATAAAATATGCGGACAAGACCAAATCGACCAAAAATAATACTGCCCAGAAGGCCTTTAAAAACCTCTACGACTCTTCGTTTGACCGCCTAGTGGGGTTGTAAGGCATGCATTCGATTTTGAAAAATTTTACTTGGGACAAAGCTAAGACAATGGTGCTTACCACTGAAATATATTGAAACTATAAAATAGGATTGTTTCAAAAACGTTCTCGAACAGCACATTTCTTCTCTCTAAAAATCGGAATTTTCGTCTATTTCTATCAATGTTTCAAAAACCAGACGATTTAATCATATAATTAAATGGATATTATGACCACGAGACAAAGTTGTTTTCTGAAAATGTTTTGTTTTGTGTGACATAATATTATGTCGATGTCAGTATTTGAAGCAGCATGCAAACATTTTTGAAGAAACTATTTACCGCCTACATTTTAAGGGGATTGTGGGTGCTTCAGTAATTCGGGAAAATAAGGCGTTTTTAAAAACTCGACTATCTTTTTTGTGAGAATTGAGTGAACGTTTATTTTCCAATTGTATAATGTAGACGTAACCTTTAGAAGTCAAAAACTGATTCATTTCTAGAAAATATTATCACATCAACCTTAAATGCATAAAACACTAATTGCTGGTATTTCTTTTCATGAAGTATATACCGTCATATCCACGTATCCAAAAAATCACATAATGCCGATATTATTGATCAGAAAAAATTCTCTACAATTTAAACCAAGCATATTTTATAAATTCATCTTAAATTCGCCGAGAATTATTTTTGAAAATTCTTTGCTATAGTTAAATATAGGCAAAATGAGATTAATTTTAGCTAAAAAAAGTATACTCACGAAAACGGCACATGCGAATTTTCATTTCTCTTTTCAAAATTCTCTTTGTTATTATTAAACTTTTAAACCAAGCAATTTAATAATTTTTTTTATATTTTTTCGCAATCACTATTTCTGCTGATTTAATGCCGCGCGCCTTATTACATTGATTTGATGAAAATTGGAAAATTTGAAAAGGGGCAAAAATCTTCCAATTATAAATATTGAAATACTTTCATTTAAATGTTATTTTTCGTGTGATTATTATTCTTCGTGAACATTTTGAGAGCTATCCTAATGTCTATAATTTTAATAAATAAATTATTTTTGCAAGCAAATGCCGATATTCTAGAACTAGTTTATTCGATAGTAATGAACTTTTTTTTAATTGCAATCATTCTCGTGTGCTGGATGGTCGGATACAAGAAAAATAATACCGAATTTGAGAACCGTGGTCGAAATAACTACTGCAACC
This sequence comes from Oikopleura vanhoeffeni, assembly GCA_004367855.1. Classification (NCBI taxonomy): domain Eukaryota; kingdom Metazoa; phylum Chordata; class Appendicularia; order Copelata; family Oikopleuridae; genus Oikopleura; species Oikopleura vanhoeffeni. The sequence goes on along the minus strand of SCLH01000410.1, from coordinate 87,891 downwards.
CACAATCCCCTAAGGAACCTGACTTTGATTGGGTTTCACCCTTTTGATCAAATAAACAAAACGGAAGAGTTTAAAAAACAAACCATTGTTAACAGGAAAACTATTTTGCACTACATATTATGAAATGGGTCGAACACAAAAATATTATTCTTCTATTTCACAGAAAAATATTTCATTTATCATTTTTGTGGTAAAGATCATTCAAAATACAGAAAAACAAAGTTGAGTGAGGTATACCAAATCTTCGTCGATTCAGAGTGTGCCTTAATTAATCTGATTAATCTTTTAAAATTTTTTGGTGAATTTAAAGAAATGCCGTCCGAATGTTTGTTCAAAAGGTGTAGCTCCCGGCTGGCCCTTCAGTTTATGGCTAAAATTTTTTTCCAAAACCAATCAGTAGATAATCGCTGTTTACCGACTTCTTAACTCCACGACTCGTTTATGCCCCGCCCTTCTCTTTTCACGATACTATAGTAGATACCTCGACTTCATACATCCCCATCCCCACGTAAATTTGTTTCTCTCACAACAGACGTTCTTCGTGACGTTTCAGCCTCTTAATTTATAATTAGCCTCGTGGGCCGGCGTGGCCCTGCCGGGTCTGTACGGATTATTAAGCAATATTTGAGAAAAAAATTGCATGATATTTTTGAAAAGTATGCCTCCTGGCGGGACCCTGGGGGGCTCTTCCGTTCTATATTTTTGGCCAATTTATTTCTTCATCGGAATAATATGTTGAAAAGTTTGCTCCC
>SCLH01000410.1:61392-87118 GCA_004367855.1 Oikopleura vanhoeffeni | reverse complement strand
GGTTCTTTTCATGAATGTTCTAAATTGGACCCCAAAATGAGTCATAATGACGTCATCGATAAAATCTGATATCAGATTCGAACTCCTTGTGCCCGTATTAGTCTACAGGCGAATTTTGGACTGATTGAAACAACTTTAAAAAACGGACCTACCGGAAATCCGCCATTACCGGTCAACCGCGTCTGAAATTCAAAATAAAATACACCAAGGCACGCGAATTAATTATCTATCTGCCAATTTATGGTTATGGGGTTTCAAATAACCGAGAAAGCCGTAAAAGTCTTGTATATCTAGGGAACGAACCGGGCCAAAAGCTAACTTTTGAATTAGGGGGTTTAGCAAAAAACGGGAAAAAAATAAAGCGTACAATTTGAAAAGAAAAAAAAATGAACATTTTTTTTTATTTTTTGCCGGTATTTTAACCGGTGAAAATACCGGTTTTAAAATTAATCTCTGCATATACAGTACGTACAGTAGTATATCCTAAAAAAAACCACCTCTGCAGCTTCCAGGCGAATCAGGCTATTACTAATAGCTCAGAAGAGCAGAAAAAATAATCGAAAAATCAAATTTCGCTACATTATTATGGGTATTAATTTTTTTTTCACTACAATTTTTTGTTTCTTACTACAATTTTAACGCCCCGTTTTGTCCTCTTAGGCGTACGTACTTTTCGAAAATGGCCCAAAATCGCCAAATTTTTGTCGTTTTGTCCCCTTATCGAAAATCTCAAAAACTCAAGACTTTCAAATAACATTTTGATTTTCAATTTTGACTGTATGGCAGAAAAACAAATCCTGAATCTCCAAGAAAAAACATGTTTTCATTATTGCGCAATAATTCTGAGACTCCTAGACTTTTTCGATAGTCTTGACTGATAGACAAGTCTACCTGACCAAAAATTATAACATTGCCTGGTCTGAAATATTTTACATAAGTATATCAACTCGAGTACTGGGGTTTCAAGGTCGATTTGATGCCGTACTACCCGAAATAACACGAACGTATGGGTTTCAGTTTTTTGAATATTCAAGCAAAAATCTTGCTCCGAAAAAACATATTGTCGAGCCCTGATTGGTAATAAAACGACCTTTGAAAAGTGATTAGACTTTTTCTAAAAATCCATCAACTACCTACTTAAGTTTTAAAAGATAGATTAAAAATGTACAGTTGAGTTGACCACAAAGGACATGCGCAGAGCCCCGAGGTCTGGTTATCTACAAAAAATCATCCAGCGCTAAAATCGGCGTTTTTTGCCATTATTTTAAGGGTCTCACAAAAAATCCATCAACTCTCTAAATTTTCTCGACAGAAACTTGAAAGTCGAACAAATAACACACTGAAGAGCATGCCCAGCCCCCGATGTTCACAATTTTCATTTGTGTCTCTCGTTTTCTGAAACAGCGATTCGAATTCTCAGAAACCTCAAATTTTGAAAAAATATTAATAAATATGTTCAAATCGCAATAAAAATTCTTTTTCATGACAAATGAAAATAAAAAGACTTCTTATCAACTTATTTTTGTCTATATTTTCAGAAATAAACATTTTAAAGATAATCTACGGAAAATTTCATGTCCGAGTCTGGTCTTAAATGCGACCAGTACTCCCTTAATAATGAAATATAAATTATGTCTGTTTTTTTTAAATACAAAAAACAGATATAATTAAAAAAAAGAGAATTCTCAAATTGAAAAAATATTGAGTAATTATCTGTAAAAGTTACCCCGAGTAATCACTCATTAAAGTTACCGTTTATTTGTTATAGTTACCTTTTTTCCATAGTTCAGGGGTAACTATAACAGAGTAACTACTTCAATTAAATTTTCTCATGGAAAATTTCAAATAGACATTTTTGAAAATTTCACTTCCGAAAACAAAATATCTGTCCCTAGATACGAATTAACTTTTATTATAAATGTTATGCATCCACAAAACACTTTTCTAAAAACTGGGTAATCTCATATCTTAGTTTCATTTTTATTTCCAAAATATTTTTTTCGAAAGTAAAACATAGCCGAAAATCCTAAAAAAAATCAAACCCCCTTGATATTGGAACAAAATATCCAAAAACAAAAATCAATTATTTTTGGAGCCGCAGCATAATTCTTCAAAATGTATCCGAAGGACTAAGTTCTAGGATGATGTTTTTGCCATTTTTTAATGTCTCAGGTTACTTGAGCCGATATATCAGCTTTGTGCTCACAAGGATTAATAATATATTCTCAAATACAATGAACATAAAATATAACTTTTAATGCCATAATGGCAATAAACGGGCATGCCGGGCACTTTTAGTTATTTTTTAAGCAACTGTGTCATTTTTAAAAATAAAGTTATTTTTTTCATTATTTTCAGACAAATGTTTTTAAAATTATCTTACATTTTTCCAATCTGCACAAGTTGATCTAATCGATAATATTATGGTCTTCATTTTGTCTCTCTTGCGTTTAATTGCAGCTCGTAGTGGTTCTCTCATATCTTTTTGAACAAAATCTTGAATTTTCGCATAAACATAATGGCAAATTGAAGGATGAAATAACTGCTCCATGCGAGACATTAAAACTTGAAGGCCCTTGATCATTCCAATTATTTCAACAAATGCGAATTTTTCTTCGCGATTATAGTTGTATCTGGAAAAATATTTTTATGAAATTTCAAAAAATATGGGCAGTTAATAAACATTTATTATATAAAATGGCTATCTTATCAGTGATAATTTATCATCATCAAATTGCAGACGATAATTAACTGTTGTTGATTGAAAATATTATTTCGAACTGAAATTGATCTTTTAATTTTTTTTTTCAAAATTGCTGACTTTTATCCGATTAAAAAAATCAAATTTAGCCTTTGGTAGTAGGTAATGATTTCTAGTTTCGATTCAAACAGATGAGGATAATTTTTTAAATTATAGAAAATTTATAATTTTTTTATTATGGTGCCTGATTTTGTGAATTAGTGTCATAAAAATCAGTATTTTCAAATACACATCGGGGATTGGTTAATTTTAAAAACCGTGAACTTTGATTTTTTTGTTCATGCATTGACAACATGTATATTTGTTGTATATTTTTAATTTTACAAAACATATTCGGATTTAAAAGACCGAGTTAATTGCGCTCATAGCAAAAACAAGTTCATTTTTGCTTAAAAAAATTTTATGTTAAAAAGTTCACCAACGCTTTTCTAAAATAAATTTAAAATTACCTTGTAGCTCTTTCATAGTCTTCCGCGTCTTTTGGGCAATTTGCATTTGTTCTGTTATCACAGGGATTGACCAATTTCCAAGAATAAACCTCCATCACAATCGCCGTCCAGTGGCTCAACAATTTGATTCCATGCAGAGCCAAATAATAATGTTCTTTTGCTTGTTTATCACGATCTTCATCATTCAAATTAGTCTGGTTATTATGGCCACCAACTACGGCTGAGTTTGAACACGACGCTAATTTTGAGATGTATTTAATGTGTTGCTCTTTTATCTTGACAAGTTGTAAAGTCAGGTCGTATTGTGGAAGTTGCTGCTGGGCAGCGCTGAGATTTCTGATCTCGACACAGGTCCATCTCTGTTGATTATCTTTATAATCTGACATTTTTTCGACGTAATTAGATAAAGTAATTTGCATATCGCCATATAATGTAACAACCTGACAAAAAGGTTTACAGTACAATTGTTATTATATATGAATTAATGGCCATCGTCAGACTGATCGTGACTATTTGAATGATGCGAAATGCGAGTATATGATTGGGTGGCCGTTTGTATCTTTCGAATATTCACAATATGTCAGCCGAGGGCCATTATAAGGTCAAATAAAGATGATGTAATAAAACACCTGAATTATTCGATATTGATACAGTGTATAAGAGTATAAAAAGTTTCAATCAAAAGTATACAGTGTAAAAAAATGTCGATCGACCAACAAGGAAAATTTCTCTGGATCAAAAACCTATAATTGCAGGAGAATTACTTTCAATCCAGAGGAAATTGGAGATTTTGGTCTCGAACAATTTTTTTACATACTGTACATCTATCTGAAATTTTCGAATTTTATTTTCTTCACATTGGAATTTTCAAAATCGGTTCAGCCATCTTTGAGAAAAACTCGACCTACTGAAAAAGGGTCCGCTGAATAAAAATACCGTCAATATATGATACATTTTGATACACTCAAGCTTCTAAAAAAAACAAAAATGCGGGAAAAAATCCGAGAACTACAGAAAGTTAAAATTATATCTAGTTGCGATTCAAAAAGATAAAGATAATTTTTAGCTTTATAGAATATTTATAAATCTACCTATAACATGGTCGTGGCTCTTTAAAGTTCAAAAAAAAATTCCACCCATTAATTTGTCGAAAATTACGTGGAGTATTCTGCAAAATTTTGACCTCAAAATGACCGGCAGCTGTTCGACGGCTTCAAAAGTCTTTTCTGGCATGTATCGATATAGTTTTCAATTTCCCCCAATAAATATAAAAAAAAGTAAACCGATAACTGAAGTTCTTTAAACATTTTATCTATTTTCGACAAATTTATTCTTTTCTTCGAGTCCAATTTATAAATGGATATTGAATCCTGCCTATCTGGATTATCAAGAATATTCAAACCAAATCCAATAACTTTGAGTAACATATGTTTATCATCAGGAACTAAATACAGCTCTTGCTCATAATAAGAGACGCAAATATTTATGATATCAAGAACCAAATCCTCATAGTTAGCAATTGCTACGAGTCGATGTTTAAGAGTTTCAGTAATTTTGTCATGGGATGCGAGAAACATCGAGAGATTTTGGGATTCGGCGACAGCATGTTGATCCATATTTTTCTTTAGAAATTGATTAGCTCTTCGAAATGTACTGTAATCATTTTTAACTTTGTATAGGGTACAGACAGACTTGGCGTATTGGAATTCGCAGTATAGTTTTGTCTGAATAAATTAAAAAAAACACCACTTTAAAAATCAGTCAAATTTTTAGGATTTTTATGTACATACTTTTTCGGACTGAAGCCAATAAATAAACACATCTGATATTTTAATGCTGAATTAAGTTTGCAATTTTTATTAGATTTAAAAATAGACAACTTTGAAGAACTAGTAAAGGCCAAAATTTAAAATTTGTACAATGCTGAGGCCAATAACTTTCAAACTAGTTTCGATAACTTTCTACGATCTGGTTTGTATTTAAAGAAAATGAAAAAACTTGGAAATTTTTTTTTGCGGTTATAATTACGCAAATTTTTATGTACCCTTATCGCATGACAAAACTTTTTGTAGGGAAAAACTATAGGGAAAAGATATGGACAAAAATTGCGACAGTTGATGGCACAAATTTTACTTTTAACAAATTTTAATTAACAAATTCTGAGATTCTGTTCTGAAAAAATATCTTGAAATATTTTTTTGTGTGTTTTTAGTATTTTAAAAAATAGATCTCAAAGATAAGTTCACCCTATGCTTGAAAGCACCAGTGGATATTTATAGGTTTGTTTATCGGTGAATTGTTTTTTTATTCAGTACCCTAAACTGAGGCCTTAATATTTTTAAGAGCATCCAAAACAGCAAACATGTTCATAAATCTTCCAAGAGTTAACAAATATGCCTCAGACACAAAATCATTTTTTCGCGCAACATGACACAACCGGTTGACTTGTTTAATAAACTCATCAACCGCCAGCTGAGCAAAGTGATAAAACTTGACCAATTTTTGAATTTCTGGTTCGAGTACTTCTACTGTTTTTTCATAAATTTCTGTTCGATTTGGTTGCTCATTTGTCTTAACAACAGGAATAGCTCTCGAGCATGAGCGCCATGTGTAGAGCATAACGGAGTATTTTTCACCTTGTTCGAGGTTTATCATTTTCATTAATAAATGTTTTCGTCGATTTAAAAAAGCCTTTCTATAACTATAGAAAACGTGTAGGCGGAAAATATTTATTATTTTCAATTCAAACTTCTGAAATATTTTCTAAGGTACTTTTTTTTAGGACAACCACCCCTAGTCATGACGATTACGGGACAATATCGAGAAACGTTTTTTTGCATTCAACTGCCAACTAAAAAAGCTTAATAGATATATTTTATTAATTTGATTTGACATCCGGTTCACCGGATATAAACCGGAATGTAAGTTTTTGGTAGGTTCGAATCTCGATGGGCCCAAAATTTTTTTTTCATAAAATCAGCCGGAAAGTTAAATGTTTATGTTTGTTCATTCTTATATCACGATTGTCTAAACATTTACCGCTTGAACTATATTTTTGATGAATTCCTGGAAGAAAAAAAAAGAGTTTCGATTTTTTTCTGAAATTTTATACTGAAAATGCCTATATAATAAATCTCCGGTTACCAGTGAACCGGTTGTCCGATGAAAAAGGAACAAATTTTCTATTGAGGTAACTTTTATTTAGGCCACAGGAGAATTTTTGTACCAGCATCGGGGTGACTTTGTCAGAGGAAACTTTTGGCAATATTTATTTTGACATCCGACACCAATTGGTGGAGTAAAGAGCACTTTTTTACCCTTCAAAAGGCAAAATGACGGTTTTCGCTGATTACCGGTAAACCGGTGTAGCTTGAAAATCGAAAAAAAATTCTGTGGTCAAAGTTTGGTCGGCAATACAATGCAAAAAACGTTTGATAATACCTAGTACGGTTTTTGCTGGAGAGGGGGGGCGTGCCTAAAATAAAAGTTACCTGAGCTTTTTTAGTTGGCAGTTGAATGCAAAAAACTGTTTCTCGATATCGCCTATGGTTTTCCCGTAATCGTCATGACAGGGCCCTGCAGGGGGTGGTTTCCTAAAAGAAAATTACCTTAAGGTAACTATTTTCTACACAACTTCACGATTTTAGCTAAAATCCTTCCAGTGCCAATATCGCCGAAAGTGCTCAATTTTGGTGATATTGGACCTCCCCTAAAATTTTTTTCAGAATTTTATTTTATACTACAATATAATAATAAAAGTGTTTTTATAACAAAGTTTGTGTTATTAACACACCGATATTTCATTTGTATACATTTTTGTGTTCATTTTTGTAATCAGATATTTTTTACGCCTACGCAATTTTAAAAGCAAAAGATCTATCTAGGGAAAATATAATCGACGAAAAATATCAATAGAAATAGTATACCTCCCTTGTTCGAGCATTTTTTGCATTGAAGCATGCATTTCAGCCTCTTCAATGTATTTTGCCATGCCAGTGATATAAGCGCGGCGATCTTCGAATCTGGTGTCGAAATTAGCCGTATATGTCAACGATGCGGGCATAGGCTCAATGCAAGGTTGTTCATCTTATTGAAGAGTTTAAAATTAATTATAAAAACATTTTAAGCCATCAAAGCCTCTGCTTTAGCAAAGAAATTTAAAATAATTATTAGACCTTGAAAAACAACAAATTGAAAACCATAAAAATCAAGGTTTCATCCAAAAAATTAGCAAAATAAACAATTGTATTTACAACGTTGTAAGCCCCAAATTTCTTTGTGAGCATTGCGATATCGAAACTTTTCTTTTATTTATAGGGTGCGCACTGCGAAGCCCAATGGCCAAACTAAAAGTCCTTCGACTTTAGAACTGTCATTGTCACCAAATAAAATAATCTCAATGAACAAAAAAAAGTGGGCCCTGGTGGTCGGAATATCACTTTAAAAGATCGATTTTCGACTTCAAATTTGATTAAAAGGAGGAATATTTATTATTTTCAATTAAAATCAGCAGCAGCGGGACCACAACCAAAATTTAGTCTGCCGAAAATAATAAATTACATTCTATACGCAAGGACGCGCAGGCATTAAAAACACTGGTTAAAAATTGTTAAAAAACATATATTTTTCGTGCTGAAATTTGGCCCTAGATTTTTTCATCCCATGTTTTGGTAAATAAAGTTTAAGGGGGTTGTCCATGCTGATTTTGCTTGCACGCATGCAGTTTTTTTGTGTCAAAAAGAAAACAAAAATAATACCGATTCCGAGTGAACTGAGTCTTGTGAATCGATTGCAATTAATTAAAATGCGCTTTGATGAAGTCATAGTCTTTTTATAGAATCTATATCCGAAATTCGAATGTTAGAAAATACAAAAAAAATTGTCGTCATGATAATATGAGTAGTTCGACTATAACGAATTAAAACATCACCATAGACCTAGAAAAATATGTTTAAAATGATTTATTAAAATAAATTATCTTTTTTTTTATCATTTCTATATTATAAATACGTATCTTTGCAACGAAATTTCAGTGTGCGCGGCACCTTTGATAAACAATAAACAACTCAAAATGACAAAAATTCCATCGCAACATATGTTAGGCCATTATGCGGTGAATCTTTTCTGAAAAAACAAAAAAAATTGAAATCAAATAAGCCAGTTATAGCGCAAATTACGAAAACAGTTTTTTTCATTTTTACGAATGACCTGAACATAAACNCTTCATCATTCAAATTAGTCTGGTTATTATGGCACCAACTACGGCTGAGTTTGAACACGACCTAATTTTGAGATGTATTTAATGTGTTGCTCTTTTATCTTGACAAGTTGTAAGTCAGGTCGTATTGTGGAAGTTGCTGCTGGGCAGCGCTGAGATTTCTGATCTCGACACAGGTCCATCTCTGTTGATTATCTTTATATCTGACATTTTTTTCGACGTAATTAGATAAAGTAATTTGCATATCGCCATATAATGTAACAACCTGACAAAAAGGTTTACAGTACAATTGTTATTTATATATGAATTAATGGCCATCGCAGACTGATCGTGACTATTTGAATTTGATGCGAAATGCGAGTATATGATTGGGTGGCCTTTGTATCTTTCGAATATCACAATATGTTCTGCGAGGCGCATTATAAGGGTCAAATAAGATGATGTAATAAAACAACCTGAATTATTCGATTTTGATACAGGTATAAGAGTATAAAAAGTTTCAATCAAAAGTATTACAGTGTAAAAAAATTGTTCGCAGACCAACAAGGAAAATTTCTCTGGATCAAAAACCTATAATTGGCAGGAGACTTACTTTCAATCCAGAGGAAATTGGAGATTTTGGTCTCGAACAATTTTTTTTACATACTGTACATCTATCTGAAATTTTCGAATTTTATTTTCTTCACATGTGAATTTTCAAAATCGGTTCAGCCATTCTTTGAGAAAAACTCGACCTACTGAAAAAGGGTCCGATGAATTAAAATAACGTCAATATATGATACATTTGATACACTCAAGCTTCTAAAAAAACAAAAATGCGGAAAAATCCGAGAACTACAGAAAGTGTTAAAATTATATCTAGTTGCCGATTCAAAAAGATAAAGATAATTTTTAGCTTTATAGAAATTTATAAATCGACCTATAACATGGTCGTGGCTCTTTAAAGTTCAAAAAAAAATTCCACCCCATATAATTTGTCGAAAATTACGTGGAGTATTTCTGCAAAATTTTGACCTCAAAATGACCGGCAGCTGTTCGACGGCTTCAAAAGTCTTTCTGCATGTATCGATATAGTTTTTCAATTTCCCCCAATAAATATAAAAAAAAGTAAACCGATAACTGAAGTTTTTAAACATTTTATCTATTTTCGACAAATTTTTCTTTTCTTCGAGTCCAATTTATAAATGGATATGAATCCTGCTATCTGGATATCAAGAATATTCAAACCAAATCCAATACTTGAGTAACATATGTTTATCATCAGGAACTAAATACAGCTCTTGCTCATAATAAGAGACGCAAATATTTATGATATTCAAGAACCAATATTTTCATAGGTCTCAGTTATACTATTCTACTCGATGTCGGCATTGAATTATAATGATGATTTTCTCAATCGTTTAGTTGTTTCTTGAGAGTTACAAGACTAGTGTATTGTGTCGACGCACTAGAACATACGATTGATGAAGAAAGAGATCTCTCAATAGTGAGGATCTCTCTGAGCACTTAGACAAGACAAATATAGAAAATTAGATTCTATTATTTTCTATATAAAGATTTTGGATCATCGCGTCGCGAAAATTTCATGATAATTCATTTTTATGTTCCCATAATGATAATAGAAGAGTAACAGGACAGATACTGCGTACGTATGAGAGAGTGAATTCCTCTCAAGTTTTTTCTTATTAATTTGTCTTTGTGACTTGTGTAATAATATATACTTAAATAAAATATTTTCGCAATTTTAATTATCATACATACAAGATGTACAAATTAATTTAGAAGATTAATTTATGTTGCGTACAGTACTATTATTCGATATCTATTGGAATGAGTCTCATACATTATTATTATTATCAGAGCATTGCCTGATAACGATAATCTGATTATGGGATGCTGAAAGGAAGGTATGCTCTCTGATTTACTTTATTTAATGACTATTTTATAACTTATTGAGGAACACCATGTGGTATAAGAGTCAGGAGCAGCAAAACAAACTGCAGTTCACGGCCAACGAATGTTCCACTATCATCTACAATTTCTTCTGTTGATGGCTCTCTTGTACGCATCAAAACTCTGTATCAAACTAGATGTGTCTCTTAACTTTGCTCCTACGATAGCTTGTTTGAATTTTGAAAGCGAAAATCGAAACAAAAATACGCGTGGCAAAAGTATATTTTTTCTCGTGTACTTAACTTGAGCGCCAAGATTTATATAATCGATACCTTATCGACTCTAATTGACAAAGGCATTGGTATTTTTTTTGTTAGGATGTGATAATACTGTGAATTATAAGTGATTGTGAGTATACGCACGTTTTATGGACTAAATAAAGTGGTGCTCGTCTTATAGGTCTACTAAAAGGTTTACATGATTTTCAACAAAATATTTATCTTATTACACTATAATTACTCGAGAGATTTCGAGTTTCGTTCACTTGAAAAGAATATTATTTTCTCTGTGGTATGATAGTATAATATATCGCTCTTAAAAAAATAAATTCCCAATTATTCGATAAGTATTCTCTATTCTCTCACCAAATAATTGGTTGAAAGCCTTATTCGCGCGTTGAAAGTCAAACTCGATTGTGATGTGAATTTTCGCAATACTGTAGATAGGTATTGCTATTTGCGAGTGTAGGAAATTGTGATTTATATTTTATATAACATTTACGATACCCGTATAGCTAGAACGCAACTATGGACCGATATACACTGTTCTTTAGAGAGTACGTCACATGCTATCTCTAAAAACCTCTGCAAACATGTTTCGATGAAATAGCTATCCATGAGTGGGTTAATGGAGGCTATATTCCATGCCTTCAGATATACGACATAGTAAAATTGTCTATGTGTATTTCTCTCCGCATAGCATTTTACACTCAAACACGCGTCCGTATAGACTTGTTTGGAATTAGGTTGTTTTTTAAAATTTCATGAACAAACGTGACCAGACAATAGAGACGAAAGTAAAGTGTATATAGAGCTTTCTCGATGGAGACACCATTGTGTTTATAAATTGTGATAGTTATAAACTGAAGTCGTCAATGTTTTAACTTTTCTCTAACACAACTCGTTTTAGTTCATAAATTATTCATAGTTCGAAAATTGAGTATGCTGTAATTTTGTCCTAGCATAGCTCAGAGAAATCAGCGTATTATGCGATTACTTGAGAGATGAGCTCTCTTCAATTTTGCTAGAGCCAGATCGCGAGTTCGATATATACTTACAGGGCTTGTTCAGATGTTTATATCAGTTCGCAATAGTACAATTTATTGATCATAGATTGTTAATTTTAGGCGTCGATTGATATTATCTATAAAATGTATAAACAAATATACATGTTTTATCCGTAATAGAAATATTGACCCGTCGTTAGAGTCAGCGTGGTGTATATATTTTTATACATCTTTCTCTCTTTAATTTCTCCAATATTTTTCATTCGATGAAAAGAATTTCTCTATCCAGTCCTTAAATGGTGACCTTTTTTTAGGACAACCACCCCTAGTCATGACGATTTACGGTGACAACCCATGAGACGATCATATTCGGTTAACGAGAACGCTCTGTGGTGATGACATTATCTGTTTTAGACCTATCATATATATGCTTCGAATTGAGTTTAATTGTGATATTTATATTCCAATTATGATGTTGTTGACCGCGTGCAACATCACGTGTGCTCTCGACCTTGATCATTCATAAAACTAACGATATCTCTCTCTTAAGTGTAAAAGTGATATTATATAGGAATATCAAGAGTTCGAATATACGCTATAAGTTTAATTAATATAGGATGCCATCTAAAAAAAATATCATTATACTTATATTTTTCTAAGGTACATATGGATCATTGCACTGTGTGTAATATCGGTTATTCCATTGTGTCTTATATTCTTGTCACTCATTACCTCCATATGTCATGACGTGACATACTTTTCTTTTGCTGATATTTTTTTAATTTCAGAATTATACTGGTATATAATGGATTCTTATATATTAAGGACTAGACGTCATTCATAAGACAAGTGCATTTTAGATTAATTTGCAGTACATTCACAAGGACTGCGTTTTCACTCGGAATCGGTAATTATTTTTGTTTTCTTTTTTGAAGCAAAAAAAACTGCATGCGTGCAGGAGACAAAGAATCAAGTGCATGAACACCCGCTTAAACTTTATTACCAAAAACGATGGATGAAAAAAATACATGGAGACCATTTTCATTAGCACAGTGAAAAATATCATGTATATTTGTAAACAAGATTTGATATACTACACACAGTGTATCTCTTCAATCTGGCACTCCTTCGTCGTTAAGCTGATTTTTTAGAAATGAATTTTATTCACTTGATTGTTACAGAGCATATAGATATATATTATAGTGTAGTGTTCATCGTGGTGTCATCTCTGTCTGAGCTAGAGTCATGATTATAATTTTGAAAAATATTTAATTTTATATACTCACATTGTAGAATTACATCCAATTTGTAAGTCTAATAAAAATATCACGATCTTCTGTGAGAGAGTGGATATCGACCACCAGAGGCCCACTTTTTTTTGTTCAATTGAGACTTACATTTATTTTGGGACATGACAAGTTCAAAAGTCTGAGATCATTTTTAGTTTTGGCCCACTTGGACTTCGCGCAGTAGTCTCCCGCGTACTCCATTGATACCAGGAATAATGTACGATGTGAGATAAAAGGAGATCAATGTAGTGTCTCTGATTGATAGGTAACAATTTGCTCCAGAGATAGCTCATCTCTAATTACCAACATATCGTGGGGTCTTGTTCTTATGTTCAGTGAGTGACGACCTTAATTAGGATCACTCATGTTGATTTTATATGTAACAATCTCCTTTGATCTCCTAGCTAGAGTGGATGTTTATGAGAGAGTCTCAACAATTTCTCGTTGCCCTCTTCAAATTAATATGGCTCATTATGTGCGCGAAGTATATTCATGTGTTTTTTAACTCTGTGTGTAATGATATGAAATTGCAGTTATAATAAAATCTTGCTTTACGACTAAAGATAAGTTTGAGAGGTCGTAGTCTAGTACTCCCTGTAATATACAACTCCTTATCGTTGATTATATTATGATTTAATAAATAGATATCGCGTGGGTTCTGGGAAGAGATAGGTAGGGACGCACTCTATAAGAACACTATTGATAGTGTCAACCTATGTCGGCACTCTCCTCTGGTTTTAGGCAAGTATCTGCGCATTGCAATTTTACGCAACCTAGCTCTCATATTTCCTCCGCGCTATCTGCGCAAGTCGTGTCTGTGTCTATCTCTCCGATGTGAACATTGGCACGTGCAAGATATGAACACTAATCAAGGGGCTCGATAGTCGAGGTGCGTTGGCGTTTTGGCTCTCATATAACAAGAAAAACGTAATCGTCTCTTAACGGTGATCAATATCGTAGGATTTACATTAACAATCCAGCTATGCAATACTCGTCATTTGTATGTCTACTTTAGAAATTATTTTTCACTTTTACCTTCGATCTATATTTTAGTTCCCCATACGTATAGTATCATTCTCTCGTTCTTCAGATAATATGATTGTGCTATCGAGACGTTACTCTGAGTAGAATTATATCTGTGCCCACTAATACAAATATTTATTTCAGAACGATTTTGCTCCAAGATTTATATGTGTTTTTATACAAAATTTAATGACGAATTACCATCCGGGTAAGGATTTTAGAACATGAGATAATATAACACCGTTCAGGTTAGTTTTCATTTCTCTGCAGTTAATAATTCAATGTCTATAGTGATATAAATATAGCACCAGAATCTCATCATCCTCTCTCAGTGTTCGCTTGAACGTGTCATTCTGAACAAATATCTCTCATATACCTTAAAATAGCCATAATAACAGTTTCGCAGAGGGACATCTCCTCGAGATTTATAATTGATTACGCGAATTGGTGGAGATATGCCTTTTCTATTCGTGAGACTATGCGTTAATATATAATTTCATATTGTCTACAAAACTATTTTTTCTAAATGACCAACACTCCTATACACACATGAGCGGCAACATACTCACCCTAAGCCTAAAATATAAGATCTATCTTCCCTCCAAGATTTATGTCCTCTCAGAAATAAAACAATCTTTAACGACGTGAGAGCCTGCTAATAATAACGTGTTGATTCATCAATAACTGTACTGGATCTTTTCTATCGCTCTCTCAAAGTGCTAATTACATCTGTGGTAGTTCGATCCGGATAACCCACCTCTTTGGCTCATAATCAAAGAGGCCGCCGGTTCACACCAACCTCCCTCTGGTTTTGTGGACCTATTCTTTTCTTCCAGGATATTTGAATCCAAAGCACATTATTTTTTTCCAGTATGCTTTTTCACATTCTCTCATAAAGTTTACACTCTCTCAGAATAATTTTTGTTCAAATATAGTCTTCTCTCATTAAAACGAGGCACAGAGAATCTATATTCACTATTAGCGACTCTATATTGTAACGTCAAATTCTCTCGCTACCCCCCAAAACAAGATAATCATGTGATTGTTTTGCTCGAGCTAGCTTTGCCCAAGAGAGCCGTCAAGATGAAAAATTTATTCTCCGAAAAGAAAATCGCTGCTTTCGATTTTTCGCCCAAAGTTTAGAAGAAACTCAAAAAAGCTGGGGGAAGCACTGAAGAAGAAGTTGGGTTTACTGTCAACCAACTATTTGAGTTTAGTGGTCATAAATAGACACACTTATTTTTTTTGAAACAATTAAGTTTGAGAAAAATACTTAGAAAACATCGGCAAAAACGCAAATTTTCGTAATTTTTTGTTTGTTTTTATTTGAGTTGTTTATGCCGTTTCAAAACATAACCAATTGATTTGGTGCATTTTTGATGACATCATAACTCGCAGAAATGTTAGAATCGTCCAGGTACCCTTAACATCCAGATATTTTTCATTTTTGTATATCATTTTTGTGATTTCATTTGTTTGTTATCAATCATTTTTGAAACGCTCTACACGCAATTTTAAGACAGCAAAAGATCTATCTGGGAAAATAAATCCGAACGATAAAAATATCTTCATAGGAAATAGCTCTATAGCGCCTCCATTTGTTCGGCATCTTTTGAGCATTGAAGCATGCTTTCAGCCTCTTCAATGTATTTCTTGTCCCTGCAGCCTGTATTATCTCCTGGCGATCTTCGACATCTTGGGTGGTCGAATTCTGAGCGATATGTCAACGATTGCGGGGCTAGGGCTCAATGCAAGGTTGTTCATCTATTGAAGAGTTTAAATTAATTATAAAACAACATTTTAAGCCATCAAACCTCTGCTTTAGCAAAGAAAATTTAAAATAATTATAGATCCTTGGTAAAAGACAACCAAAATTTGGAAAACCATAAAAATTCAAATTCATCCTATAAAAAATTTTTAAGACTCCAAATTAAATTTGCATATATTACTACCCAAGCGTGTAGAGCCTCAAAGAGTTGTTCTTTTTCAGCGCATCGATGGACGCCAATGGCCTTTAATCGCAATTTAGGACCCCTCATTCATGTATGAATTTTTTCACTGTTTTACCAGTTACTATTTTATTGCAAAAAAAATTAAATCATAAAAAAAATCTTTGAACGAACCAAAAAAAAAAAATCTTAGACTTTTTCCCATTACACCCGATAGCCCCCAAAAAGATACACTGTGACCGTTTTTTAAGGAATAAGGTTGGCCAAAATTCAGTATTGGTTTTTTTTCACAAAATTACTTTGTGAAGACATCACATTTTAAGTGCAGTAGCAAAAAGTGGAATTATTCGAAACTTTAATCTAGTGGTTCTTTAGAGGTTTAAAGACTTTTATTCTTTTACCCTATGAGACAGTGCCAAACGAGCCAGCAACAAACCCGTCACGTGGATCTCAAAATTGGAAATACTTGCGAGCGGTTTTGCCCAGTGATTAAGTAAGCCAACAAAATGAGACTCTACAAAGAATATATCTGCCCTTGCAAAAATTTTTTCTTGAAGCGCCCATAGTAAAGAACAACTGCTCTATTTTGTCTTTTTCCAAAAAGTAGTTAATTTTAGAACATATTTTAAATAATAATTTTCTCCTTCAACACGTCACGTGATCTTTATTCTTCGAATGGAAAACATAAAAGGAATATATAGTTAGTTCTGAGTTGAACAACACTTGATTTCTAGGAGATGCGGCTTAATTTTTAGTAAATTCACTATTTTTTACGATAACACGGTGATTCTGTCATAAGTTTCGGATTCTCTCTTGGAGACTTTCAATATTTGTAATAATATAGGTGAATATTATTATTTTGTTTACAATGAGAGAAAAGAATTTTTAACTATAAAAATCAAAAGGCGCTTTGTTTGAAAAGGCAGTGACCCGCCGTGGCCCATGCCAGCAAAATCTATTTTGAAAATTTCGTATACTCTTGAGTATTGCTTTCTCCCGAGAAAAAATTAATATATCCTGATAAAATTTGAGCCCTTTCTTTCAAAAATTTCTACTCAATATACGCACCAAGTGGAACCCCTCGCTGCAAAAGAAGGACTACGTCCATGGAGAAATACATCTCTAGCTGGCTTTAAAGCGAAATTGTTTAAAAAATACATTTATATTTTTCATGTTGGCATCTGAAATTTGGCCCATAGGTAATTTTTCTAAATCACCAAAATCTGTTGTTGCGTAGAATAAAGTTTCAAGGTGCGTTCGTGTACATCGCGATTTTGGCCTTTTTAATGCACGCTATGGCAGATGTTCTTGCTTCAAAAAAGTATATACACTAAGAAAAAGTTTCAACTTCCACATGACCGAGTGTCAAAGATGAACTACGTGTCTTGAGTGAATCTACACTGAATTTGACTAATATAATACGTGTAGTAGAGAATGCGGACGCTTTGATGAGAAGTCAATAAGTCGTGTTTATATAGAACTCTATATCCAAAATTCGATGTTAGAAAATACAGAAAAGAAATTAATGTGGATTACGTCAAATTTTTTTCGATAATATTGAGTTATATGGTCTCGCCCTTCTCAGACTATAAATTACACGGAATAGATATTTTAAAAGAAAACATATATATCATATTTATAACAATAGTGAGAAATTATGTTTATGATTTATAAAATAAATTATGCGTTATTGTTATTTTCAATATTCACCAATTTATTATTATTCCATACGCTAATAAACCTTCTGCAAATCGTAAATTTTGTCGAGTCATAGCGCAGGCATCCTTGATACCAAACAAATATAAACCAACTACAAAAAAATGACAATGAAGTTCGGCATCTCCGCAAACGTTATGTTTAATATAGTTTGGAACCAAATTTATTGCGTGTGATATCGTTTTCTGAGAATAAAACAATAGAGAAATAAACTCCTGCAAAAATCAAATAAACCTCTAGTCACCTCACTCAGGCGCAACTACGAAAAAACAGATTTTTATTTTTACTGTTTTACGTAATTGAACATATTATGACTCTTGAACATTAATACTCGCGATGAGAATGTCCAATTTTGCGTTAAATTGACAAAGCCGCCAACATTAAAGTTTTGCAAACCGATCAGGAAAGAGTTTAAATTATTTTTTTCAATGTTTTTAATATCATCTACCTTCTTCGAGAGCTTTATTTTATGATGGTGAAGCCTTAAATATTTAATAACAATTTTAAGTCTCATTTAAAATCCCAGATTCCTCATACGATATTTGATGATTTTTACTGAGTTTTCTTACAGTCTAAGATCTTAGTAAAAAATTATGAGGAATTTATTTTTTTAGTTAATCTTAAATATATATTACAATCAAGATGTTTTCTCGTAACAACTCAATTTTGCGTGTTTTAAACGATAATTAACATTCCAAAATACACTTAAAAGTTTATAGGACGCGGTTGTAAAAGCAGTGAGAAGTAATACCCAATAGCGAAATTTACAACAAATCAGCTGTTTCGATGGTACAATACCCCTTAACCCCACATACTCGAAGATTCAATGCTCCGATTAACTCCGTACTCAGAGCGGTGGCCGGACGTATTTGGCTCCACGCTGACTCTCTCATAATACGAAAAATCATGGTCTCTTTTTATCAAGACTCGGCTTTGCGGAGACAACATTACACAGACGGTCCATATTTTCGAGAAGGCATTTTCAGATCAATTATTTGGTAGCAAAAAAATGTGCCAACTTATCCGAGAGAGAGGTGAGTATAATTTTGTTCGTTTTTTTACAGATAATTTTTTCTAATGATGGTACTCCATTCGTATAAAAATAGAATTGCTTTGTGTGTGCTAAAGATATCCTGGTTACAAAGTTGAAGAAAAAACTCCTTTGTACGTGAAAATACAGTATTTCTATGAGCAATTATATAATATCTAATAACCACTAAAATACCGAAGAACATTACAAATTAAATTTGTGACCCCGGAAGAGACCCTTTTGCGATTATTACTCTCCGCTCTCTAATAATCTGAACGATCAATAATCCTTTCTAATCAAGTTTGGCCGAACAAAAAGACTAATAACGTAGATAATATCTAGTGAACCGCGTGGTACTCATCGCTTTCGCGCACTGACTATATTTGTTTTGGTGTCCGATCTATTTGTTCTACCTGGTGTTCTTTAAAAGATAATTATTGCTATCTTAAGTATACAAATATTAAGTAGAGTGTTTAGATCGGACTACGTTCATGCTCTCAGTTATTATTGCTCGAAAACATAAAATTTGATCATCATACAAATTTTATTTGCCGAAGCAGGAAAACTCATATCTTTATTTGTATAGTGAGTGGAAAAATCTCTCAGATAAAAAAAAAATCGTATGATGTTTTGTTATAATGCGAAAAAAATTGAAGAAAAATTGTTGCAAAGATAATTTTAAATGAAGTGATTTTTTCTTTTGCACTCTTTTTTGAGACCGTAAAATAAATATAATCTTTCGTGAAAGTCACTTAGGTGGTCAAATCACTTAAAATCAAATTAGATTTATGTGGATTTATTTTTCTATAAAGTCAAATCATCCATATGAATCTTGCGACGGTGCCTATTTAAGAAATCCCACACAACTATAACTTTTTCTCTCATAGAACTACTAAAAATGATGTTAGAGAAGATATAAAAGCAAAAATCAACCTTAGCCAAAAGATAGAGAATTTGCAAAAAATGCGATTATTAATTTTCATATAGAAAAATACCCTGCGCCATTCAGAATATATTAACTTATATAATACGAGAGGACTTCTTCCATAGTTCTTCAGACATTTGGCGAGATATGGCCAGCGCTGAGGTATTGTGAGGTCAAACGTGAAGCTGAGATATCGTCGCCCACATCCTTAAAGACTAAAATAAATTTTTACGGATGCACTTCATATTTATAGTATCAAATTATATCCCCTGGAACCAATTTTAAGAGTCTGGCGGTGATATCTACTAGTATGAAAATTGATTTAAAATAAGTTCAAATCTAGCTCAAATTGCTCCCTTAATTTAAATAACAATTTTCACCCTTTGCTGGAATCGGCAGTTCATCAAGCAACTCCACATTTGAAAGTGCTTCATCAATCGTGACATTTTGGCCGTCCGACATTTTTGTCCTATTTCGACAAATCTACAATATTGAAAGAAATTTAAAACAAAAATTATTTAGCTAATTGTTCAACTATAGGAAGATTCGTTGAAGAAAAAAGTAAGTAAAGAATGAGGAATACAGAAAATTTTAATAAAAACTACTAAATCAAGAAGTACAGATGAAATAGAAACGAGTTTAGTACATAAGTTCAATCACACTATGTCTACAATTAACTAAACACCGTTCAGCTAATGAAGTACGGAGTGTAATCAGATGATTGTTAAAAAAAATTCTAAATAAAATGCGAAATTAAATAAATGTAACGAGTAGAGAATGCGTTTTTCTAATCAGTACGGATTAATGAGCCTTTTGTGTATTAATCTAAAACCGAGAATTTTTTTCGATGCGAATTAACACGGCGAAGGTATCTTTACTATGTTTTTTTATTTTAAAATTGCATAAAAATAATATAATTTCTTGGGGTTTTCATGCAATTTTAAAGTTTATTTTTTTGAAATTTTTCAAAGTAGAAAAAAAATCAGAAACAAAAATTTTGCGTTTTTTTATGCAATTTTCCATGATAAAGCTCCCGCCGCCAAATAACAGTCCGCTGCTAGCACTCATAAAAATGAAGTACAATTATCTTTTAGAACTAAATTACAGTAGTAGTACGATGGGGGAAATGATAAAAAACGTGGCGGGGGTAAAAAACGCGGGCCAAAAAAAAGTCGTGCTACCTATTGGTGCACGACTGATGGATAATTCATTTTAGGGGATAGAACGGGGAAGGGATCATCATGAGATGGGGATGAAAAATCCGGTCGGGAATGATCTCTTTTGCAACCCTGATTATAATTGAGGAGTTTTCATTTAATAAGAAATTGACAAAAAAATGTCTAAAAAAATTTGGAATTTGTTTGAAAATTTTTTAAGTTCAAAAATTTTTGGTAGTGAAAATTTTTTTTTGAAAAATTTTTTTTAGCGTTTTTATGCGATTGAAAAATAAAAAAAATTTTGACCCGCGTTTTTTACGGCTGCCAAAAAACATTCACTATTGGATTTTGGAAAACTTGCTTTTGTTCACAAATTTTTAATTTAATTTGTCGCGAAATGCGTCACAGTACTATAAATGCGCAATTTGTTTAAGCAAGCTCAATTTGGGGGGAAAACCTGACACAGAGTCTATAAAAAGTAAGTATACCTTAAACTATTGAAAACAGTAAAAATGTGCATTCTGTAGACCGCGGTCAAAGTTGAGCTTTTAAAGAATTTATTTTTGAGCCGTTAGGAAATTTATTAATCGCTCATGCTGAAGCACTGTGATGAATTTCCTTTCGTGTTAAATAACGTGTTATGCTGATCAACCGGAAATTATCATTTTTTTACATTTAAAAAAATAAAAAAATTCAACGGACTTATTTTTATGAAAATTAATTCAGCAAATAATTATGCCGTTTTTTTGCAATTGGCATTTTATCTAAAACATGCGGTAAACTTACTTGAATTGATCAAAACTTATTATTCAAAATTTGAAAAATTTCGTGATTTTACCTTTTTAACCGGTATAGGTCAATAAATAGATTAAGCATTTTAGTCAATCATGAAAATCATCGGCAGTATCTTCAGCATGGAAAATTTGAAAAAAACATAAAGACCAAAATGTCGATGAAAAAATATTTTATGGTTTTGTGATTACTACAGTCTCTGATGAGTGGAATCACCACGAGAGGCACAGATTTCATTAACCCGGAAATAAACAATGTTAACCCCACCTGCGCGATAATTTAAATTGACCAATAGCGACCAAGCTTGAAGGGCTTAAAACACAAAAAAAATTACACAAGACTTGTTTTAGAAATCGTAATGAGAATCCAATTGGTCAGACAAAACTCGTTTGACGCGATGAGTTTTCCGATTTTAGATATCGGGCACTGTAGTTGCTTTCACTTTATTCCTAACTGAAATTTGCGTAGTAAGTTTTAACTGGGGGTGTTTGCGGAAAAATTTATGAAAAAAAAAAAATTTTGCGTTTTTACTCGAATTTAAAAAAAATGAATATACCATGCTAAAGATACTTTCACCTAAAAAAATATAATTTCGAAAATTTGATCAAACTGTGTTTTTAGAAATCAACTCTATAGATTTCAAATGAAAATGATTGTCGATTTGATATTTGAATTGAATTACATTGTAGGTAAATATACGTAGATGCGAGTAAATATGCTGAGTGAATATTTTTGTAATTTTTTTATATGGTTTTTGAAACAAATAATTATTTTTTTCTGAAGGATAAGACAGAAATTGAATTGATTGCAAAAATAAAAACAAATGGAATTTATTACCAACCATTAGGGATGTCCTCATCTTTAAGTAATATCTAGAAAATTCTCTGGAAAAATTTCAAGCCTAAAGGAAATCGTAATTTACAAAGTAAATATAATTATTTTTTTAAGAGAATTTTAAAATCTGATTTTTTCCTTGAGGTATGCTAAAAATCCCATCTAAAACGAGAAAGTTTTGATATAGGACAGAAAAAATCTTGGAATAGAAGCAAGTAACAAATTTAGTTCAGTGGATAAAATAGGAGAAAAAACAAAATAGTACAGATAACATAGAACTAGAAAATAATAATTGACAGTTTGGTGTTTAGGCATATCTGTGTTATATTTAGGCGAATTTTCTCCATTTTTGGTAAATAAGAGGCACTATGCGCAGTGGTGAAGTACATTTTGATGAAAAATACCAAAAACTGATTATTTTCTTGATTCCCTCACTTTTTGCTACATTTAAATACATTTTCGATTTACATTTTTACAGGAAGAGCGAAAACAAAAAGCTTTTTGTAAGTTTTCAGATGTGAAAAAAAACATTAGGCCTGTTCCATTATGTCAGGTTTGGGCCTTTTTCGTCGAGAATCTCCCAATTCAGCCACATTACTTTCGGACTGGCACCAATTTGGCATAGAAGCACTTATCGTCTCTAGGTTTTCAACTTGTGCCTCCAAAAGACTTTTCTGATTGGTTACACCCTCTAGTTTTTTACGATCTTCTACAAGTTGATTTTTCAATTTTTGAACACTTTCTTCATTATTTTTTTTCATGGCATCAAATTTTTCTTGCTGCTCTTGATAAACTGCAGCTATTCGTTGGACATCTCTTTCGATATCTACTTGTCTTGAATTATCAATATCAAGAATTTGATTTATATTTTTTGATTTGATTTGTGCGAGAAGTTGCAGGAGTACTTCAAGATTTTCATCAGCTTGTTTTATCTTTTCAACCATTGTTCCAGAAGCTGATTTAGCCTGGGTAGCTCGCGATAATTTTTCTTTAGCCTAAATTGATAAAATTAGAAAACGAAAAATTATTTTTTGTTCAAGAAATTTAAAAAAACAATCAGCTTGTTCGAACTTTTTTCGTCAGATTTTTAAATGGTAAGCATAGAGCTGAAAGTAGAATTCCCAGTCGTATATCATAAATAATGTTGGGTTTGTTTAAAACACCTAACCTAGTGTTGTCGATGCCATTTAAGTAAAGAAGTCCATTCTTAGAAAACAAAACAGCATGTCAAATTTTTGCTCCCATTCTTAGTTTTAGAACAAGCTAGCCTCCGCCAATAAAAACCTTAAAATTTGGCAAATACGTACGTGTTTGTAAATTTCAACGTTTTGATTGGCGGAGTTTAGCTTCTGCAAAAACTAAGAATGGGAGCAAAACACATGCTGTACACTGGGTGTATTCTTATCCGTACGATTTTTGATCGAGATGAAAACGCTTATAAGCCTAAACGCCTATGTAGACGTGTACCCTTATCAGTACGTTGTACCCTTATCCGAAGAATTTTTGGCCGAGCTGAGGTGTACGGATAAGGGTACACCCAGTGTACATCTTTCAAAACCAATTTTTTGGCAATAGGTACTTTTGTCAGAAAGTTTTTTTGTTATTTTTTTTATTTGACACCCCTCAAAATAAATTGAAAACTGTAATATGACCTTTTCATGGGGGTGTGGGACTCTGATTTTATAAGGCCTTAGAGGCATTCAAATGCTCCAAATTGATCGGGAATGGTTACAAAGCGTACTTCCAACCAAATCAGCAAAAAATTTTTTCGAAATTGTTGCATTTTTTTCAAAATGAACTTAAAAAATAACGTTTCCTTTAATTTGACCAGTCAAACTTTCAAAATATTATCTGACGTAAGGCCACTTTCTATCGGTGTTTACTGCCTTCTTTAAGCTACTTTCGAAAAATCGAAGCACTTTTTTTCGGAAATTTTTTTCAAAAATGACCAAAAAATCATTTTCGAGTTTTAGCTGGGAATCTGCAAAAAGTTTCGCCTAAATCTCTCCACAAATGTTTGAGAGCATACAAGATAACAATTTGAAGCCATTTTGCAAATCATATTTCCGAGGAGATAGATTATTGAGTCTGAAAATTGTAAAAAAATCGTCGGTTATTGTGCGTTCTAGAATTGTTAGTTGCGGATCAAAAAAACACGCTTCGCCTTAAAAGACTTGACATACTACCGTTACAGTTCTGTGAAAATTTGAGCTAAATTGGAATATCGCGCTGGTGAGAGATAGATTCTTACAGTTTGGTGAGGGTCGCCTTGTTACGATACTATAACTATTGGTGTAATTGTCACCAACAATTTGTGACACATTGATTGGTGAGATCAACGAAAGATCTACAATTGTGTATTTTCGGTTTTTTTCATAAGCTCTTAAGAGTAAACTATTCTGTATATTATATACAGTATATATCACCGCGAAAATGTCAAATCAGAGTCCTAAGAGGTGTGATATCCATCATGATGCCCGAGTAACTTAAATCTCTCATTTGCCTTTTAAAAGAATAGGGAATAAGAGATTTAAGTTACTCGGGCATCATGATCGATATGAACAAAACTAGTGAGGTGTTCTAAAAAAAGTTAGCTAACACAATTTTACTTGCATCACAAATAGGTATATAAATTATATTAATAAACTTTACAAATATTAATTTTTTTTGTTCATAATTTAAGGGGGTACTGCCCGCTTAAAAAGTTGCCCTGAACAATTTATATTATACTAAACCGACCAAAAAAATCGATTGGTGCTGGTCTCACAGCTTTTTGATGGGCGCTGAAGTTAAAGTTTAAATTCACTTTTGGTGCGAAACTATATATGGGATTATATTTATTTTTTTTATCAGAATGACCGCAAAATTGTATTCTTCGATCTAAATAAACAAAAAATTAAATGGTAAAAATATTTCCGCTGCTATCGCTAAAAATGTGTTTTTTTTCAGTAAAAAGCCTAAGGATCCTATTATTGAAAATTGTTTTTGATCTGATAATGTTATTCTGTGAAATCTAAGCTAAGGTTACGCCGAGGCGATCTTGAATCGTATGTTTTAAACAGTAGTTTTGATCATTTTTTAATAAGATAAACATAAAAATTCGCGCGCGCCCCTCACATAATTGCTCAGAACTATCGTTTAAAACATACGATTCAAGATCGCCTCGGCGTAACCTTAGCTAAGAGTTCACAGAATAACCTTATCAGATCAAAAACAATAATAGGTCTATGATCCTTAGGCTTTTTACTGAAAAAAAAACACATTTTTAGCGATAGCAGCGGAAATATTTTTACCATTTATTTTTTTTTTATTTAGATGAAAGAATATAATTTTGTGGTCATTCTGATATAAAATATAATCCGATATACAGGGTGTAAGATTTTTCCCTTCTTTTTCCAAATTGGA
>SCLH01000410.1:31672-60717 GCA_004367855.1 Oikopleura vanhoeffeni | reverse complement strand
GTAGAGGTTTCATCAAAATTATGTGAGATCAGTGGTATGGACGAGTGTTTGGTCTTTGTGTATATCATATACAGTATATGCTACCCAAAAAACTTTTATTTGAAAATTAAGGGACAAGATAGGTTTTGTAAACCCATGATTTTCAGGCCAAAATAACCGTTTTTTCTAGATTTTAAGCGCTATGAATTTTTTTCGAAAATTCTGTGAGATCCGTGATGTGGATATTATAAATTCTGTCATTTTTAAAATAATAAAGTTGATATCTCAAAAACTCAGGGAGATAGACTTTTAATTTTTCAAAGCGAAAATTTTCAAACGTCATTTCCGGCGGAAACAACCTATTGACACAAATATTTCATTTATGGTGGTTTCATATCTTTCTTGTTTCTACATTCAGCGTGAAACCGATTATAAAACTACGTTTTTGGCTAATTTTGCGTTGACCACCCCCTTAAGTTGACTGTAAATTACCTCTTCAATTTTTTCATCCAAATTATCATTTGTTTCGTCCAGTTCTTCTTGCTTATCTTCAAAATCAAACGAGGCCTGCTCAACATCGATTTCTAACATTTCTGCCTGTTCATAAACTGCATTATTGTGTTGTAGAACTTTTTGTGCTTCTGTTTTTGACGCTTTTGTATCAGCTGCTTTTCGGATTGCATCATCATTTAATGAATCGGCCTGTGGTATAGATCGGTCTAATTCGTCGCTCAGATCCTTGCAATTGCTTCTAATCTCGTCTAAGGTATTTTGGTTCACCTCGGTAGGAGCTCCAGATGGATTTTCGAGCTGAAATGAAACATTAATTAGTAATTATTTTTTTTTCTATTTTTTGTTATGTACAGGATCCTGACTGGGCGAAGCTAGGAAAAAATCTGATGTTAATTTAAAAAAAGTAATTTTGACAAAAAAAAACAATATGCTATTCCAACGGAAATGTTTAATCATTCAGCGTGACGGGCGCGTGAGTGTTCTCAAAAACAGTTACCAATAATATTTTTGGAAAGTTTACGTTGGGCCAGCGGAATATCGATACAGAACCCAGAATGTTCAACTTTGACTGATCAAAAAAAAATTAAATCTGTTTTACTACTTAGACGGCTTTTTACTTTAACTGCATTACAGACGGCCGTGTATTGTGGTACCGATTTCTGACGAACAACACATCCGAAGTCGAAATTTATTCTTGGTGGTACCCAGGGAGGTTTCGGGACAAAACTTGGCGGGGGTTTTGTTTCAACCTGAGAAACCGGTATACCGGAAATTACCGCTTAAAAATTAGCGGTTGTCCCGAAACATCCCTGGGTACCTCCAAAAATAAATTTCGACTTCGGATGTGTTGTTCGTCAGAAATCGGTACCACAATACACGGCCGTCTGTAAAGCAGTTAAAGTAAAAAGCCGTCTTACAATTCAATAGCCGGTTTAATGATCATCAAAAATAATATCAATGTTGCAAATTGACCAGTAATTTCTAAAAAACTCAGAAAAAAGTATTGTTGTATATCTGTGTTTCAGAACACTGACGCGTTCGTACAGATATATGAAATAAGGAAATCTCCAGTGGCTCCATTTCGCGCACTCATGAGTCATGACGGTTAATCATTGAAAAAAAATGAAAAATATGTTTTGAATCATTAACTACACCCGAACGAGAAATAAGACTAATTAGTAAAAAATATGTTTAGTTTCTATTCGGAAATTGTTAAACAACAATAAAGGCTATAATTCGAACATAAAGTTTATCATATTTTAGCTAGCGGTTTCAACTTTAGCTAGCAAACGACACCGACCAATTAAAAGCGAGATTCTCCAAGTTTCTCATTATATTTTATAAGAATCGAATTTAATAAAACTTTAAAATGCAATTTAGCTCACCCAAAAAATTTGAAAAAAGTGTCAAACTAAAAAACTAAATTCCACTTACTTGTGCATAACTTTGATATTTATTCTGAATGAGATCAATAAGATGCTCTGCTTTCTGAATGATAGCTTTAATTCCATCACTACTATCGGATGCATCTTCTCTCGCCGCATGAACAATTGCCAGTAATCTGTCAGCTTGATCAAGAAGCCCTTTTCCTTCGTTATACAAAACACGACCGTCAACCTCAGCTGATGTAAATTTCGCTCGGCTAGAAATCATTCGTTCTTGTAAATCATCAAGACGTTCTTTGATATCCTGAAAATAAAAGTGCTTGAGAACATGCTATTTACCAGACAAAAAACTGTTTTTGTATTCTTCAAACAAAAAGTAAAAAAAACATTTTGTGTCGGTTTTTTGAATTTTATTTTGTTGTTTTCAAAATTGCCTTTTTGAAAACTTGAATTCCACCAAATTTTTTATTTGATAACGAAACCTATAAAATAACCAAAAAACAACTTCTAAATAAATTCAAAAAGTTAAATATTTTACATTCGTGTGTCTATAAAGAAAAGCCAATGTCTCTCGTTTAATCCATGGGAAAAGTGTCTTTCTGCCATATAAATTTTTTTCGATAAAAATCGAAACATAGCGCCAGCGAGCTAAAAATGCAGCCCGTTTTGGGGGTCGAAAATGGTCAAATCGACAGAAATTCGGCGATATTTACGCAGTACTTAAAGAAACACGACAGTGGTAGGAATATTTTATGTCTTTTTGTGTGTTTTTTGCTACTTTCCATGATAAAGATTAGGAAAAAAGTCGTAAACTTTTTTGAGGTTTTGTACGCATTTTTTAAATTAAAAAATTTCCATGCTAAAGATGACTTCATCTTATTTTTGGCTCATAATTAAATGAAACAAAATAATTCGTACGTAGCTTGTTACTTGTATTCGATATAATTATAGATGGCATATTTATTTGTGAATTAATATGAAAGTGGCTTAATTTACTCAAACTAGGAAGTTTTTAGATATTGTTATACCTTAGATTGTAATTTAATTTCATTCGCCATTTTCAGTATCCTTGGATTATCGACTGTATTGATTTCGCTTGGTATTTTTAAGTCAAGCGCTCGATTTTTCGCCTTTTCCGCTGCTGCTAACGCATCCCGAGCACTGTTTTTCAAGCTAATAATTCGTTCTCGTGCAGTCAAAACGTCATTTGATGAAAATGTTTCCAGTCGGGTTTTTAAGCTTCGGATTAAATCTAAGGAGTTTGTGATTTGGTCAAGAGCACGTTTTGAGGTTTCAACAGCAGCAGTTGCAGAAAATTGAATTTTTTCACTTTCACGCTGATGCTTGTCCAAGGCGCCCATTGCTTGAGCATAGAGCGATCGTAATTCAGAATGTCGTGAATGTTGAGCTTAATAATTTAATAAAGTAAATTAAGAACAACACAAAAAACATTTTATTGGGGTTCAAACTATTTTTTCTTCTTAACATTTTTGAATATGTCGAAAAAAATTTTAAACATTTTTTTTTCTTCAGAATTGCCTTTTTCGTAGTTTTTAATGTCAAAATTAAAGGAAAATATGTGCCCTAAATAATTTTTTTTCTAATTTTAAAAATTACAAAAAAAATTGATGGGAAAGATACCACCGGTTTTATAAAGGTACGACTTTAGCTTTTCGGTAAAAACATTCAGGCGTAGGTGATAAATTGCAACCCAGAAATCACTTTTTTCACATTTTCATTCATACATCTTTAAGGGTGTCGTTTTGTCCATATATAAGCACCTTCTTCTCGAAAATAGCCAAATTTCTGTCGTTTTGTTTTTTTATAGGCAGGCCTCTTGGACACACACGAGTAATAATTTTTTTTAAATAAAATCAACATTTTGAGAAAATATGCTAAAAATATTTTACCTGCAGCTAATTCTTCTGCAATCTTGAGTTCGTCTTTAGTACTTTCAAGAGTACTCTCAATATCAGAAAGCATTGTTTTGATAACACTTTTAGTTCCTTCAGTAGCATGCTGAGCGATTCGAGTTCGACTGACACTTCTCTCGCAAGTTTCCATAGCAGAAGCAAATTGGTCAAGTTGAAGTCGGACGGTTTCGATTGTTTTATTAGAAGCGGCAAGCCCAGTCATGAATGATTTGAAAGCGTATAAAATATCGGACACCTCAGTTTGAAAAAGAGCAGCATCTTGGTTTAGAGCGAAAATTGCAGCTGAAAATTTACTTTAACTTTTTTTGAAAATATTCTGAAAATGTTTAATATATTATTAAATTCGTGACCGATATAGTCAACACATTATGCGTAGTGAAAACAGTGTTGCAAAATGGGTCGATAGTGAAATGTATAAAAAGTGAAATGTATAAATTTGAGATTTTGAACATTAACAGGCGAGAACAAGAGTTCTAGAGCATAAAATTCCAATGTTTTTGCTAGATCAGATTATTGAGGTCGAATTCTTCAAAAGGATAAAAAAATTATTTTTTTGCATAGCCCAATCAAAATATAAATTTGCCAAACATTACCAAAATCTGTATTTTTCATGATGTCATTGCATTTTCAAAATAATCGGGTGGCGCAAAAAAANTTTTTTACGGAGAGTTCAAAAAACCACTAATAAAAAATTTTGGACTTGATTTGCGGAAAATTTCATAATTTTTCTAAAAAAGTCGACAAAAAATGACAAATAAACATATTATTATTTTTCAAACAGCAGTCAGAAAATATGTAGACATGCATGAAAAAAGTTAAAGTTGCTATTTTTCAGCTTTCATTCATAAATTTCAAAAAAACGATCAGAAAAAATTTTGGACAAAAAATGCAGAAAATTTTCATAATGCTTTGTTTTTTTTTGAAAATTTTACGAATTCAAAAAATAAAGTTCGAACTCAAATCTTCCCTAAAATAGGCAAAAATATTTTTTATAAGTAGATGCACATTTATTCTGGTTCAGCTAACGATAATAAGCAGAAAAAAGTAAACCAACTAATTAATTTCGTAAGTTAAATTGACTCCAGTCTTCCCAGTCGATGCCACCCCTTAAGTTTTTTGAATACCATCGTCGTAAATTTAATGGTATTTTTTATAAAAAAAATAAGTGATATTATACTATAACCATAAATTATTAATTTATAACCATTTTTATCTAGTTATCCTCGTTATATTTTACCATATTTGAAAAGTATATTCGTTAATTTAGGAGTTTAGTGGTTTTAACGATGAGACTCTAGTGCCCGAAGCAATTACTCACGCATTAGCCATTTTGCGGGTCGATAGTGAAATGTATAAAAAGTGAAATGTATAAATTTGAGATTTTGAACATTAACAGGCGAGAACAAGAGTTCTAGAGCATAAAATTCCAATGTTTTTGCTAGATCAGATTATTGAGATCAAATTCTTCAAAATAATAGAAAAAATNAAAGAGATGAGATTTATTTCTGATTTCCGTTAATTATTTAACGTTCGTGAGAACCGGACAGAAGGTGCACTTCTCGCACCTTTAACCCGGTGTGAGCACTAACACTATATACATAGGGTGCTGCATATTTAAAATCATCTAATATAGCAAAAAAACCATCGTGAATTGTCTTTCGATACATTATTAAACGAATTTTGCAAAGTATTTCTCAAAAAATGGTGATTTTTTTTTTTTGGAAATTTTGTTCAAAATTTTCGGAGGTTTGATTTTTTGAGATTTTTTTCTCAACTCTCTGTTTCCTCTCAAACCATCTCACTGCGACCATATTGCGTCAGATTAAAATTTGAAATACGCAGTTTTTTAGGAAAGTGTTTTGTCCTGTGGTCTGACACCAAAACAAAGATTAAATTGGTATACTTCAGGAACATTGATATTTTTTTTTAATAGTTAGATATTTTCAAAATTTTATTTAATTGTTAAGTATTTTCACGATAATATTAATCATTTATAAAATTAATTTCGAGCAAGTGTAATATATTGTCCACAGAGTTCTTTGATTAGTTAAGTCGACTCCATGAAATAATATTTATAGTGTTCTTTATCTCTTTAATAGTGGGAATAGATCATTTTTTTATTAAATTTGTGATTTTTTCATCATTTTAACCTATTATGAAATTATTTTTGAATTGATTATATATAATTCAAATCATAAAAAAATACGATGACATAGGTCAGATCTTTGTGCATCGATTCAATCCCAAATAATTTTGGTGAACACCATCTGTCAGCTTGTATCACGTGGATATGCCGTACCCTTGCTCTTTATCAGTAAATTTCTCAGAACTTATAAATCATAAATTCTAGAATATCAAATGATCGGAATGCAAAATATATCCGTGAACGTTCCTTGATGCAAAAAAACAATGAAAAACACTTTAACTACCTTGGGCTTTCTGTAATAACGCGTTGATGACAGTCACCTATATAATTAGGTGTGCGGTATGCCCTTGTGCGGGAACTTTTTCTGTGCTCACACGGGTTAAACACTTTTTTTTTAGAAAAAAGTCTCAAAACTCAAAAAGAAAATCCTGCATCTTCTAAATGAACGCATAGGTCAAGAAAATTTCTCTACAAGATAAGGCTGAGGGGGTTTCCTATAGGCAAAATGGACATTTTGAATTGCCGCTTGATTTCTCTCGCAATAGACATAGGAAGTATAAACATTTCTGATAAGTAGTTCGTCTAGTCTCTGGAATGATGTTTTGTGTAAATCATATTTTGGAGATAGCATGTGAACCAAGCCGGTAAATGAGGTTAACCAGGAAGCAACAAAATGTTTTGAAAAAGGCTGTAAATTTCCTATTGTTACTCAAAGCATGACTTTTTATCTCTTATATGCTGCATAAATGTAAAATGCTGAATTTAAACGCAAAAATTTGTGAAGGGCATAATTAGAGGTAAATGGCTTTTTGCCGAGAGCATCATTTAATGGAAGTAGTCGCACAATCTTCATCAGTGATACTTATGACAAAATTCTGCCTAGATTTCTTGTCAAAATGGCACTTTTTAATAATGGGTGTATTGTTTCGTCATCTATCTTCTAGAATTTCGAGCGATAAAAATTGGCAAAATGATCCAATATTGTTGTTTTATTCATATAAAATCAATAGTCAATTCTTAAATGAAAGATCGGGAAGCTCCAGATTTAAAAAAAAATGCTAAAATTTCCCTATATTTTTGAGATTTTTTTCAATTATCGAGGTCATTGCGATTGTTTTCCTAGTTTCAGGTTGTGGTATATGCTACCTGAGAGCGCTATCTTTACTGAAGGGCCGACGTCTGTTTCGCGTCGATTGCGATTTATGTGCAAAATGACGTAATTTTTCTTCAATAGTGAAATTTTCTAAAAAATTATCTTTTCGTATTTCTTCTAGATATTTTGAGTCATAAAAAGACTTGAAAATGATACAATATGTTTATGTTTGCCATGTGTTGCGCCTTCACTGAGAGCTAATCTTTAATGTATATAAGTCGGCTGCAATTTCCGTTTGGTCGATTTTCTTGTATTTATGGTCAATGACGTAATTTCTCGAAAAAATTGGCATTTTTTCAATATTTGTAACGCCATTATCGTACGAATGCCGAAATGTTTTTTCATTTTTTGTGCATAATTATGTGCGTCCTTGAAGAGAACTATTTTTATGTAATAGTCCACGTCAATTTCCGTTTGGCGATTTTCTTGATTATTTATTGGCAAAATTGAGCGTATTTTCTCTAATAAAATGGCATTTTTCAATATTTGGTATACGCCATTATCCGACGTGATGCCGATATTGTTTTAATTTATGTGGCAAATGTTATATGTGGGCGCTTGAACAAGAGCTTCTTTATGTATAGTGCGGCAATTGTTCCGTCGGGTCGAATTTACGGGTGATTTATGGCAATGAGTAATTTTCTCGAAAAAATGGCATTTTTTCATATATTTGTAACGTCCATTACGACGTGATGCCGACAATATTTTTAATTTTAGGCATGTTATATGTGGCGCCCTGACCCAGGGAGAGCGTATCTTTTGTAACTACGTCGCGCAATTTCCCGTCGTGGCAGATTTATGGGTGATTTATGGGCAAAATGACGTAAATTCTTCTCGAAAATTAATGGCATTTTTTTTTAATTATTGTAGACGCCTATTAATCGACGTGATGCAGAAATTTTTTAAGTTTTTTTGTGGCATGTAATATCGTGCGCCTTGAGCCTAGAGCTATTCTTTAAACGTAATAGTCAGCGCAATTTTCCTTGCGCGATTGTGCTAGGTGATTTATTGGCAAATTTGCACGTAATTTCTTGAAAATTGCCATTTTTCATATTTTTGTAACGCTCATATCTTCTTAATAATGGTTTTAAAAAAATGAGGCCTTATCAGCGTTGGAATCACAAGATTATTAAACGAATCACGTCTATATGCATATGTCCTGTTTTTGCGTGAGGGTCGATTTTTGAGCCATATGAGAACGCTTGTTTTCGAAATATTTGAAAATTTGAAAAAAGAAATTTTTTTGGTCCGCGGACGTCTAATATGTTTTCTCTGAGCAATTTGTCTTTTCGCGTTTATTCATACTTTAACTAACTCAAATGGGCTCACTTTGCTGTAACAGACCCTACTGTTTCCAACAACTTATTGCTTTGGCTGGAACACAAATCAAACATATGTCTATCTTAGATTTACCCACCTCAAAATAGGAAAACACGATAGCACGGCGGTCATGTTTCTTCTACCTGTAGCTTTATAAGCAGAAAACAGTTGTTCTGGCAATTAAAATTTTGAATTATGTTGACCAGTTTATTTCTTGGAATGACTGTTAACCATTAAATAATATGCGCACGCAGAATTAAGTCCACGTCGTTGTCACATCAATAATAAATTTTTTATATCATATGAAAATTCGGTTTCGGCTGTCAGGGGCTAGGACGGAAATTTTATATACAATATATATATGTCCGTTTTTAATTGGCTGATGCATAATTGGTCGCTGACGTAAAAATATTTATTTGATATTTTAATTAAAGTCACCATCTAGGACTGTTAACCCTTTTATCACTTTAACTCGCAAATTACCGCATGGGTGACATTCGATATTATTAAATAATTGTTTGCTGATTTTTATGCTCTTGTACTTTTAAATAGAGTGGGTGTCGCTGTTTGAGCCTCTTCAATGTCATTTCTCTGCCATATACGTAGCAAAGGTGATATCAAAACTTTTTAACTATGCAAACCAACCTTGTCGTCGGTATAATTTTGAAGTTATGATCAGTCTCTGAGTACATTTATACTTACGCCGACACCTTACGCCTTTTTAGAAAGCTCAAAAATGACACGATCAGATTTGGTACTTACTCCTCATTTTCATCATTTCTGTTTATTATTTTTTGTGTCGTGCTCTTGGAGAAGGCTTACATATTTATGCAACCTGTGCTTGTGTTTAAACATTTTGCTATTCACGGACAAAAACGCGAAAAAAAACAAAAATTTAAATTTTTGGAAATGGTCGTTGGAGGCTCTCAGTGCAAAAGCTTCCTCCTCCACCAGCTTTGAGAGATTACAGTTTCGACTATACGCGTCTGAACAGCACAAGACTTGTTTGACAATGAACTATGACGACGTTTTTTTTTATTAATTTTGCTTCGGCGTTCTCTGGGAGCCATGTCACTTTTCATTTTTCTACCCAAATTGCTTTTAAAATGGTTCATTTGGAGGCTCAGGCAATCTATCTCCACAGTTTGATGAGATCAAGTTTGACTCATACTGCATCTTATGCAACAAGACTTGTTATGCCAATCCGACTAGAGAGTTTTTTAGAAATTTTTGAATTCGGCGTTCTGGGAAGCCCATGGTCAACATTTTATAAATTGATGCCTAAATTTTTGACAAATTTAGAAAGCCAGAAAAATGCTTCAAATATTTTTTCCGTATACAAACATCTTTTTAATGAATTTTGGTGACATATTTTTAAACTCGTAGCGTCAAAAGAAAAAATGCGCACTTTCCAATTTAAATCATTCAGTTAATCAATAATTTCTTGTTTTCGTTTTTATTGTTTTTTGGCGCGCCGAATGAACGAATTTATAAACAAAAGCAATTGTTGCTTTGTTTGTATGGTCTTTTCGGAGCTTCTCACACAAAATAATAAGTAAAAATGATGCAAAATTGAACGGAGTAGGTCGCAAACTGCGTGTCCTTTTTAAGAAGTTTTTATTAAAAAGCGTTATTAGTGTTCGGCGAAGGTCGTAGGGTTCGTATCAGATTACTGTTAATTCAAACATTACTCGCGAATTGGCTTTTTGGTTTCAGTTACAAAATATTTTTGGAAGTATATCACCTTTGCAGTTTGGCGGGAAATGGACTTGGAAGATGGCTCTATCCAGCGACACTCACTCCCTTTAAGGAGGTGGTCATGTCTGATTTATATAAGGCCTTCAAGAGTGCAATTTAAAATGCTCCAATTTTATACGAGGTGGTTCAATTAGCATGTATTTTTTCAAAGATGAAGTAATAAAATTGTTGTGATCAATTTGACCACTAAAACTTCAAATATCGACTTGACGTAGCCAATCTTTCTCATCCAGTTATTTCATTGCTTTCTTTTGAACCTACATTTACTTAAAAAAATTGACATGCACATGTTTTTTCAGGAAAATTTTTTCAGCGCTGACCTTGAAAAATTATATTTGATGTTTGGGTGTCGATTACATATACGCTGCCCAAGAAGTCTGTTTATTTTGTTTTGAAGCTAACCTTTTGCAAAAAAAATTTCGAGGAATTTTTGAAATATTTTAACCTTGGAGGAGATATGATTTTCCGGTAACAAGTCCTAAAACCGGTGGTTTTATTGCAATTCTAGAAAAAATATAGCACAAATATTGCAATTCTATCGACAACAAAACGCTCCTGAAGTTTTGAATACTATTTACTAGGGGGTCGGGTATAGTTGTACGCGTTATAGTTGGAACCCAGCACAACTACCGTAGCGCCTCCGCAATACCTACGCTATTGAAAAATAAGATTATTTGCTTTCCTGGCCGTGCGGCGGTGTATTATTGTATTGGCAAGAAGTAGGGTTTCTTCTTTTTTCACAAACGTTCCTAGCGCAAAAATAGGCGTTTTTATACCAGATTCTCAGTAAGGCCAAAATTCTCACGGTTCCGGAGCGACAATGAAAAAATACATTTTTTTTAAAAACATGTTCAGATCTGACCAATGAGTGTCGGATTCAAGAGTTTGAAACGCTCGGCGAGACAATGTCGGCTAGCTGAAAATGAGCTAATTAGTTTATTTCAGATAAATATTTAGTTTTTCTGGTATTTGAGATGATGTTACTGTTGGCTATTCTTTTATAATTTTCCATATTCCATACTATTTAACCGATTATTCGGTATAAATCTTGTTTTCATCATGTTTTATTTAAAAATTACTTATTTTATTTTCTCTTCGAATAATATATATTTGAATACATTCTTTAGAAGATTTGTATACGAAAAATACTTTAATTCCAAAATTCTACTCTGATCCCTTTCTACACTCAAGTACATGTAGTAAAAACTCTAGTACTGTTCAATTGGACAAATCAGTAGCAATTTTTTTCCCAGCCTGTACGCGTTATAGTTGTAATACGCGTATTAGTTGGAAGTTACGCGTATAGTTGGTTGTTTTTGCGAGGAAAAACTTTATTCATACTATACGCCGCACCAGGGTATAGAAGGTTAAAATGTTGTTACTTCAACAATAAAACTACAGAGGAGATAAATTTGTCAGTTTTGGAAAAGGTCATCTTGTTACGAGTACAGTCTATTTGGTGTTGATGTGTGAGCAAAAATAATTTGTTATTGTACTTTTCGCAGATTATGGAAGATTCTACCAACATTGGCATTTTTGGAATATATGCTCGAAAGACTTCAGCATTTCCTGAAATAAGCTGGCTGGAAATCAGATCATGGACAGACTCCCTGTCTTAAGGGGAGGTTCCACGGATTTGACTTCTTGTATGTCATATTTCAAGTTTTGGTTTATTCGAATTCGCTATAAGAATAGATCTTTAGTCTTGCAATTTCATAACCTCAAGAATTTTCCGTTTCTAGCGTCTTTATCTGAATGCGCTGAAATTCTTTTTGGAAAATTCGGACAAATACCGGTTTTAAATCTGGTTATTACTGGTAAATGAAGATTGGTTAAACTCTTCCAAGCATGCAAATTTGCAGGCTAGGTTTTGATCATGTTCAGCCCTTTTACTAAAAGTCTCTATACTTCAACAGTTTAACTGTATACATTTGAAAAGCCCCTCACAGCATGTTGTGGAACCTCCTTAAGGGAGTGGGTGTCGCAATTTGAGCCTCTTCCAAGGTCCTTTTCTCGCCAACTATCTAAGAGGTTATATTCCAAAAAATCATTGTGACTAACAAGAACCAACCTTCTCGTCTAATATTAAACTTAACAGTAATCTGATACAATCCCACCTAACGCTTTAAAAAGCCTCTAAAAGACACGCAGTTAGTGCCTACCTTCCTTCCAATTTTTCATCATGTTTTTATTATTTTTTATGTGTCAGGCTCCGGAAGACAGCCTTAAAAATACATCGCAAAAGCGCTTTGTTTTTAAATTTTGCTTTCAGCGAGCCAAAATAACGAAAACAAAAATTATTGATTTATTTATGAGGTTAATTTGAAAAGGCGCTTATTTTGTATGTTCTTTCTGACGGCTACGAGTTAACAAATAGCCACCAAAAATCCTTAAAAGTGTTTGGGTATTTACGGGAAAAATTATTTTGAAGCATTTTTTCTGGTTTTCTAAGCTTTGTCAAAAATTTAGGCTCAAATGAAAGGTTGACGTGGCCTTAAAGTAGGACGCCAAATAAAAATTTTCAAAAAAAAACTTTCTAATGGATTTCAAACAAGGCTTAGTGCTTATCAGATGCCGAGTTGAGCCGAACTGTATCCTTCTAAACTGGCTAGAGGAGATAGCTTTTGGCTGAGCCTCCCAAAACTGACGCATATTCGAAACAATTTGCGTAAAAATTGAAAATTACTGGCCCCCAGAGAACGGCCGAAGCCAAAAATTTTAAAAAAACGTCTAATGCCATTGTAAACAAAGTCCTGAGTGCTTTCTTGATGCAGTATGAGTACAAAAACTGTATGCCTCAAACTGGTGGAGGGAATAGCTTTGCCTGAGTCCTCCCAAACTGACCATTTCAAATTTAATTGTCTGTGGCTTTTCGCGTTTTTGTCCCGCTGAAAGGCCGAAATTTTTAAACAAAAGCGCTTTTGCATTATTTTTAAGGGCTTCTCCGGAGCCTGACACTAAAACAATGATATAAAAAATGATGAACAAATTGGAAGAGAGTAGGGCAGTAACTGCGTGTCTATTTTAGGACGGTTTTTTTTAAAGCGCGTAGGTGTCGGCGTAGGTGGGATTGTATTCAGAATTACTTGTTAGTTTAACAGTTTACCGCGAAAAGGTTGGTTCTCGTTAAGTTTAAATGTTTTTGGAATATCACCTTTGCTGTGCTTTGCTAGTTTGGCGAGAAAGGACGCTCTGATTGGATAACGCGACGCAAAATATTCCCACCCACGCACTCGAGCATTGCGTAACGCAATTTGCGTTGTTATCAATTTTCCCACCTGAAATTATATCAAATGAACCTATTTTTACTAATAAAAATAAACAGAGAATTTTTTTTTCAACGGTCGAAACACCAGTTTTGGCATAACCATTATACTTTGCAAAACATGTTGGTTTGATTTAATGAAAAGCAAACTTGACCAAGTAATAGCGAATTAAGGGGGTATCCGACGGGTTTTACTGATTTTCAAACATTAGTCCTAAGCTAACCGCAACTCGTTTCGAGTTCAAACTTCGGATTCTAAGAGATATTTGTTTGAAATTTTCAAAAAATGGTGTTAAAAGTTTTTCGTATGACCGGTAAACGTGTGCACCATTTAGGTTATTAATATATTATACCGTATACCGGTCCAAAAAGTGATTTTTTCCATTTTTGGTACAACTAGATCTAGCTCCTGGATATCAAAATTTTCTCTTTTTTTCAGGATAAACTTTAATTTGTGAGTTTAACAGCTGTGCGTGGCCTGATTTCCATATTTCATGATATTTAAAGAAATTTCCAAAATAAATGGGTGTTTTTGCACATGTTCGCTGGTACAATGGCATTTCGTCAAACGATGTCAGATTTGTTTTTAAATAAAAGCACTTCTTTAAAAGTGTCCAAAGCGAGGAGGTGCGTCGAGTTTTTTACAATCATAATCATAATTAGGCTATTAGATGCATTCAAAGTTTATTTACCCTCAAATTCGTCAGAAATAGGATTTTGAAGAAAAATTCCAAAACTATTTTTATAGTATAATTTTTAATACATTTTTGTCAGTTAGTTGCACAATAAAAATTAGTTGTAAAATTAGTCAGATCCAATGTCTAGATCACGAGAAAAAGTTAATTACCTGAAAAAATACTTAGAAAAAATTCCATAATTATGCAAAATTCGGAAAAATGTTTTATCGAAATTCATTTTTTTTGGTTTTTATGAGCAAACCGTTAACAAAAATTAGAATGCAGCTAAAATCAGCTTTCTATCACTTCTGAGTCTCGAAATACAGCCTTCGTCGGATACCCCAAATTTCAGAATCTAAAAAATGGACAAGACACTATACTCACTAATTTTAAAAAAGCCGTCATTTCAGAAAAATATTTAGTTATTAATATTTATACTATGCTACACCACTCTCAAAATTCAAGCTCTAACCATGATATACTTCTATAGATCTCACAAGGACGACGAGAATCACACATACAGATTAAAATGCGTTTTGATGAAGTCATAGTCTTTTTATAAGAATCTATATCCGAATTCGAATGTTAGAAAATACAAAAAAAATTGTCGTCATGATAATATGAGTAGTTTCGCACTATAACGAATTAAACATCGCCAATAGCCTAGAAAAATATGTTTAAAATGATTATGAAAATAATTTTTTTTTTTTATCATTTCATATATTAATAAAAACGTAATCTTATGCAACGAAATTTCAGTGTGCGCGCACCTTTGATAAACAACTCAAAATGACAAAAATTCCATCGCAACATATGTTTAAGGGCCAATTTGATGGCGGTGAATCTTTTTTCTTGAACCAAAACAAAAAAATTGAAATCAAATAAGCAGTTAATAGCGCAAATTACGAAAAGACAGTTTTTTTCATTTTTCGAATGACATGAACATAAACGTGACAAATTCTGACTTTGTCGTTAAATTGACAAACGCGGAACCCGCGCACTTAAAGTTTCGAACCGATCGGGAAATTTAAAATTAATTTCAATATCATCTAACGCGAAGTTTATTGACTTGCCTGGGCAAAAATTAACAGTCTCGAAAATCGTTTTGTATTAGATTTACGAGTTCTGGTTACGAAATTAAAAAATGATTTTATTTATCTGAATTTATACAACAAGTGGAACAATAATGTTTTCTCTTTTTAACGTTTAATACCATTCCAAAACAAAAGTTCTAGACCTTGAAAGGGCAGTGAAAATACCGCCAGCAATTACAACACTTCAGCATGGACAACCCCCTAAAACTGAAAATGAATTTTTACGGATGCATCTTCCATATTTATAACCCTCCCGCGCCCTTTCAATATATCCCCTGGAACAATTTTAAAAAAGTCTGGCGGTGATCATCTACTAGTATCGAAAATTGATTTAAAATAAGTTCAAATCTAGCTCAAGATTTGGCTCCTTACATTTAAAATAATAACAATTTTCACCGACCTTTGCTGCAATCGGCAGTTTCAATCAAGCAACTCCCACACTTGAAAGTGCTTCCTAATCGTGACATTTATGCAGCCGTCACGACCAGCCAATTTTTTTTGTCCTATTTTCGGCGACAAATCTTACAATATTGAAAGAAATTTAAAACAAAATTAATTTAGCTAATTATTCCACGTACTAGAAGATTCCGTTGAAGAAAAAAGTAAGTAAAAGAATGAGGAATAAACAGAAAATTTTAATAAATAATACTAAATCAAGAAGTACATGGATGAAATAGCACCAACGAGTTTTAGTACATAAGGTTACAATCCCACTGACTGTCTACAATTAACTAAAACCAGTCAGCTAATGAAGTACGCGAGTGTAATCAGAATGATTTGTTAAAAAAAATTTAAATAAATGCGAAAATTAAATAAATGTAACGAGTAGAGAATGCGTTTTTCTAATCAGTACGGTAATGAGCCCTTTTGTGTATTAATCTAAAACCGAGAATTTTTTCGATGCGAATTAACACGGCGAAGGTATCTTTAACTATGTTTTTTTTAATTTTAAAAATTGCAAATAAAATAATATAATTTCTTGGGGTTTTTCCATGCATTTAAGTTTATTTTTTTTGAAATTTTTTAAAGTAGAAAAAATCAAGAAACAAAAATTTTGCGTTTTTATGCAATTTTCCATGAAGAAGCTCCCGCCGCCAAATACAGTCCCCGCTGCTGCACCTCATGCAAAATGGAAAGTACAATTATCTTTTAGAACTAAATTAACAGTAGTAGTACGATGGGGGAAAATGAAAAAAACGTGGCGGGGGTAAAAAACGCGGGCCAAAAAAAAAAGTCGTGCTACTATTGGCACGACTGTGATAATGCATTTTAAGGATAGGAACGGGGAAAGGGTATCATGAGAATGGGGATGAAATCCGGTCCGGGAATGATTTCTTTTGGCAACCCTGATTATAATTGAGGAGTTTTCATTTAATACGAAATTGAACAAAAAATGTTAAAAAAATTAAGGAATTTGTTTGAAAAATTTTTTAAAGTTCAAAATTTTGGTAGTGAAAAATTTTTTTTGAAAATTTTTTTAGCGTTTTTTTATGCAATGAAAAAATAAAAAATTTTGCCCGCGTTTTTTAACGGCTCCAAAAAACATTCACTATTGGCGATTTTGGAAAACTAATCCTTTTGTTCACAAATTTTTAATTAATTTGTCGCGAAATGCGTCAAGTACTACAAATTGAGCAATTTTGTTAAGCCAAAGCCTCACCCATTTGGGGAACCTGACAGAGTCTATAAAAGTAAGTATAACCTTGCGGTCAAGTTGAGCTTTTAAAACAATTTATTTTTGAGCCGTTAGGAAAATTTATTAATCGTCATGCTGAAGCACTGTGAGAATTTCCTTTCGTGTTAAATAACGTGTTATGCTGACCCACCGGAAATTATCATTTTTTTACATTTAAAAAAATTAAAAAAATTCAAGCGGACTTATTTTATGAAACTTAATTCAGCAAATAAAT
The DNA here is from genome assembly GCA_004367855.1 of Oikopleura vanhoeffeni. Classification (NCBI taxonomy): domain Eukaryota; kingdom Metazoa; phylum Chordata; class Appendicularia; order Copelata; family Oikopleuridae; genus Oikopleura; species Oikopleura vanhoeffeni. The sequence goes on along the minus strand of SCLH01000410.1, from coordinate 43,583 downwards.
TATGCCGTTTTTTGCCAATTGGCTAATTTTTTATCTAAAACATGCGGTAAACTTCACTTGAAATTGATCAAAACTTATTATTCAAAATTATGGAAAAATTTTCGTGATTTTCCTTTTTTAACCGGTACTAGGTTCAATAAATAGATTAAGCATTTTAGCAATCATGAAAATCATCGCAGTACTTCAGCAGGAAAATTTGAAAAAAACATAAAGACAAAATGTCGAGCCAAAAAATATTTTATGGTTTTGTGATTACTAGTCTCTGAATGCAGTGGAATCACAACGAGAGGCCACAGATTTCATTAACCGGAAAATAAAAATGTTAACCCCACCTGCGCGATAATTAAATTACCAATAGCGACCAAGCTTGAAGGGCTTAAAACACAAAAAAAAAATTCACAGACTTGTTTAGAAATCGTAATGAGAATCCAACTTGGTCAGACAAAACTCGTTGACGCGATGATTTTTCGCGATTTTTAGATATCGGGCACTGTAAGTTGCTTCACTTTATTCCTAACTGAAATTTGCGTAGTAAACAGTTTAAAGTGGGGGTGTTTGCGATAGGAAAAATCTATGAAATAAAAAGATTTTTTTTGCGTTTTACTCCGAATTTAAAAAAAAAAATGAAATATACCATGCTAAAAGATACTTTCACCTAAAAAAAATATAATTTCGAAAATTGGATCAAACTGTTTTTTAGAAATAACTCTATAGATTTCAAATGAAAAATGATTCGTCGATTTGCAATATTGAATTGAATTACATTGTAGGTAAATATATCATAGATGCGAGTAAATATGTGAGTGAATATTTTTTGTAATTTTTTTATATGGTTTTTGAAACAAATAATTATTTTTTCTGAAAGGAAATAAGACAGAATTGAATTGATTGCAAAATAAAAAACAAATGGAATTTATTACCACCATTAAGGGATGTCCCTCATCTTTAAGTAACCTATCTAGAAATTCTTCTGGAAAAATTCTCAAGCCTAAAGGCCAATCGTAATTTACAAAGTAAATATATTATTTTTTTTAAAAAGAAGAATTTTAAATTGATTTTTTCCTTGATATGCTAAAAATCCCATCTAAAAACGAAAGAAAGTTTTTTGATATAGGACAGAAAAAAGTCTTGGAATAGAAGCAAGTAACAAATTTATGTTCAGTGGATAAAATAGGAGAAAAAACAAATAGTACAGATAACATAGGAACTACGAAATAATAATTGAGCAGTTTGGTGTTTAGGTTAATCCGTGTTATTATTTTAGGGCGAATTTTCTCCCCATTTTTGGGTAAATAGAAGGCACTATGCGCAGTGGTGAAGTACATTTTGATGAAAAGATACCAAAAACTGATTATTTTCTTGATTCCTCACTTTTTGCTACATTTAAATACATTTTCGGATTTTAACATTTTTAACAGGAAGAGCGAAAAATCAAAAAGCTTTTGTAAGTTTTCAGATGTGAAAAAAAACATTAGGCCTGTTTCCATTATGTCAGGTTTTGGGCCTTTTTCGTCGAGATCTCCCAATTCAGCCACATCTACTTTCGGACTGGCATCCAATTTGGCATAGAAGCACTTATCGTCTCTAGGTTTTCAACTTGTGCCTCCAAAAGACTTTCTTGATTTGTTACAACCCTCTAGTTGTTTTACGATTTCTACCAAGTTGATTTTTCAATTTTTTGAACCTTTCTTCCTATTTTTTTCATGGCATCAAATTTTTCTTGCTGCTCTTGATAAAAACTGCAGCTATTAGTTGGACCTCTCTTTTCGATATCTACTTGTCTTGAATATCAATATCAAGAATTTGAATTTATATTTTGATTTGATTTTGTGCGAGAAAAGTTTGCAGGATACTTCAGATTTTCATCAGCTTGTGTTTAATCTTTTCAACCATTGTTCCAGAAGCTGAATTTAAGCCTGGGTAGCTCCGCGATAATTTTTTCTTTAGCCTAAATCGATAAAATTTAAGGAAAACGCCCAAATTATTTTTGTTTCAAGAAAAGTTTAAAAAAAGCAATCAGCTTGTTCGAACTTTTTTCTGTCAGATTTTAAATGGTAAGCATAGAGCTGAAAGTAGAAATTCCCAAGTACGTATATCATAAATAATGTTGGGTTTGTTTTAAAACACCTTAACCTTAGTGTTGTCGATGCCATTTAAGTAAAAGAAGTCCATTCTTAGAAAACCAAAACAGCATGTCCAAATTTGCTCTCCATTCTTAGTTTTAGAAACAGCTAGCTCCGCCAAATAAAAACCTTAATAATTTGGCAAATACGCAACGTGTTGCTAATTTTCACCGTTTTGATTGGCGGAGTCTAGCTTCTGCAAAAACTAAGAATGGGGGCAAAAACACATGCTGTACACTGGGTGTATTCTTATCCGTACGATTTCTTGATCGAAGATGAAAATCGCTTATAAAGCCTAAACGCCTATGTAGACGTGTACCCTTTATCAGTACGTTGTACCCTTATCCGAAGAATTTTGGCCGAGCTGAGGTGTACGGATAAGGGTACACCCAGTGTACATCTTTCAAAACCAATTTTTGGCAATAGGTATTTTGTCAGAAAGTTTTTGTTGTTATTTTTTTTATTTGACAAACCCTCAAAATTAAATTGAAAACTGTATATGACCTTTTCATGGGGGTGGTTGGGACTCTGATTTTATAAGGCACTTAAGAGGCATTCAAAATGCCTGTCCAAATTGATCGGAATGGGTTACAAAAGCGTACTTCCAACCAAATCAGCAAAAAAAAATTTCGAAATTGATGCATTTTTTCAAAATGAACTTAAAAATACGTTTTCTTTAATTTGACCATCAAAACTTTCAAAATATATCTGAAACGTAAGGCCGACTTTTCTATCGGTGTTTTCACTGGCCTTTTTAAGCTACTTTCGAAAAAATCGAAGCATGCTTTTTTTCGGAAATTTTTTCAAAAATGACCAAAAAATCATTTTCGAGTTTTAGCTGGAACTTGCAAAAAAGTTTCGCCTAAATCTCCCACAAATGTTCTGAGGCATACAAGATACAATTTGAGCCATTTTGCAAATACTATCTTCCGAGGAGATAGATTTTTGAAGTCTGAAAATTGTAAAAAATCGTCGGTTATTTGCGTTACTAAATTGTTTAGTTGCGGATCAAAAAACAGCTCGCCTTAAAAGGATTGACAATACTACCGGTTACAGGTTCTGTGAAAAATTTGAGCTAAATTGGAATATCGCCTGGGAGGAGATAGATTCTTACAGTTTGGTGAGGGGTCGCCTTGGTTACGATACTATAACTATTGGGTGTAAAAATTGTCAACCACAATTTTGTGACACATTGAATTGGTGAGATCAACGAAAGATCTACAATGTGTATTTTCGGGTTTTTTTCATAAGATCTTAAGAGTAAACTTTCTGTATCTTATATAACAGTATATTCACCGCGAAAAATGTCAAAAATGTCAGAGTCCTAAGAGTGTGATATCCATCATGATGCCCGAGTAACTTAAATCTCATCTTTGCCTTTTAAAAGAATAAGGGAATAAGAGATTTAAAGTTACTCGGGCATCATGATCGATATGAACCAAAACTATGGAGGTGTTCTAAAAAAAAGTTAGCTCACACAATTTTTACTTGCATCACAACATAGGTATAGTAAATTATATTCCATAAACTTTACAAATTTAATTTTTTGTTCATCAATTTAAGGGGGTACTGGCCCGCTTCAAAAAGTTGCCCTGAACAATTATATTAATACAAACCGGACCAAAAATCGATTGGTGCTGGTCTCACAGTTTTTGATGGGCGCCTGAAGTTAAAGTTTAATTCACTTTTGGTGCGAAACTATATATGGGATTATATTATATTTTTTTATTCAGAACTGACGCAAAATTGTATCCTTCGATCTAAAATAACAAAAAATTAAAGGTAAAAATTTCCGCTGCTACGCTAAAAATGTGTTTTTTTTTCAGTAAAAAGCCTACAGCCCTCCTAATTATTGAAAATTGTTTTTGATCTGATAATGTTATTCTGTGAAATCTAAGCTAAGGTTACGCCCGAGGCGATCTTGAATCGTATTTTAAACAGTAGTTTTTGATCATTTTTTTAATAAGATAACCAATAAAAAATTCGGCGCGCGCCCTCACATAATTGCTTCAGAACTATCGTTTAAAACCATACATTCAAGATCGCCTCGGGCGTAAGCCTAAGCTAAAGAGTTCACAGAACTAACCTTATCAGATCAAAAACAAAATAAATAGGTTCTAAGGGATCCTTAGGCTTTTTCCATGAAAAAAAACACATTTTTTAGCGATTAGCCGCGGAAATATTTTTTACCATTTAATTTTTTTTTTTTTATTTAGCCTGAAAGAATATAAATTTTGTGGTCAATTCCTGATATAAATATAATCGCGATAATACAGGGTGTAAGATTTTTTCCCTTTCTTTTTTCCAAAATTTTGGGATGACTTGAGATTCCGGCCTTTGAATTAGTTGAAGTCTGAGAAAGACGTAGGTTTTCGCAAAAATTAACTCGTTCTCATTAGCGTTCTCATCGCTCTCACAATTGAAAAAAAGAAGGGAAAAATCTTACACCCTGTAATAGTTTGGCACCCAAAAGTGGAATTTGAAACTTTAACTTCCGCGCTCTCTGTGAAGAAACCGCCCCTTCAAAGCTGTGAAGACCAGCACATTCGATTTTTTTTTTGGTCGGTTTAGTATACATATAAATTTTTCAGGACAATTTTTTCTTAAAGGGGTTGGTCAACGCAAATCTGGACCAAAATGTCTAATGGAGTTTTATTTTTCCTAAAAAGTTCAAAACTGGCATATTTCCTGCATTTGAAATCCAATAAGTGGTATTTTGAGAGTCCTTACTACCGCTCGATAGTACATTCTAGAAAATAGTCTTTTTTTTGGCAATTTGATTTTGGGAGTTTTTGAAAGGAACCATTGTGAAAAAGGAGATTTTGTTTTTGCTTTTTTTGTTTTGGCGGTTGGGTGTCTTGGGGGTTTGCTGTTCGCAACAAATATCAAAATTATATTTTTCTGAAACTGCATTGAATCTGCGTCCGATGGGTTATGAAAATTTCTAATTTTGAATAAAAAGTTGAAAAAAAAATATTTTTTTCCCGACTAACTTTAATTTTGAACATGTCACTTTCGGGCACCTTCTGGAAAGATAACGTAGAGGTTTTCATCAAAATTAATGTGAGACAAGCTGGTATGGACGAGTGTTTGGGTCTTTGTGTATATCATATACAGTATGTGCTACCCAAAAACTTTTATTTGAAAATTAAGGACAAGATCAGGTTTTTGGTCAACGGCCCTGATTTTTCAGGCCAAAATAACCGTTTTTTTCTAAAGATTTTAAGCGCTACTGAATTTTTTTCGAAAATTCTGTGAAGCCTCCGTGATGGTGGATTTTTAATTCTGTCATATTTTAAAATAATAAAATGTTGATATCTCAAAAACTCAGGGAGATAGACTTTTAATTTTCAAAAAGCGAAAATTTTTCCAACGTCCTTTTCCGGCGGAAACAACTTTATTGACACAAAATATTTCATTTATCGGTGGTTTCATATCTTTCTTTGTTTCTAGAAAAAAAAACATTCAGCGTGAAACCGATTAAAAACTACGTTTTTGGCTTAATTTTGCCGTTGACCACCCTTAAGTTGAACCTGTAAATTACCTCTTCAATTTTTTCATCGCAAATTTATCATTTGTTTCGTCCAGTTCTTCTTGCTTATCTTTCAATCAAACGAGGCCCTGCTCAACATCGATTTTCTAAATTCTGCGTTCATAAACTGCATTGTGTATGTAGAACTTTTTGTGCTTCTGTTTTTTGACGCTTTTGTATTCAGCTGCTTTTTTCGGAATTGCATCAGTCATTAAGTGAATCGGCGCTGTGGTAATAGATCGGCTAATTCGTCGCGTCCGATCCTTGCAATTGCTTCTAATCTCGTCTAAGGTATTTTGGGTTCACCTCGGTAGGGAAGCTCCAGATGCGATTTTCGACGCTGAAATGAACATTATTATTAATTTATTTTTTTCTATTTTTTGTTTATGGTATCGGATCCCTATATGCTTTTGGATCACATGGCACTTTTGCGCGCCTCCACACCATCGCGTTAACTAAAGGCAAGGCCACTCACAGGTGCGCGCCATCAAAAAACGTGCTGCCGGCAAAAAACATTAGCGCATGTTACAGGATCCAACTGGGCGAAGCTAGGAAAAATCTGATGTTATTTAAAAAAAAGTAATTTTGACAAAAAACAATATGCTATTTCCAACGAAAATGTTTAATGCATTCAGGCGTGACGGCGCGTGAGTGTTCTCGAAAAACAGTTACCAATAATATTTTTGGAAATAAGTTTACGTTGGGCAGCGGAAATATCGATACAGAACCCAGAATGTTTCAACTTTGGAACTGATCAAAAAAAATTAAATCTGTTTTACTACTTAGACGGCTTTTTTACTTTACTGCATTACAGACGGCCGTGTATTGTGGTACGGATTTCTGACGAACAACACATCCGAAGTCGAAATTTATTCTTGGTGGTACCCAGGGAAGGTTTCGGGACAACAACTTGGCGGGGGTTTTTGTTTCAACCTGAGAAACCGGTATAAACGGAAATTACCGCTTAAAAAATTAGCGGTTGTCGAAACATCCTGGGGTACCTCAAAAATAAATTTCGACTTCGAATGTGTGGTTCGTCCAGAAATCGGTACACAATACAGGGCCGTCTGTAAGCGAGTTAAAGTAAAAAGCCGTCTTACAATTCAATAGCCGGTTTAATGCATCCTCAAAAATAATATCAATGTTGGCAAAATTGAACCAGTAATTTCTAAAAAACTCGCAAAAAGTATTGTTGTATATGTGTGTTTCAAGAACACTGACGCGTTCGTACAGAATATATGAAATAAAAATCTCCAGTGGCTTCCATTTCGCGCACTCATGAGTCATGACGGTTCATTGAAAAAAAATGAAAAAAATATGTTTTGAATCATTAACTACACCGACACGAGAAATAAGACTAATTAGTAAAACAAATATGTTTAGTTTCTTAATTCGGAAATTGTTAAACACAATAGGCTATAATTCAACAAAAGTTTATCATATTTTAGCTAGCGTTTCAACCACTTTAGCTAGCAAACGACACCGACCAAATTAAAAGCGAGATTCTCCAGTTCTCATTATATTTTATAAGAATCGAAATTTAATAAACTTTAAAATGCCATTTAGCTCACCCAAAAAATTTGAAAAAAGTGTCAAACTCAAAAACTAAATTCCAACTTACTGTCGTAACTTTGATATTTATTCTGCATGAGATCAATAAGACTGCCTCCTGCTTCTGAATGATAGCTTTAATTCCACTCACTAACTACGGATCATCTTACTCTCGCCGCATGAACAATTGCCAAGTAATCTGTCAGCTTGATCAGAAGCCCTTTTCCTTCGTTATACAAAACACGACCGTCAACCTCAGCTGAATGTAAATTTCGCTCGGCTAGACATCATTCGTTCTTGTAAAATCATCACCAGAAGGGACGTTTCTTGTGATATCCTGAAAATAAAAGTGCTTGAGAACATGCTATTTACCAGACAAAACTGTTTTTGTAAAAAAATTCCCTTTTCCAACAAAAAGTAAAAAAACATTTTGTGTCGGTTTTTTGAATTTTATTTTTGTTGTTTTTCAAAATTGCCTTTTTGAAAACTTGAATTCCACCAAATTTTTTATTTGATAACGAAACTATAAATAACCAAAAAACAACTTCTAAATAAATTCAACAAGTTAAATATTTTAACATTCGGTGTCTAAAAGAAAAGCCAATGTCTCTCGGTTTAAATCCAATGGGAAAAAGTGTCCTTTCTGCCATATAAATTTTTTTCGATAAAAATCGAAACAAGGCGCCAAGCGAGCCTAAAAATGCAGCCCGTTTTGGGGGGTCGAAAATGGTCAAATCGACAGAAATTCGGCGATATTTACGCAGTTACGTTAAAGAAAACACGACAGTGGTAGGCAATTTATGTCTTGTTTTTGCTGCTAGCTTTCATGAAAAGGATTAGGAAAAAATCGTAAACTTTTTTAGGTTTGTGTACGCATTATTTAATAAAAATTTCATGCTAACAGTGACTTCATCTTCTATTTTTGGCTCATAATTAAATTAAACAAATAATGGTACGATACGTACTTGACTGATTCGATATAATTTATAGATGGCATATATTATTGTTGAATTAATATATGAAGATGGCTTAATTTACTCAAACTAGAGAGTTTTAGATATGTTATACTTAGATTGTAAATTTATTCATTCGCGCCATTTTTCAGTATCTTGGATTATCGACTTATTGATTCGTCTTGGTATTGTTAAGTCAACGCTCGATTTTTCCCTTTTCCGCTGCGCTAACGCATCCCGAGCACGTTTTTCAAGCTAATATTCGTTCCCGTGCAGTCAAACGGTCCATTTGAATGAAAAATTGTCCAGTTCGGGTTTTAAGCTTCGGATTAAATCTAAGGAGTTTTGATTTGGCAAAGAGCCGTTTTGAGGGTTTCACAACACAGCTAGTTGCAAAAATTGATTTTATTTTTTCAACTTCAACGCTGATGCTTGTCCAGGCGCCCGCTTGACATAGAGCGACTCCGTCAATTCAGAATTCGTGGATATGTTGGAGCTTAATAATTTAATAATAACAAACAAACAAAAAAACATTTTAATGAGTTCAAATATTTTTCTTCTTAACATGAATATCGAAAAAAATTTTAAAACATTTTTTTTCGTTCAGAATTGCCTTTTTCGTAGTTTTTAACTGCTCAAAATTTAAAGGAAATTATGTGCCTATAATTTTTTTGCTAATTTTAAAAATTACAAAAAAAAAAGTGATGGGAAAGATACACGGTTTTTATAAAGGTACGACTTGTAGCTTTTCGGGTAACAACATTTCGGCGCTAGGTGATAAATTGCAACCCAGAAACTCACTTTATTTCACCATTTCATTCTACATCTTTAGTTGTCGTTTTCTGTCCATATATATCATCCTTCTTCTCGAAAATAGCCAAATTTCTGTCGTTTTGTTTTTTTATTAGGCAGCCTCGTTGGACACACACAGAGTAATAATTTGTTAAAATAAAATCAACATTTTAGAAAATATGCTAAAAATATCTTACTGCAGCTAACTTCTTTTGCAATCTGAGTTCGTCTTTTATGTACTTTCAGAGTATCTCAAGTCAAAAGCATGTTTTTGAAACACTTTTAGTTCCTCAGTCAGCATTGCTGGCGATTTCGAGTCGACTGACACTTCTCTCGCAATTTCCATAGCAGAAGCAAATGGTCAAGTTTGAGTCGAGCACGGTTTTTCATTGTTTTATTAGACAGCGGCTAAGCCCATCATGAATGATTTGGAAAGCGCTAATAAAGATCTAGACACCTCATTGAAAAAGACGCATACTTGGTGAGAGCGAAAATTGCAGCTGAAATTTACTCTTTAACTTTTTTCGAAAATATTCTGAAATATGTTAATATATTATTAAATTCTGACCGATATAGTCAACCACATTATGCGTAGTGAAAACAGTGTTGCAAAAATGGCTATTATCGCTGAGTAATTGCTTCGCGCACTAGAAGTCTCATCTTTAAACCCACTAAAACTCTACAATATAACGAATATACTTTCAAATATGGTAAATATAACTGAGGATAACTAGATAAAAAAATTGTTATAAATTAATAATTCTGGTTATGTTAATATCCACGTTATTTTTTTATAAAAAATACCATTAAATTACGACGAGGGTATTCTAAAAAAAAAATTAGAGGGGTGCATCGACCGGGCAGACTGATCAATCACAAAATTTTAATTGTACAAATTTTGATTATCGTTAGCGAACCAATAAATGTGCATCTACTTATAAAAATATTTTTGCTATTTTAGGAAGATTTGAGTTACGTTATTTTTGAATTCGTAAAATTTTCAAAAAAAAAACAAATCAGCATTATGAAAATTTCCGCCTTTTTTTTGGTCCAAGAATTTTCTCTTCTTTTATTTTTTTTGAAATTTATGAATGAAGCTGATAAAATAGCCAACTTTAACTTTTTTCATTGCCATGTCTATTCATACTGCTGTTGAAAAATAGTAAATGTTTATTGCATTTTTGTCGACTTTTTTAGAAAATATATGAAATTTTCCACTGCAATCAGTCCAAATATTTTTTAATTATGTGTTTTTCTGAACTCTCCGTCAAAAAAAAAAAAAAAATCAGGCAGAAACACTAATAAATGTTATGGTAATTTAAAATATCCGTTTAACTAATTGAGTTGCGGCGATATTATTGTCCTAAACTATCGATGAAATTTTAACACTCGCTTACACTCGATAAGTCGCCATTTGGCACCTACAATTTTTAAAATTTTATGCCAGTAAAAAAATCCATGAAATTGCGTTAATAGGCGCTATTTCTTGTAGTAGTAAAAAAGAGTAAGAATTTTTTAATATAAACGCAATTGATAAGGTCAAGTTTTTATCTTCAAAAAAAAAAATTAAATAGTTTTTCTCTACTTTGGCATTTTTTGACCATTTTCAGCGAAGAAAACAAACTTTTATGCAAAGAAATTTTGTAATACGCAAAAAGAACAACCTTTAGCTATTACACCCGAAAATGGTTTGAAGTTTTAATCAATCGTCTTCAAAAAAATTCTATAGTCGGTTTTAGTTGAAATGGATAGTGAGTAAATGTTTTAATTATATTTTCCAAGTAATTCGATTTAAGAAATTAAAAATATAACGTTCCAAGAATAACACTTTTATTGCAGATAAAAAAATAAATAAAAATAATTTTCACATTTTTTTTTCTTTCATATATCGCTCTGAAAAAATGACCAACTGCCGTCGATCACGCCTGTAAGGGGGTTACCGACGGGTTTTTAACTGATTTAAAACGTTAGTCCTAGCTAACCACAATTCGTATTGAGTTCAAAACTTCGGATTTCTAGAGAATATTTGTTGAAATTTTCAAAAAATGTGTCAAAAGTTTTGTATGACCGGACCGGCCGGTTGTAGCCGGTCCAAAAGTGATTTTTTTCACTTTTTTGGAGTAATTTTATCTAGCTCCTGATATCAAATTCTTTTTTTTTTTCAGTATAAACTTTAATTGTGAGCTTAACAGCCGTACAAGCCTGATTATCAATTTTTGTTATTTAGAGAAATTTCCAAAATAACTGGGTTTCTTGCCCATCATGTTCCTTTAAAAGTGTGGCAAAGCGAGCGGTAACAAAAGAAGTGTTTTTATTTTTTTTCTCATTGCTTTAGAGGCATCTGGAATTTATTACCCTCAAATTCGTCAAAAATAGGATTTTGAAGAAAAATTCCAAAACTTTTTTTGAGTAAAAATCAATTTTTTATACATTTTTTGTCAGTAAGTTGCACATAAAAATAGTTGTAAAAATAGTCAGATCCCAATGTCTAGATCACGAAGAAAAGTTTTACCTGAAAAAAATACTTAGAAAAAAATTCCATTATTATGCAAAATTCGAAATTTTTTATCGAAATTCATCTTTTTTTAGGTTTTATAAGCAAACCTGTTAACAAAAGATAAAATGCAGCTAAAATCAGGCTTTCTATCACTTCTGAGCCTCGAAAAACAGCCTCCGTCGGTTACCCAAATTTCTGATCTAAGAAAATATTTGGATTTTTTTTTTTCGAAACTTAAAATTTTTTTAATTGCCATGTTTAGATCCAATTCACAGTGATCTAATGCACAAAATTAGAGCAAAAAAGTTATGCACTTCAAAAGATACAGTGCGGTTAAGGACAAATAAACTTTGAAATATAGAAATTTTTGAAAAATTTTTGAACATACGAAAATTTTTTTTTTTACTATATTTTTATGGAAGCAAACCAGCCCACGAAAAATGACAATGCAAACTAAATTAGC
>SCLH01000410.1:0-24562 GCA_004367855.1 Oikopleura vanhoeffeni | reverse complement strand
AAGCAAAACTAGTGAAAAACCGTATGACATAGGTCAATCCTTGTGCATCCATTCCATTACCAAAATAATTTGTGAACACCACTGTGAGCTTGTATCACCTGATATGCTGTACCTTGCTCTTATCAGTAATTTTCTAGAACTAAAAATCAAAATTCTAGATTCAAATGTTCGGATGCAAAAATATATTCGTTTGAACTCCTTATGAAAAAAAAAATGAAACTCTAACTACCTGGCTTCTGTAATAGGGCGGTTGAACAGTCACCTATATATAGTGTCGGTGCCTTGGCGGAACTTTTTTCTGCTGGCTCACACGGTGTTAAGCAAAGTTCGGTTTCTTTTTTTAGAGCACCCAGGGGTGCTGCACCCTGCCTCACCAGTGATTGACTTTCAAACCGGAAAAAGTTGATCATGAGAAAACGGCACATTATTCGCGACCAATATTGTTTTATTCCGAAATTTTGCAATGATTTTTGTTGTATCTTTTTTCCACGCACAATTATCAAATCGATGATATGTTTGTAATTAACTCATCGTTTTGATATTTTTAGGTTGAAAAAGGATATGAGGAGTCAAATTACATCAAACGATTTTTTTAAACGGTCGGCAACTATAGAACTAAAAGTATATTTTTCTGCATTTTTTCCCGAGAAGCGTTTTGGCAATAATTTTGTTTCCTCTTACACTTTTAAAGGACTGCCTTTTTTAAGTGACCAGGGACTGTTCTTAGATTTCTTTTTAAATAGATTGATGATTTTTGCGTACCTGACTGTGTTGATTACAGGTGCAGCTTTTACATGGTTGATAAGGGTTAGCGTTAGTTGAACCAAATGTAAAATGATCAACGCAACGGTCAGCAAGAGGGGTTCGATTTGGCGCATGACAATATTCTACCCAGTTTGCTTCTTCCCCAGGGTCGCCCCATTTTGTGAGTTTTGCCGAGTCGAGCTGAACCATGTCTAAGCTGGCTTCGCCCTCGTATTCAATTTCGATTCGCGTAACGTTATTTAACACGGAAATAAAGGTGACGGGGTCGATTTCTGGGGTGAAAAGTGATTCATGAATTCTAAAATCGTACTTTTGATCTGAGGCATCTGGGAAAGGGTTTCCTTGGCTGGTTAATGCAGCCGAGAGCTCGATGACTCTTGAATCTTTGCCTACACCAGCGATGATTAATGTTCCCGGGTTTTGTAAAACACTGTCCTCGTCTGGTTTTGTCACTTTCAACTGAAATTTCAAATGCTGATTGTAAGAATATCGCTGTCCATTCAAAAACTTTTTGGGGAAGGAGAACGACGACTCGCCTGTGATAGAACCAAGAACTTTGTTATACACAACTTCTTTGCCCGAATTTGTTGCCCAGTCTTCATCGTCGTAATCAAATGAAGATGTTTTGATATCTTTGACGTAGTCTTTTGCTGGGGAACAAGTATTTGAGAAACCATAGCAGAAACAGGCCGTACAGCCGAATGGATTCGAAGCATCTGGACTATTTAGACCGAGAGATGAAGCAAGACCCATGTAGCCCATTTTACAGTCCTTACATTGACGGCCATGCACGTTTAGTTTACAGTTACATTCACCAGTAACAGGATTACAAGATGGGCTGTTGTTCAAAGAACCTGGAAATAAAAAATAAAATTACTGTCGTATTTGTCTTTAGAAAATTTCCGGTTAGAGAAATTTTGCTCTAAAAACAATTTAAATTAAAATGAAGCTAGAGAGCTAAAATTATAATCCAAATTTTCAGTATAAACATGTATGCAACGTTAGAAAATGCTGTCTGAAGTTTTATATTAAACACTTGGATTTTTTAGATCTAAAAGCATATATATTTAATTTTTCAATAACGTCATTCCTATTATTCATATCAATTTTGAAATAAAAAATTTTAAAAATTTCACAGGATATATTTGAAGACATAATTGAAAAATTATGAATTGATTGTTGTGATTTTTATCTCCGTTCTATATCCTTTTCGCACTTAAAGTTCCAAAAACGATGAGTTTAGTTCAAACTAAGCTCTAAACTCATCGATTTTAGAACTTTAAGTGCCTAAGGATATAATCTAATTTTCATGATTAAAAAACACATTTGCTTTACTTGAGATTATTTTCAAACTCATATCTGGAAAGGAATTTGACCCTGCTCAGAATGATTTTGATTATCGATTCATTTTTTATCAAACTAGAGCTTTCAAAAATCCTTTTGAACTTGAATGAGCAAATATGATAGGTCACTTGATAAACCGTGTTAAAACCCTAAGTTGTCCGAGGTCACAAAAATTTGCGATGACGTTTTTGAGGATATCTAAAAGTGTAAAAGTATACGTCAAATTTTACAAAGGACTTTGATTTGGCCAAAATAAAGAAAAAGAATAATCCAAAATTTATTTGGCTAAACAATTTCTGAATGTTTGACTTTTGACACTCTTTAAACTACGGTTGAAACGGCATTTGTCTGACATTTTTTTCGGAAAGCTGATTAGATTCTAAAACTTTCGGTAAAAACATCAAAAAAGTGGGCAAAGCTGTTTTTTGTCAAAAAAGTTTACAAAAATCGAAAAAAATTCGAAAATGTCGAAATTTTTTTTTTTTTTGATGTTTATGATTTTTTCAAATCGAAAAATAAGGCTTTAGACAATTTACAAAATTTTCGAGATATGAATCATGTCATATTTATATGATATAAAAACAGTGAATCTGCATGTTATGAGCCTGACCTTTGAAAGCTTTAACAACTTTAAATTTGCCGTTCCCACCCTACTATAAACCCAACTCCTAGTCTTAAAAATTACCTTCAACATGACAGTTACAAGGATGGCAACCTCCCCGTGCTAGATTAAAGAAGCCGTCTTCACATCTGTCACACTTATCTCCTTCAACGCCATAGTGACAATCGCAAACTCCAGTCTGGTCACATTGTGCAGATTTTGATCCGTAGTCATCGCATTGACAGGGGACACATTTTCCATATCCGTCCTTGAAATAACCTTGTTTGCACAATTCACATCTAACACCATCGGCATTTTCTTAAATGGGCTAGAAATTGGAACTATTTTAATATACAGTGGTCGATATGTTAAATGACTCCGAGAGGAACAAATTTCATTTACCCCCGAAATACACAATGTTAAAATTTGACCAATAGCGGCCAAGCTTGAACGGCTTGCCGCGGTTGAAAATGAAAAATATTATGCAAGAGGTGTTTTTGAAATGAAAGTGAGAATATGATTGGTCAAACCAAACTCGTTTGACGCGATGAGTTTTCTGATTTTACAAGTTGGGCACTGTATATCAAAAATATTTATTTTTTACTGTATTAATTTTTGCGAATACATTTTAAGGTAAATAAATATTAAAAATATATTTATATATTAAATAGCAACGTTTCGAAGATTTATTTTCAGGCCAATACGAGATTTAAAAACTTGTAAGTTCCGAAAACATAAAGTGCAGAATCTAAATTAAAAATAATCTAATTAAAAATATATATTTATTCTAATAATTTTTGATTTTCATCTTGATCAGATACTAAAATAATAGTTGTAGAACAGATTAAACGGAAGTTTTATATTTTCTTACCTCATGAATACAGTATTATTTCTTTACGAATTGAAATAAGGTAAGAAAATATAAAATGTCCATTTAATCTGTTCCACAACTATTATTTTATCTGATAAAGATGAAAATCAAAAATTGATAGAATAAAAAAATTAATATACTTTAATATTTATTTACCGTAAAATGTATTCTCAAAAAACGCCCTATAAAACAATTTTATATATAAATATAATTTTACATATTTACCATATCACATGGTCCATATCGATCATGATGCCCGAGTAACATAAATATCCTATTTTCCTGTTAAAAGAATAGGATATTTATGTTACCCGGGCATCATGATCGATATATGGTAAATAGTAGAAAAAATAAGTATTAATCTTGCTTATTTTTACGCTTTTTAAAGGTGCATAGATTTTTGGTTAATAAAATTTGCAAACTGACAAAAAAAAAATTTTTGGCTTAACTTTTTTAACCACATTCAATACAAAAATAAAAAAAATGTAGCAACGTGACATTCCCGAATTTTTCATTTTTCTGAAACCGCTGTATTCCGACTTTTCATACCAAATACCACGATTTCCCCCCATAGATTTCAAGCTTAACCGTTTTTAATTTCGTGAAGCTGATTATATTCATTATGATGCCCGAGTAACATAAATATCTTATTTGTCTGTTAAAAGAATAGGGAATAAGATATTTATGTTACTCGGGCATCATAATCCATATACTACAGTATGTGTTTTTTTTTCGCGGGAACAAAAAGTAAACAATTCGGGAGAATTCTCCCTAAAATATAGACAATTCTCCCGGTCACTTGATACTCTGTTCCCCCTCAAAAAAAACACATACTGTATATGAGTGAATTAAGTTTTACTTGTGATTTCGGGCAATACCGCTGATTGGTTAACAATCGATCGATATTCAGATTTACTCGGTATTTCGCCCGCCCGAAATAGCGAGTATATCTAAATATCGATTAATTTTTTCCAGCTCTTGCGCTTTGATTGGACGCACAATGAAGGCAAGTGTCCGATTTTTATCTAAAAATATTAATCATAAGTTAAAAAAATGAAAGCAAAAGGAGTTGTGAAAATTGTTGCATTGAAATCTTATCAATTATGAGAAAAGACAACTTTTAAAAAACTTTCGAAAAATATTTTCCGATTTGTGATTCGAATCGCCTTTTTCAGAACTTGAATTTCAGAATTTATGATTTTCAACATCAATAAAATAACCTAACAGCAACTTCTAGCCTAAATGAAAGTGACTAATTAAAGATTTGTGTTTAATACTACCCTAATAATATTTTTTGGATCCTGGTAACCAAAATCGAACCTTCGAGAAGGTTTTTTGAAGGGNATCACATTATTATAATAGTACTTGAATCAATTCATTTTAGCCTAATTTCCTTTGCAATCGATACATCGTCCGTGTTTTAAAGTGGGGTCAAAAACACAACTATCCGCCAAACCGTTACAATCGCACTTTTCACACTCTTCAGCTTTGCTCGAAGTGGCCCTCGACCACGGTTTATTATTATAAAGTGGTTCACACATTTGACAATCGGCGCCCATAGTATGATGCTGGCAATTACAGGCCAATTTGCCGTCAGTATAAGTACCTTTTCAAGAGGTTTATAATTTTTAGCTTAGGTTTTTGAAATGAAAAATTCGTAGGTGGAAGTTTTCTCAATGAATAACTTAAATTCATGTCACTATGTACCTATTTTCGAGTAAACGATTCAATAATAAACAAAAATAATTTTTTCTTATTTTAAATCGGTATTTGCTGATAATTATGGATTCATTTTTTGTAAAGGAAATCCCGATTCAATCTAAAGATAATTCCATAGATCCGTTCTTTTAAATGGGAACAAATAGAGTTCGAGATAGGTCGGAATAGGCACATACGATCTTTCTGATATTTAGGGTCATAAATGATGACTCATAATATAACTTTTATCTCGCTATTGCGCAGAAGTGCCGGTGTTTTCGATTTTACCGGAAATTTACCAAAATTATCGTTTTTTCGACGATGTAAAAAACGGTCAAAAGGAATTACCTTTAGATTGACCCGAGATAAATCTTTTGCAAAAATATAGAATCAAGAGTTTCAATTATCAGCAAATACTGTCTCAAAATTATATTTGATTTTATTATTGAATCGGTCAAACAAAAATAGTTCCATAGTTTTATGATTTTAAGTCATTCATTTGGGAAACTTTCGCTTTGACATTTTTCATTGCAAAAAATTATCGATCAAAATTGTACACCTCCCTTTTGAACCATGACCATGACATTTCATTTTTCCGCCAACTACAAAATCAGAAATTGCATAATAATATGATTGTAGAACTTTGGTGCCGCGGAATAACTCATCGCCAAAAGTGTTTAACCGGACCAAGGTGATTCGAATGTTGGTTGCTGTCACAAATTCTTGGAGAATTGCGGAATGTTCAAATCGTGCATTTGATGGGCGACCTAATTTTGAATATTTGTTAACATTTTTGAGATAAAAACAGCTCCCAAGGTTTTATTAAATAATCTTAGCTGAGACGCTATGTGAACATTCTTTTCAATTCTACTGCTAAAATTACTTTAGAAAAAATTAAAAGTTTTGGCATAATATGGTACTAAAGTATTGAGAATTCAGATTCAATGCAGTTGGTGTTAAATGGTTATAAAAAAAGTAATCGTGAGTAAAACGTGTTTATTTCATCATATTTCACCAACCAATGAGCGTTAGATTATCTTTGGCCTATAATTTTTGCCGCATCTAAAATTTTGTTATACCGTAGATTGCTTCCAGACAAATAAAATGTTTTCAGATTCGACCAAAGAATAAATTGCGATGCGGGCGCTCATTGGTGGATTCCTTTTTCCCTTTCTTTCGCCTAAGGTAAATTTTTTTAAAGGGACCACCCCTTCCGATGACGATTACGTCATTTAATTTTTTTTTCTTTTTCATCGGACTACCGGTAACCGGAGATCTATTATATAGGTATTTTCAGAATAAAATTTGAGAAAAAAATCGAAACTCGTTTTTTACTCCCAGGAATTCATCAAAAATATAGTTCAAGCAGTAAATGTGTAGAGAATCGTGATATAAGAATGAACAAACATAAAAATTTAACTTTCCGGCTGATTTTAAGAAAAAAATTGTTGGCCCATCGAGATTCGAACCTACTAAAAAATTAAATTACTGTTTATATCCGGTGAACCGGATGCCAAATGAACTTAATAAAATTTCTCTATTGAGCTTTTTTAGTTGGAAGTTGGATGCAAAAAAAAGTTTCTCGATATCGCCTATGGTTTTCCCGTAATAGTCATCGGAAGGGGTGGTCCCTTTAAAAAAAACTACCTAACATTACTTAAGTTATAAATAAAAAAAATAATATCATCTGCTGTAATTTTTGTCATTAGCGGACACTTTTCGAAATCCGGTTTTGTCCGCTACATCTTTATGGTCATTGAATTTATTGTGAAAATCCGGTTTTGTCCGCTTAGACTCACACTTTTTCGGGTTTTCAAAAAAATGCGTAGGTTTTGCTGGTTTTGTCCGCTTAGACTTGTGTCCGCTTAGACAAAAATCACAGTACTATTTTCCCTCATCTACTAATATACAACCCGCTTGGCTGGAGGTTTTTTTTAATTTTGACTTTCTCGAGGCCGTAGAAAATTTTAATATCCGCAAATAATTTGTTTTTTTGGTCCGTTATCGATAGTACATTTTTACCTTCCAAAGTTGAAAAAACAATATCTCCACCACTCAGAGGTGAAATTTTAGACATTTTGGAGTCACAGAGTGCTTCCCGTTCATTTTCAACTCTGACATATCCGCCATCAGCTACCCCAAAAGTATCCATACAAGTGTTCGAGTAATATTGATATTTTACCCATGGGCAATCTGCGCAAGTTTTTTTCTCAATAATCATCGATTGCGGTCTGGGCGAGTGAAATTTTAGTCGAATATATGTGATTTCATACGCTTTTCCTAGATCAAGAGTCAGGGTCACATTATTTGGAAAGTTAATTTGGTTTGCGTAAAGCGTCTGAGATTGCCACCAAGTCTGTTCGGCTTCATTATCAGTTAAATACTTGGCAGTATGACGGTCTTTTATATCACGACTGTAAGGGTTAAAATGAATTTATTTAGTCTCAAAAAATTATATGCAGGATTTTTTTCTGGAGTCAAATTACAATGAATGTAATTTGACTTTTGCTGAAAATATCGCAACACTTTTTTGCTAAATTCAAATAACATTTATAACGACCCGTGGGTCGACTTTAACTTTCTTAGATTTCACTATAGTTTTCATATGAAAATGTGTAGGCGCGAAACCTCTACCAACAAAATATAATCGAGCAATGACAAATTTTTCATAGAAAAATATAGTAATTTAAAAAAAGACGATCAAGTATTTTTACTGTAATACAGTATACTTGTAAAAACTACAGTAGAGAGCTTTTAATAGGACACGAACTAGCTGCAATTATAAGCCATTTTCTAGTGTATGTCTTATCACATTTATTACACAAAATGTGTTTCATCAAGTCTGTTTGATCACTTGATTAAACACCAAACCCAGTAATTTTTATACGCTGAGTGTCGCAATTAAATTAATTTGATCCAGCATAAAAAAATAACATAATTTATTTAAACCCAGTCCTAGATGCATCACATTTATATCTTAAATTTGTTGATGGTATATTCCAAGCTTGGTTTGATTGTGTCTGTCTGTAAAATTCTTCAGTGACATTGATACCACAAGTATTAGACGCAACGATCTAAAATTAAAATGTCAGATTTTACTATGATCGATCCGTACGGATCGTTTCTGGGAAATTTGGCCTGAGATGAAGTTAATTCATCTGAAAACCGAAATTTCGATGAGGTTACTGTGGACCGAAATTTAATTTCAAAGTCGTCATTTTTGACCGATGAATCTTATTTTTTCAAAATCGATCAAAAAGTTTATTGTTCGAAAAGCTGGGCAGTAAAAATTTACACCTGATCGATAAAACATTACTTCCGGCAAAAATTATTCTGTTAATATCGACCGTCCAAAATGATGCAAAATAAGCCTAGATTTTGTTTTAAACGGATTTTTATAAGTATAGAATTCTTAAAAAATAAAGGTTGCATTTTGGCAACAATTTTCCATTTTTTTGTTAGATTAATCTGAGGTCGGGGTTCAGCAGGTAAAATTGATGATTTTGATACCAAAAATATTAAAACCTTAATATTTTTTAATTTTGGTCTTGATGGCTAATTTCGGGTCATAATTCCAAGTTATCGGCTGATAAATAAATACTTAATTCTAAAAATTTTACCTCTTTTTCATACGCAATATTTTGAAACTGTGGAGCACATCTGATTGGACCATCTGTATTGTAGCAAGGGTCATCGCCAAATATGCCGCCAAACAGCAAGGATTTCAACAAAATTCTCATTTTTGCGATTTAATTTGTTTTCTTTTCTCTATTTTCGCCACTTAATTCTAAATTGAATTTGGCCTTAGGGCTTCATTTATAAAAATATAAGTATTTAGTCGGCACAGTTACAAAAATAAAGATTCGATTTCGTACAAAACAAAAAAATGTAAAAAAATTTCGGGTTCAGTGATTCTCTAAGACACTTTGGTTGGCTAAAGTGTAACTATCCCAATTGGAGTCTAAAATCTGAGAGGTGACGTCATGTAGCACTTTCAGCCAAACATTGTGAAATATATCGTTAACTCTCTGGCGCCGGTGCTCCAACTGTTCGAACTCGACCAATAGGTGACTTGGAAAAGGGGCGGACATTTCAAAAGGGGTAAAATAGCGGGAGTCACAACTGTTCGTACCCCACAAATATGCGGTGTCGTGGGGAGGGTTGTAAATATCAATCGAAGTTCCTTTTTTTTTGTTTAAAAATGGCAAGATAAGGTGCGAAATTTTTGTTACAAAAAACTTTATTCGTCAATAATAGGATTTTACACTTCAGTGAACTCGAGAAATGCGAGACGAAAGTATATATTATTCACACCAAATTTGCTGATACAACTTTTAAATTTGTGTTTTATAAACATGTACATTGCACGTACATTTTTTAAACAGCTGTTTGATGTGATTAAATGGTTAAAATTTAATACTATGGATGCATTTGATAACAGAAAATGATGTACATTGTAGATAACGCGGACCATTTTTTTTAATTGCATAAAATGCAAAAAAAAATTCTCCACCAAACATTTTTGTAATCAGAAAATTTTCAACAAATTTATACTCAAACTATCACGTTATGAAATCCTACAATTTTAAAAAAAATAATCACCGTAAATAATTTCAATAAAATTCGCTGCTATAGTTTTGAAAATGACCACCCGTGCCTGAATTTTGGCTTTTTAATTGTCTCGTCGTTCTCGGCGCGAAATTGTAATTCGTGTCGATAGGTATGTAACATTGAGTGAGCATTAAAATAAGAAGAAAATAATTGAAAAGATCGTTTCATTTCGGTGCCGCTTTTTATAATCCCATTGATGGACTGAATGGTGCTCAGCTTTATTGTAAAGGGTTTACACAGGACAAAAACGAAACCGCATATTTTTTATTATCCATTGTTTTCTGCGTAAGCAAAAAATACAGGCCACGAAAACAACGGAGGATTTGCGGCAAAAGGGTCACTTCCCTATTTTTTCAAAAAAGGACAAATAAAAAAGTCTAACCGGCCAGGGTGAGTTTCAAATAGGGCCATAAATCAGTCAAACATCCCGATCAATCTTATATTTTAATCCGATAATTCTGGCGAGATTTTGGAATCTAAGCCGAACAAGTCGAAAGTACAGATACCAACTCTTTGCCTGGTAATACCGGAAATTCACCGGTAAAAAAAAAATTGGTTCTGAGAAAACGGCGTTTTACACAATTAGTTATCCTTCAGCTTTCGGATGTTCAAATGCATTTGTAATTATCTTGTTTAAGGGGGTGGTCGACGCATTTTAAGGCTAAAAACGGGGTTTTTAATGGCCAATTGTCGCAAAAATACAAATCGTTGGACCAATTATTACCTCTCTCTGATATATTTGAACAAAAATATTGCAATCGTAAGAAAAATTGAAAGTGACGGATGGCTCGTCCAATCAGGAACGTGATTACAAAACTGACGGAATTATTTTTTCAAAATGTATCTCCTCCCTGGTTTTTTAAGGTACAAATTTGAAACTTATATGAATGTGCAGCTGAATAGTCCGTGCAGATCAGTATTGGGAGTTTTGTTCAAATTTCTCGGATTTGGCTTCAAAATCACCAAATAACAGTATTTTGACTCTATTTAGGGGGTCTCAATCAAAATGTATCTCCTCCTGGATTTAAAAGTTACACATTCGAAACTTATTTGAATGTGCAGCTTAATAGTTCGTGCAGATCAGTATTGAGAGTTTTGTCCAAATTTCTTTCTCAGTTTTCTATAAATCGTGTTTTGATTTTACAAAAATAAAGAAATTTCAACTTATTTCACACAAAATATTTTCAAAACCATCAAAAAGTGCTTATCTGACCATGTATTGAAATAAAACGAGTAGCAAAATGCTTGTAATTTTATATATTTTCATAAAAAAGTCATTACATTAAAATTCGAGAATTTTTCTTCTTGGGCCTGATTTAGCGACGACCACCCCCTTAATGCGATCGGGACACAAGATGGGGTATCAACTTATTGAGGATCTGGTACATATTGAATTAATAAAATCCGATAGGCCGTTTTGAAGGACATTCGACCCCATTGAATGCCGTTTATTGAATACGGTTAAAAAATCCCACTTTTGATATATTTCAATGAAGAAAATATCGTTTTTGAAATTTCGTATCGATATTAATTTATTAAAAAAAATATTCATTCAAAGATTTTTTATTACCCGTTTAAAAGCTATTATCCGGTCGGTATGTCCAACTGATCTATTTTTTTTGAATCGAAACCGCTCTTTATTGCAACACCAATGATTTACCTCCGTATTTGTTCCATTTTCACAGTAAAATATTGTAAATGAAAAATTCTCTAATTCACCATGTTTTTTTCGAGTTTGTGTCAAATTATATTATAATAGATTCCGGTTTTTCATTTTTTTTTTCTTTGTTTTGTAACCTTTTGTTCCTTTTGAATGACATATAAACGCCAAAATTGAAGCTTTGTTACTGGATTACAAAGCTCTACATGAAGATCGGTTAAATTCGCATCGGTCAGCTTATCAAACTCGGAAAACTAAAATTTGGGATTCAAAATCAGAACTTTAATGGCAGTTTTTCAATGATAAATCTCCATAAAATTATTGATCTGTCACGCTCCATTTATTTCAATAGGATTCTCTCGAGCCACTTTTTCTTAAAAGATCCGAAACCGATTTAATTTTATTTATTCCCGGATGAAGACTCCACTGGTTCCAAAGAATTTTTTTATTAAATTAAATTCAAAATTATAATAGTGATCAGTTATTTTATTACCTGAGTAATCTGAAAGAACCGGAAGTTAAAAATGAACTTGATTTACGGCTGGTTCATAAACTTCATTGTCACATATTTTAATCCAGTTCTCAAATTATGAAAACCAGGGGATATCTATTACGGACTTTCTTGGTCTTAATTTACTATTTTTTTGGCCACGCATTTGTCATTATCACGAAAGAGTTTGTTTTTACATTTGGAAACCGCCTGGTTAATATCTGCTAGATTTATTACTGGAGGCTACAGATGCGTAGGCAAATCTGAAAACCATATGTAGACAAACAAACCATAATGTAGACAAACAACACAGCCCTACTCACAAACAAATTTGCTACTTTTTCCAAAAGAAAATTTAAGGTCATTTTGAAAAAATGCGTAGGCGGAAAAATGTAAATCATTGAGAATTATAGGCTGCGCCAGCCGGGAACCCTTAGATATTTTGCATACAAGCGTAAATTACCCAAGGATCACGAATAATATGGTCACTAAGCTACGCTGACTTCTGCATGGTATGTAACCGGCAATTTAAAGTAAAAACCGCTAATTTCACCGGTAAAAAAACGAATTAAAATGAAAAATTTGGTTAATTTTTTTTCCTTTTTCAATTTCACACCCGTTTTTTTCTGTTTTTATGCCGTATCCCCGATTTAAAAAGTTAAATTTTTGCCCGGTTCGGTCCCTACCCATGGTAATAATATAATCATTTATGCATTTTTGAAATGCATTTATTTCATGAAATAAGACACCATTGATAAAATATGTGAAAAGTGATCAATTTCTCGCCATATAAAATTTTGAGATCAGACGAAATACGGTGCTTTAAAAACCTCGATGGTTAAACTTTCTTTTTTTGTTTTTCAATTTTTCTGATAGCACATAATTTAAGACACTCAAAATAAAAATAAGATTTACTATTTATTTTGAACTCATAATTTGAATTTCAAATCCCAATCTTTGTTATTGCACATTCCCCAAATGATATAGATTTTAAATTAACTAACTTAGATTTTAACCTTGCCATTTTTTCTATAACCAATTTTCCTGAAACATACCTCAGATGTATACCAAATATAGAATTCACTAACGAAGAATTCCCAGCTAAGAAGGATATTGATTCAAACCAAATATTTGACTTTTCTTTAAGGGACAAATATAAACAAAATCCTGTAAAATTAGTTCTCGATAATTGTACGATTTAGGAATATATTTGCTTATGTTAATCAAATGAAAAAATTCCATCCCCGAATCAATAGCCTTTTCAACATGATGGATGGATTCTGGTCCAAATAATCGAACAGAATTATTATCAGGCCAAAACTCAATACAATGAGAATCTCCAATGTCTAATACAGTCACAGGACCAGTGTATATACCAAAATCAGGGCTTACTGTTCCTTCTGTGACTTTTGCATTGTAGTCACTTTTCCATAAACGAGCAGAATTACTAAAAAATAATTTGTTTGGAAGATAGTACGCGGTTATTAAAGCATGGAAATACATTTTTTATATACTTTTTAGACGTATTGTTTCTGGCTGACATTATAGCCAATAATTGATAGGGTAGTGCTTACTAGGCACGACAAAAGTTTTTTTGCTCAAAATTCTTTGAATTGTTTTTAATTGTAGCTACTTACTTGTAGTAAAAAAATATACTTTCAGTACAATTTTTTTATGAGAAAAATTGTAAGCAATTGGCCAAAATAAAATTCAGCTGTCAACTAAAAAATTTCAATCCAGAAATGTTCTTAATTAGATTTCACACTCAGCTTTTTTTTCATGTGTGTTTATCATATTATCACAACTGACTATATTTAGTAATTTAACTATATTTTGACGAAAAAAAGTTTCAATTTTTTTATTTCAATTATATACTCAAAGTGTCGATATTATCGACATAATATGACGTCACGTTTGAAAGGTCTATCTACAGTATGTCACATTTTTGCTCATATTCTTAGCTTTTTGCAGAAATATGATTGACACCGCTGATTGGTCAATAAGCATGTGAATCACCTATAGTATTTTCGATATTATGCCGAGAAAAATGCCTTCATTGAGATTTTTAGTTGTCGGTGAATGCAAAAAACGATTCAAAATTGCAAGTCATTTTAAGATTGGTTCTTTTTTTTAATATTGAGTCGACAATGTTTTTTGATACAAATAACAAAGCTCCGTTTTTTTAGAAGAGTTTTTTATTTTGTTGAGATCGGTACTGGTATATCGATAATTATACCTTGGTAGGTGTAGACACTCCCGCCTTCGTTAAAAGATAGGGCAGAAGTGTCTACACCTACCAAGGTATAATTTTCGATATACAATCATTTATAAATATAATATAAATTTTCATGCTGAAAATATAATAAAGTTACATTTATGATAATTTTTCATTTTATAATTTTCATGCTGAGTGTCACTGTAGAGCCGTTTGTCTATTTTTACCGGTAATTTTTGATGTTTTTTTTGTCGAAAAACCGATAATTTTTGGTAAACGTCCGGTTAAAACCGGAAATCGGAAAAACCGGCTCTCAAGTGTCATGTTGTTTTGAAAGTTGTATGCTGATCCACAAATTCAAAATGATCGTGTGTGCCAGTTCTGAGCACTCTCGCGGAGATAAAATACGCTTCAAAAAAATGTATCATATCCAAAAACATTGTCGACTCAATATTTTGGAAAATGGTATTTTACTCAGAAGATGACTCAAATTAAATTTAAGATTTATGACTGCCAAAATTGTTTTTGCGCTAAAACACCATTTGCGCTTAAATATATAACATAAAGTACCTTATAGCTAATTTTCGTCTTTCTGCTCTAATATTTGCTCTTTCTTCAGCTTTCTTTTTTTCAATTTCTTTTCTTAATAATTGTGACGCTATCCGTCTTTCCTCTTCCTATAATAAAAACGTTAAATAAGGGGGTTATTTTGTTCATAAAGAAATATTTTTCAAGTAGTTTTATATGGGTGAAGTTTTTGCGAGAGGTGGTTTTATCCGAAATAAACAATAGAATAAGGACAAAACCTCCAATTTAATGGGACTATTAAATAGGGTGGGATAGTTGCGGGACAACACAATGAAATCAAGCGATTTCGGAAAGTAGTTTTAAGTCTGTTTTTTGGTTTATATCAGTTCGCAGGTAAGATCTATTTGAACACCAAAAGAAGCTTGAAACTTTGATTTTTGTATTGTTGGATATAATTGAGGGTACCGTTGGCCAGGCTTATGAAAGGCAACGTTGACCTAGGTAATTTTCAAATAAGAATCACCAAGTTTTTAATTATTTTCCTTAAATATTTCTAGAGGAACCAAGAAGACCCGAGTATTTGTGAATAGTCTTTAAAAAGAAGCAATCACAGAGCGGTTTTCATAAAATTATGAAAAAAAGTTTTGATGAATGAATATTATGTCGAAATTGATTTATGCATCGCACTCCTAACAAATAATGATATAGTTGAGAAACTTTTCAAAAAATATCATGATTGGAACTCTGGAAACCGGTGATTTCATGTCTCAACCGGTCTACTGGGACCCAGTCGAAAAATCTATTGATTGCGTTTTTTCGTCTAGGTTTTGGCAATGTCATGCAAAAATCCGTTTCTCATTGACAATGAGTCATGGTCTTTTAAATTGGTTGAGAACGAGTTTTCAAATTTTGGGGATTCTTATTTCCTCGAGTCCGTTACGAAGAGCGGAACGTTCTATTCCCTACAACCCTACCGTAAGTATATTTTATATAATTAAATGTCGTATGTAACATAGGTAGGGAGCGAACCGGCAAACTTTCTGACTCAACTATAACAGTTGACCAAAATTATTTGAGCTTACAGGGTGAATGAACCCCAAGGAAATTGATTCTGAGCATGAAAACCGCTTTTTCTTGTTACATTTTTGCTACATTTTTCCAGAAAATTTTTTTGAAAAAAAACATGTTCGAAAATTTTGGAAAAATTTTTAGGTCAGTTTGAACAAAAATGCGTAGGCGGAAAATGTAAATCATAAAAAAGTGTAAAATTATCCATAGATCTGACAAAGTGGCTTAGCTCTGCGGACCTCTGCACTATATGAAACCGGCAATTTAAATTTAAAATCGGTATTTTCACCGGTAAAAATACCGGCAAATAAAATGTTCATTTTTTTCTGCTCAAATATTACCCCTTAATTTTTTTTCCCGTTTTTGCTAACCCCCTAATTCAAAAGTTAGATTTTGGCCGGTTCGCTCCCTAACATAGGCTATGTAACATAGGCTATGTTACATAGCCTATGTTATATATACTTATATAGCCTATATCGATCATTATGCCATATAATAAGGGTTTATTTCTGGAATCTGCGAGCGAAAGTAAAAACCTAAAGTCCCCGAAATGTACGCATTATATTAACCTATAGTTTGCCCATGCATGTCAACTATAACTAGGGAGCGAACCGGCAAACTTTTTGACCAAATCAAAACTGTTGTAAAATCTTATTTTACTTTACTTCAAGATAAAAAAAACCCAAGGGAAAACGATTCTGAGCATTAAAAAATTGTTGGGCCTACTAGTGGCCACAAAAGAGTCAACAAAACTATTTTATTATGACTAAATTGAAATTAAGTATATTTGCCTTGATTTTCTTGATATACACCACGGCCGTACTCACAAAACATTTTAGGACATTTGCAAAAAAAAATTTGGGAAAAACATGTTTGAAAATATGCGTAGGCTGAAAAATGCAGACTATTGAAAAATGTATAGCTGCGTGTCCGAGCGTGTGACGATGTTTGGCATAGTAGTATTTTTTTTGCAAAACAAAACCGTAAAATTATGAACTTTCGCTTGTAAACTCTGTAAATAACACCAGAAAGAAACTATACTGGACGTTAACGCATACTTACTGTAACTCTTTTACCATCTAACATTTTTATTTTTGACGAAGATGCCAAAACAGTTTGTCTATAATTATTATGTTCAGTAAAAGGATTTCCGTCAAGAGCTAATTCCACCAGGCTTGTACACTCACCTACACACCAAATATCTTCATATCTTTTGATTACGTTAAATGATAAATAAATTCGTTGCATAAAGACTAATTTCTCCATTGAGTGAACTGAAACAATCTCGTTTCGGCGTAAGTTTAGTTCCGTTAGATTTTCCATAAGATGCAGGTTATCTATAACTGGATTAAAAAATTGAAAAAAATACCATGGTAACTTTTTTAGCAGCGACAAGTTTGACTGACCACTAAGGACAAAACCTATGGTTTTTTTGCATCAAACTGGAAACTGAAAAATATGAGAGGAAAATTTTTCAAAAAACTTTTGCTTTACCAGTTTACCCTTAATTCACGGTTTGAACCGGTGATTTTTCTGCCACTGGAAATAAATTGAAAAATTTATTTTGCAAACGTTTTAGGCAATTTAAAATAATAAAAAAAATTATTATAATTAATTGCTCCACCAGATAAAAAAATGTTTCACCGCTGCTTTTTTAGTTTTCATTAGGATGCAAATAGCTGTTTCGTGAAATCTAAAACGGTTCGTCCGTGATGGCACAGTCAAATCTGTAGCTGCTAAACAATATTACCTAATCGGCTTTTAAATATCATCGTGTAAATTAATTGTTTGGCACAACCAAAAATAGTCGCAGACAAAACAAATCCGAGGCAAAAAAAAACTGTAAATAATTCTGAGTTTCATATAAATCTACGTTTGAAAAAAAATTAAATTCTCGATAGTAAAAATGAATTGCAAATTAGTTGTTTTTATAAAATTATTATGGCGTCTAATCTAACCTTGCTGAACAGTATGAATTTGATAGGTCAATAAGAATATACAACTGTGTCAAAGTTGGCAAAACGATAACTATGCTTATTTTTTTTTATCTAATTATTGTGATTTATTTAAAACGTATTCATTCAGACCACCCATCCAGTGATAATTTATTTAATTAAATTAATTTTATAATAAAAATGAATCATAAACGTCAGATTCAATTCATTTTTCGACTTAAGGGGGTACCCCTCGTGAGAAATGCCGTTTTCTTGGTTTTTGAGGGCAATTATCTGGAAAAGTATACATTGTGATACCTAATTGTTAAGCCTGGTAGATTAATTGAACCTAAATCTCACATCCCAAATCATGATCAAGGATCACTGATTGCTCGACCAATCAGGAACGAGTGTCAAAGTAGAGTTATATTTTGTAGTAAAAAGCCTATTTTTTCGTGAGTTTTGGAGGTAGAAAAATTATTTTTCGATTTTATGAACCACAAGAAACGCACGCAGGTCGTGAACTATCGTTTTGAAAAATTCGAAATAAATTCGGTCTAAAAAACGCAAAAAACGATTTTTTGAACTGGTCTTAAAGAGGCTCGCGGAAAAGCATATTTTTTCCTGGATTTTTTAGTCACTATATTGGAACATATATGAAGGAACAGCTGATGACCCCGCGGAGAGCGTGTACTATCGACGATTTTTTCTCTTTCAAAACTGTACTTCTAATTCCTGAAAATCCATAAATTTTGATTAAAATGCTTAAAATCAAGACAAGATATTTTCAAACTGATTAAAAAGTACTTTCCTAACGCTGTATTGGGTTGAAAATACCACCAACTTATTTTAAATTATTCATATTTCCAGAAAAAAACTATAAGAATAAAATTCTGAAATGTTTTTGTTTGAGTCTCGATTCATGAAGGGTAGTCGTCGCATTTTAAGGCAAAAATGGAGGGTTTCAATGACCAATTGTATTAAAAGTACAAATCGTCGGACCAAACATTACCTCTCTCTGATATATGTGAACAAAAATCTTGCATACTAAAAATAAATCAAAAGGGACGGATGGCTCGTCAATCAGAAACGTGCTTACAAAAATAACAGATTTTTTTTTAAATTATCTCCTCCCTGAGTTTTAGGGTACAACAATGATTTATGACTCAAATTAACCGGACAGAAACGTGAGGCAAAAAACCGAGTTGAGTTTTTGAAAATTCTTGAATTTGCTCTCAATATCACCCAAAAAAAATGTATTTTGACCCTTGTTTAGGGGTCCAATCAAAATGTATTCCTCCCTGATTTAAAAGTCACACATTCGAAACCTAGATAAATGTGCAGCTGAAGAGTCTGTGCAAAAAACGAGTTGAGTTTTGTCTAATTTTTGACTCGTTTTTTCTGTTATCGGTTTTTAAATTTCCAAAAATCAAGAAATTTCTACTTTTTTAATACGAAATATTTCTGAACTCATCAAAAAGTGCTTTCCCTAGCCATGCATTAAAATAAAACGAGTACCCAAAATGCTTTATTTTTTTTCTAGATCCGCTGTATCAAATCAGACCATAGTTGCTTATATCGTTTCCAGCAAACCGTACCCAAGGAATCTTTGGTGGCATTTAAATTATCTTAATTCTCACTTTCATATTCAAAATTGTCGATTTCGCGCCACTTTTTTGTCGATTTACAGCCAATCGGCGGAAATTCAAAAAAGTACGACCGATTCGATGTTTCACAACCCCTTGGGCTTGTGACATTCCGAAAATGACGTTTCTGGCATTTCCACAGAAAAACCTTTTTATCAAAACGTCGAAAAAAACACCCTTTTTCGGCACATTCAAGACAGATTGCTGACACATGAGGCAAAAATCGAAAAAAACAGAACCGATTCACTAAAATTCAGACAATTTTCCAGATTCTCACCAAATCTCAAAACTTTCCCATATAAGCTCTAGGATCCTTTTGTTTTAAAGCTGAGGGACTCGTGTTTAACCTCGGTTAACCAGATGGTTGGTTGGAGTGTGGTATCAAACGTGTCAAATGGAATCGCGAGATCAAAGATAGATCTTCCTAATGTACTGTATGTTTCAAAAATGTCCAGTCTGCATTTGTCTAACCGTACGAAGACTCTGAAATGTCAAAATTCACTAACACCACCCCCTTAAAGAAAATTCCACTGTCAAATAAAGTTTTTGTTTTGATATAATCAAATCGCAATACTAGCCGGAAAATCTCGATAGGTTGCCGTGAAAAAAATTGGACGACTAATATAAAGTAATAATTCTTTTTACCGTAGTCTAATACTGGAGAGCCCAACTTTCATGCTTTCTCAAATCGTCAGATTTTTTATCAAAAAACTTGGGGACGATTGTCCCCTGTATTCTATAAGTGATATCAAGCTTTACAATGTAAACAGGCCACAGAAAACTGTAAGTTTCTCATTTTATAATGAAATTAATTGCTATTTTTTTCAAAACGAACCTCATTATCCAGTTTTTTTCTTGCCAATTTAGTATTTTAAAGTCAGATTAATAACCGACCGGACAATCTACCAATTTAATTTTAATTAAAAAATCCCGGTTTATGATCTTCAATAATTAATTTTCTTTATTGACGAAAATGTGGTGATAAATTATAAAAGAGCAATTTCCCCACTATAACAGAAAACTTCTGCTTGCAGGAAAAACATGTTGTGTATTCTTCTATAATTTTAAGAGGGTTGGACGTCTCAATTTGCTTGCACGATTGAAGTTTTTAGTTACATAAATTAAACGAATAAATTTTCGTTTTCAATTAAAGTGGGTCTGAGAAATCAATTGCGACTAATAATAATTCGCTATTTCGACGTTTAAGTCTATTTTAAGACTTTTACCCAAAATTCGCGAATTACAAAATCGGAATAAAAATGGCAAAAAAAATTCTCCGTGAAAAACTAACCAAGAAAAATATGTTTTAAAACAAATATCTTCTATATTGAGAGAAATAAGGCTTCTTATTATTTGTGACGAAATAAACACACTAGTTTTAGTTGAAAGGCGCTGCCCACCGCATCTGCTATTAAGAAAAGAACTATTTTGAATTTATTGCATAGAATCTTTTCATACTTAAAATTTATTATTTTGAAATATATTTAACGAGTTATTTGAACGTTTATGAAAACCATTTTTTTCGATTTTCCGAAAAACGTAAATTTTAAATTATTCTACAAGAAGTTTGTTAGAAAATTTGTTGCTTTTATTCCCTCAAAAATTTGAATAATTTGCATATCACTTCCTCGAGTTATTCGCTGCTGGAGAGAAATTGACGGTTTACAAAAACGTTTTCGTATAATTTGTTACGAGTTATATACTAATTCAAAAATAATTATATCTATACAATAATTACAAACGGCGTTTACGGAACAATAATTTTTATTCGTTTTTACGTTTGAACATTTCAAACAAAAGTTAAGGACCGTTAAAAAGTCGTGAGAAATACCCAGCAATTACAACAATTTACACGTCCAACCCTCTTAAGGGGGTAGCAGCGATGTGGCAGACTGGCGTCAATTTAACTTACGAAAATAATTAGTTGGTCTTTTTTTTTTGCTTATTATCGTTAGCTGAACCAGAATAAATGTATATTAGCTGATTAAAATATTTTTTATCTATTGAAGGAAAGATTTGAGTTCGAACGTTTATTTTTAAATTCGTATAATTTTCAAAAAAATTCAAAACATTATTAAAATTAACTTTCCAAACTCTAAATTTACGAAAATATCGATAATATCACAGGTCTCACGGTAGAAGTTCGTAGGGTAACTACGTATAAATTAAAATTTTCCTTTTCAGAAAGTCTTGATTAATGTTCACGGAATAATTCTAATTTTTGACCGGTTTTTTTGATATTTGTCTCGTTTTAATTCTAGAGGAGTTCAAATTGACTAAAAATTGGCTTGAAATTCCGGGTTAAATAGATGGATCCTGTACTCAAACTTTAAGAGTAAATTGTTCTTGCACAATAATTTAAGTTTGGAAACAATTCTGACCTAACTTCCGAAAATAAAAAGTTTTATAATCTGGATAACGCAAAATGACTGCCAATTCAATTCCACGCCACCTTTTGTTTGAGAGGTTTCTGCTTACAAATCATGCAGCGCGATACAATCACATACCTAATTTAAGTGGGTTTAATTATCTCTGAACAATCAATTTATGTCATTCAATGAGCAATTTCTAATTAATGAGTTTATGTGCGGGTTTTTTTTTACCGCAATGGGCAATCGGAGCGAATGTTCTCGAAAACGGTTCATACGATTTCCAAAAATTCCAATTGTATCCAAGAGGCAATTGGTTGATACAGAGTCTCGGCTATGTCTCTTACAATCGACCTGACCGGTAACCGTAAATCAGCGAAAACACCGATAACGTAATCAGCGAAAACACGGTAAATTTCAGTTTATCGAAACTGATCATGGTATACCTTCCAAAAGGTTGGTTGTATGGGTAATTTCAAGAGAAATTCTTGGCAATATTTATTTTGACACGTTGACACCACCTGGTGTGTAAAGAGACTTTTTTATTGAGACACTGGAATGTGATGTAGACCTGAAATATACTAACCTGGTTAAATTTTCAGGAGAATTTTTTGGCAATATTTATTTGACCGTGACGTATGGTAGGGTCAGTACCGGCGAGATTTATCTGCAAAACTAAACCCCTCAGCACTAATTTCTTGAGTTTATATGGTTAACTTTCTCAAAAAAAATGATTCCGACCATGAAAAAAATTTTGGAGCCACTGTGGGTCGCACATGTGAGTATTAAAAAACAACCCTTTTGGGCTTTCTAAGGCGCTTTAAGTTAAATTATTATTTCATTTTATGTTGTTTATGACACGGATCGCGCAACAAAAACATTTAGCTTATACATGACAAAAAAAATTTTAATTTTCGAAAAAAAAAAATTTCGAAATTTTGTTTTGGTCATTTTTGAAGGATTTGGATGAAAAAATCGCGTAGGCGACAACAGCACCGAAATGCAAATTAGTATACCGCCAACATCTCGTGCGAGCCAATTTATATGTATTTTTCGACCCTAAAATATACATATACCAATTACATCACACTAATACAATAATATTCATCGCTGATAAAAGTTAAATGTTCTCACGCTTCAAAATTGGTAAGGGTACAAAAACGCAGGAAAAAAATAGGGCTCGCCACTGGGCCATGGGGGTAAATCGACCTCAGGAATCCCGAATTCGAAATAGGTTAAGCTATAAATTGACCACGAAAACCGCTAGAGAGAAAAACGCGGGCATGTGCAGTCTTTAAAAAAATAAGGCTACGGGGCAAAATCAGTTTGCTTTTACATTTGCTCTCTAGCGGCTATTGTGGTCACTTTAGGACATTTTAAGTGTCATTTCGACTTACCTGATACAAATGAACTTATTAGGCCAACAAAAATAGTCTAGCAAATTGCTTCGCATTTGCTCTCTAGCGGCCTCTTGTGGTCATTCGGCACATTTTAATTGTTCATTTCTGGATATCCCTGATACAATTAACCATAAAATTTGGTGCGAGCATATGCTTCGCATATGCCTTTGATTTGGCCTGCGTTTTGTACCCTTACTTAAAAAATGCCCTTGGAAACCCCCTTAGCTTCGAAATTTACTAATTTGATTTTTTATATTTTTAAAGGTTGAATTTTGCCTTTTCTCCAAAATAAGAAGATGCACGTTGGATTTTTAAGATTTTAATCGACGTTCAGAATTTTCAAAATCTTTATAACAGATTTCAAAGTTTGAGGCTATCGCAACCAGTGATTAAGCATCCATTGTGGTGAAAATTTTCTTATCCTTCTTTCACTCAATTTATGATTAATATTTGTTTCGGGATATAAATATTGAAAAGGCACTTTAAGAGGGTAAGCAGCGATGTGCAGATTGGTACATTTCGGGTGATTTATGAAAGGAAAAATCGTGAAATTTTACTTTTATTTTTTACTCTTCAATAAAGTGTTCATTCTTGCAAAAGTTTATATTTTTAATTCTTCAACTACTTAAGTATTCTGTAAAAATATCAAACCACTTTTCAATTAAACTCCATTTCCAACTTGACCGATGTGAGATTTTTTTTGAAGGCGATATTATAAATTCAGGCATTTTCGGGTGTTATGCGCACAAATTAGTGGGAGAATCATCACCACATGAAAATTTCTCTTATATGAAAAGTTTTTTTTCCATGAAAAATAGAGAAAAACAGCTTTTTAGGAAATAAAATTGACCTTCAATTGCGTTTTAAATATTAAAAAACCTCCTGACTTTGAAAAGAAAAGTAGCTTATACACCCGAAATTAATTAAGATTTTCGAAAAATAATAAAATTTTTATAAATTACGTGCCAAATGGCACAAACCGGTTTCACAAGCAAAGTGTTGTAAATGTCTCAGTAGTTCAGAAACGATATTCGATCTGAAACCTTCCATCGGTTGAAATACACGGAAATCAAATAGATATCAGAGAAAATAACACAACTGATTCGGCCTACGCTGATTTTTTCAAGAAGAATTCAAAAAAGCATCAATAAAAAATTTTTGTGGACTTGATTTGGCAAAAAAATTTCATAAATATTTCTAAAATAAGTCGACAAAAAATGACAAATGAACTGTTATGATTTTTTAAACGCATTCAGAAAATATGTAAACATGCATGAAAAAAAGTTAAAGTGGCTATTTTTTTTCGTTTTTATTCACAGATTTCAAAAAAAAGAAAAAAATTTTGGGTAAACAATGCGTGAA
>SCLH01000409.1:715614-759162 GCA_004367855.1 Oikopleura vanhoeffeni | reverse complement strand
CATAATTTATTTTGATATCCGACACCACCTTAAAATCAGTCTGGGTGATCCCTATTAAAAGCTGTGTTCGACGTGAAATATTTTAAAAAATCACCACAAGCTTTTTATACCTTGTCCACAGAACTTCTACCTGGAAAATATGCGCCAACAATAACTCATCATTTCATAAAAATGCTACAGGACGAGGGAATTTTATTAAGATGTTATACTCAAAATATTGACGGATTAGAAGGTTTAGCTGGTGTGAGTCCAGATAAGCTGGTGGAAGCTCATGGTTCTTTTTCGAAATCTAGATGTGTATTCTGTAAAAAAGAAGTCGATAATAATATTGTTTATCCAGGTTAGTG
Source organism: Oikopleura vanhoeffeni (assembly GCA_004367855.1). Taxonomy (NCBI): domain Eukaryota; kingdom Metazoa; phylum Chordata; class Appendicularia; order Copelata; family Oikopleuridae; genus Oikopleura; species Oikopleura vanhoeffeni. The sequence goes on along the minus strand of SCLH01000409.1, from coordinate 758,815 downwards.
TCATTGTTCAGAAGCAATCCGATTTGTTTCTTTTTTGATATCAATTTATTAAAATAATGTATGAAACAGTCCTGACTCCATAACCCCCTTTACACACTATCCGGAATATCCCGGTCCTGTATGGTAAACGTAGTGTGTTTTTAGTAGTAGGGCCGGGATATTCCGGATAGTGTGAAGGGGAGATAAACGATACACAAATGTCTATTCTGCAAATGAAAATTGTTTATTTGAGCTTGATCACTGCTATAAAAGCCATTTGTTTGTTTAAAGTCACTCCGGAATTAAGAGTCATGATCTCGTGTGTGATAGTTTTTGACTTTAGTGTTTTTGATTTGAGTGTGATCATTCGATTTTTCCGCATAATTTTTAAAATACAGAAAAATACCCTATTTTTCCTCAAAAACAAAGAGAATTTTAAAGATTAGGTTGTGAAATGGATCATCTAGTACGAAGCTACAAATCTATAACTTTTTGATATAGGAACAAATATTCTGTGGTAATTATTTATGATATCAAAAGTTCTGATTCCGAACAATTTTTTAGATTTTGTTTGCTTGGGCAGTTGCTTATACAGTATAAGGTATATATTATTCAAAGGTTCTCAAGTGCTCCGCAAAAAATTTGTTTTTTTTAAGTCTAAATTTTCGATTTTTGACCGCCCGAAACAGCGCCACCGAGTGATGGCAGCAAAAAAATTTCTGAGCCAAAATTTTCAGCGCCAAAAACTACGTTAGTANCTATCTTATCAGAACTCAACGACCTTGCTATCGGGTACCTCATTTTTTGCTCGGGAGGCCTACTTATACTGCAAGCAATTTAAGAGTATGGACCATACCGTATGGTGGTTCCCAATTTGACATTTTCCCGATAAAATATTAGCCAAACAGGGCCTCGAGGATTTAATTCAGATGAGCCAGTTTGAAGATTTAGCCTTCAGCTTGCGTCAAATGTGCCATAACTTTTTTTTATGCTTACACTCCGTGACACATAAGCGAAACAAGAAGACATAACGCAAAACGGAAAAACTATCTCTTCCCAGGTTTTATTATGAAAAAACCTAGATTTTAATACAACTTGTATAATTACTGTTTAAAACCCACCAGGGGCGTTTTTGTTAATAAGTGCTATAATGCTTCGATTTTTAAATAGTAGGCTCAAAAGAACGCCGGGGAAACACTGAAGAGAAAGTTGCCTCACGTCAACCCGATATTTTGAAGTTTTAGTGGTCAAACTGACAGACACGTTATTTTTGAACATAATTTTGAGAAAAATACTTAGAAAAAAATCGAAAAAACGCAAATTTTTGGTTGTCATTTGGGTTGTTTTATGCGTTCAAAACATAAGCAATTCATTTGGTGCATTTTTATAACGAAACAACTGCAGAAAATGTAGGAACCACCATACCCATAAGGGGGTATGCGACTCTGATTTAATAAAGACCTTAGAGGCATTAAAAATGCTTCAAATTGATACGGGGTGATTATTTAATGTACTACGAACCCAATCATCAAAACATTTTTTTTCGAAATTTTCGCATTTTTTCGATTTTTTCTAAATATTTTTTAAAAAATTAAGTTAAAAAATAACGTTTGCTTTAATTTGACCACTCAAACTTCAAAATCGTCTTGGCGTAAGCCCTCACTCAGCTGCGTATTAAAATACGTATACTTACTATAAGCATGGAAAAGTATACTTAAAACTTATTTAAATTTTTTGGTTTAAATTTCAACCCATCAGGGTAGGAGTGACCTTTAAGTGACCAAAAATTGGGCACTTAAAGCGCGCGCTTCAAGTGCCAAAAATTGTGCGCACTTAAAGTGCGCGCTTTGAGTGACCAATTTTTTGGTCACTCGGTAATTTATAACTTTGTTTTTGATTTTAACTTTTTTGCGAACTCTAGTTATGATGCATCATATTAAAAAAGTTCAAAATTGTGGGCACTTAAATCAAAATCCAAATAATTTGGTAAATCAAAGATACTCTAGAGTTCAAACTTGATTGGTACCTTTAGAGCTCCCAATCAAAATCGTTAAAAGTCTAGCCGATAATTTCAAGTCTCATATAAAGAGACGATTTAAATCGAAAATTATTTCCCCCGAAAATAATTTCCCTTATCAAAATGGCTTGGAAAAAAATGACAGGTGTGAAATGAGGTCAAGCACGGCGAACAAATTTTGGTCACTGAGAGTACCCCCAAGCAATGATGTGTCATAACTAGAGTTCGCAAAAAAGTTCAAATTCAAATCAAAGTTATAAATTACCGAGTGACCAAAAAATTGATCACTTAAAGCGCGCGCTTTATGTGACCAAAATAAAATTTCCCCTATCAAAATGGCTTAGAAAAAAATGACAGATGTGAAATGGGGTCAANAAAACAAATCGAGGTACTTTTTTTTAATCTTTTCTCGTTGTCATAACAAAAATCATATTTCAAGTTTAGGTTGAAAATTTCAACCTGGAATCAAAAAATGGACAAGTTTGATTTAGTGGTATCTTATGGGCAGCTTAAAAAAAATTAAATGAATTTTAAAATTTCTATGAGGGAAAGGTTTTTGCCGACGAGATGATTTCCAAAAACCGGTAGGTTTTCCTACATACTAGAAAAATACGAGCGAAGATTAGAATTTGGACCGGATTAATTTGGCCTACACTTTGCAAGTTATTTTACAAATTGCGATCATCGAACATAAAACCTGGAGGTAATATATATAGAAAATCCACATGCTGATATTGACTTAGGTGCTCTTATTGTGTCGCTTACTGTCGAGAAGCGAGATAGAATAAATTCATACTAAAAATAATTGAGATTTATTATGATGCCACTAGAGCATAAAAACGATAAGTGTTAGCTGAAGCGATATCGGAATGATCCCTTGTTCACGGAGATATATAGTATCGTAGAGCTGTGTTTGGCTAAATTTTAATTCGATAAAATTAGCAAACAGCGGTTTTAGGATATGGTCAGATTAGCTCATCTGTGTGAACTCATCTCAAGCTTGTCAAAAAAACAACTCAATTTTTTTTTATGCATACACTCCTTCAAGATAGAGACTACCAGTGGACCTAAAGTCGATATAGAAAACATCTCTTTAGGTACATGTGTGAAATTAGCTAAAATTTTTGAACACAAGTTGTAAAATAAGTAGTCGAAATAAACCCATGATCAGTTTTTCTAACTTTCGCTCTAATCTTTTTTAGAAGTGGAAAAAACACCGTTTTGGCAATTATTCGTTGGAAAAATACCTCTCCTAGGAAATTTTTTAACATTCATTCATTTTTTCTAAGCTAGCTCATGACAAACAAACAATAAACCGAATACTTTTGAGACCTCAAACCCGAAATATAATTCTTTTTGAGGACCGAGCGAAAGTGCTTCGATTGTTTGGTACAGACTCAGAAAACGCCACTGAAACACCTGATCAGAAAATTAACTAACGTTAAGAATGATCTTCTTGACGTTTTAGTTGTTAATTGAAGCAAATTAATTTTTAAAAGTTCATTTTAAAAAAAAATACTAGAAAAATCGAAAAAGCGGACATAAGAAATTTTTTTTGATGATTTGGTCGTATACACACTTTTTTTTTTTGATACTAAGCAGATACTATAACGTGATAGTAATGGACAGCTAATATTGCTCTTAGAGACTCGATTTGCAAAAATAATAGTGGTGTACAGTTTAAATATATATATAATGGCAGAACAAATATAATAAAAGATTGCTGTTTGCCAAAGCAACTGTTCTTTTCTTTAAATTCGTCTTATACTAGAGCATCACATATATTTTCATTTGACAATAAAATTTGTAGAAAGATACGAGTCGAAGAAAACGCTAAACCTATATGCCATATCAAAGAAGAGAGCGTATCTACAAACTATTTTGCAGGAGAATGAAAAGAAACACACACGCAAATGTTTTTCGGTTGTAAGAAACACCAGAGCACTGAAGACATTAGAACACTAGTAGAAAAAACGCACGAATATATAAGTCAGCTTAGGATCGCTATCCACGAGTTGAGAAGATAAAAAAATTGGGTATTGTGCTGCTTGTGTTTAGAACTAAACCAATAAAAAAAATTTTGTGTGAAAAATTTTTTTGCTGATAAAAAAATTTTTTTTGTGTAATTCTTTTTGAAACTGGAAGAAGTGCATACAGTCGATGCTCTAGACTAGGTTTAGATATGGATAGGTTTATTATCATGTGAGCCAGAGGCAAAGTTTAAAACAGAAAATAGAACTCTGGTCCTTGAAATGTAACATTAGTAACACTCTACGAATATCATATGTGAGTATATTGCGAACATCTATGGTAAAATGACGCGCGTGGGCTAATGATAATGAAGTCACTAGCAGACGAAAACCCTTGACCAATTTGATAAAGAGAAGAGAGAGAGCCACAAACACAAAGACTCACACACTCGATCTGTAATATAATATGTATCTGACTAACAATAAAGTGTCGCATAAGAGATCTGTTAGTCAAACTAAAAGCTTAAGGGTCGTCTATGGCTGGATACAAGAGGTTTGGGGGTAGACGTCTTTGCTATCGTTTATAACGAGAGGTTAGCATTCTAATTTTTGGAACTTAACGAAAAAAATTAAGTCCGGAAATGAAGGTAATTTGGTGTAAGTTAATTCAGGTTAGCGCCATGGATATTAGCATTACCAACTTTTGTTCTCATGATATTACTTTAAACCTTATAAGAGTTTGTTCTTTTTATACAAACAAAAATTCTTTATTTAATTTAACAGCTTTTGATATGCAAAGATTACTTTCACAGACTTGTACAAGGTTAATTACTCTTTCCTTCCAGATCAAAATATATCCATTTTGTTAATGCTAGCGTGTTTACAACTAAAATAGCAAAAGTATTTATCCATTTTGTTTTTTTTAAAAATGTTAGAAATAAATTTAACTTTCCAATTTTTTTTTTTTTTTTTTTTTTTTTTTTTTTTTTTTTTTTTGTATATTTGGAGTTATACATAATTTTTACTTTATTTTAAATCAAAAGACCAAAACTGACTTGTAAAAACAAACTTTGTGAATAATAAAATGTAAAATCAATCAGAATGTTTTATCTTAAAATAATTTGGGCTCCCGACTTGTTTTTTCAGCATCTGATAATCCTAATTTTTGTATCTGGGACAGACAGTAATGAAGGCAAAAAATAGATTTTTATTTTGTGTTTTTTCTATGTAATTTCAGACATCGAAACATATTTTTCCTGTTGGCTAAAAAATTTTTCAAAATTATTTTTTAATGGTCAAATTTAATTTTACCTTCATCACGCGTCCCGACTTTGTTATCACCCCTGGTCCATTTTGGAGCATTTGTAATGCCCGGAGGCCTCAATAAATAGCGACCAGACCCCTTAAATGCACATAAACTATGTTTCAGACGGTATCCAGTCCTATTGAAAAAGCCTGATAAGTGGCATTTGTTTCGTATGGGTTCACTCGCTGTTTTGAGCCCTGTATTTTGTGATTGTAACATACTGTGCTGGCGAAAACTAAGAAAAAAATTCAAGGATTGGGCTTACATTTACTGAAGAAACGTGACTGTTTATTTCAATGCCATTATAGTAGCATTTTATTTTGAGTATAATATCCGATTATTTTTACCAAGAATATTCCTGGCAAATTTTTTGATCAGGTTATTTAACGTCAACTCAGGACAGGAATAATGGATTGGATTTTCCCATGCATCGACGTACCCAGATTAACGCAAAGGTATTGTTTAAAAAATTTGTCAAAGCATAAATTTTGCTACAAAGTTTGACTCCCTCTCTCGTCGACCCGCTCACCCTACTGATTATGCGAAAACATCAACACCCCAGAAGGTATATACAATAGGTAAGCACACAGCGCTTAAAATTTTGGAGAGAGCATATGAGGCCTCAATACACCCGCGCGCACGCGCTCAATGAGGCCAGGAAGTTATCTGAGGCTGCAGATGTAATGAGCGAGTAACCGTAGACTGTAATCCATAGTGGCCGCAACAACAGTGGAACGGGGAGCGACTTTAGTGACTCACGCGCTGCAGGAAGGCAGCTGCACCAGGTGACCTGAACGGCAATACGCTGAGGAGTGGAGAGCTTGTTGATGATCATCATACACAAGCGAGCGCGAGACTCTTATGGCTTTGGAATTGGGTTGATCCCTTCCAAAAATATGACCATGAAATCGCTTATTACTGACAATCCCAGGGTTTGATTGGGTTCTAGGAATCCGCGCGTTTTTTGTATGCATTTAATATTCAGCGATCTGTCCTCAAGGTTATCTATATAAAAAAAATAACTAATCAAGATAACTTTACGAAGAAGATCGGCTAACTGATAAGATAGCTTCAAGGGGTCAGTGCATTTTGACAGAAATTGCACTTTTTTAATTTTTATTGCTTGATTGGAACTTTGCCAACTTCATCAATTTAAATATAAAAAGTTTCCACAGTAAGTTGGCAACTTTTGGCAGCTCAACTTTGGTTAACTGAGTTTTTTCAAGATCGGATTATTTTACTTAAAATAATGTCTGTTGAAAAACACGCGTCCAAAAAAACGCGCGTTTGCTATCAGTGTCTTATATATTACATAAAATGTTTCTTTTTTTTTATTAATTAAAATCAAAAATGTCCTCGACCACCATCGAAATTATGTAATTTGATTTTAATATGAATCTCTAACGTCAAATCGAAATTAAAATTTCCGAAAACAGACGGAAAAAATTGAGCACATCGAAGAGAATATTATTTCATGAGTTTAATTTTTAAATTTTTACGTGTGGATGGGTTGGCTTACCAATTAGGCAAGTCTCGGTGTAATAATTTTTTTAATTTTTGATAAAAAGGGCTTACCTAGATTTCGCCGCAAACCGGAATTTTGATTCAAAAAAAGTGATAATGTACGAGGTATAGAACAACGCGAAGAAACAAACAGAGGACAAATATTGATAAGTTTAAGTAGCTATTTCTTTATATTCTCAGCTAATAATAAAAAAAATTTAAAAAATTTGAACCAAAAATGAGGAAAATTTCAAAATAATTTCCATATCCCAAATCTCATATGAATTTTAAAATAGATAGAAAAATAGTGTCACCTACAAAAAATTAAAAGTGGCGATTTTGAAGCACTGTTTTCGTTGATTTGAAAGCAAATAATGTAAAAAGATAGTTTTTTATCAAGAGTCCATATCGCGGATATCCGTCTTGTCAAACTGCAGCCGACCCCTAGAGGGGTATGCGCGACTTCTAATTTTGGACATTTTCTCGGTGAAATATACTGAAGACTCAGTTTCAGTGAGAAAAACTCGAAAACATGCGAATTTGTAGATTCTATCTTAATCTTGCAAAAAAAGTACATCAAAATTAATTTTTGACATTACACCAATAGGTACAGTATCGCTAACAAGTGACATTTCAAAACTTTCAAAATCTATCACTCCCAGAGGTATATCAATTGAGCTCTAAATTTTTACAGATAGTAAGTGTAGTATATAAATTTTTATCTAAAGCTTTTGATCCGCCAACGACAATTCTATGAACGGGCCAAAATTATATCCGACGATTTTACCATTTCAACTCAAAATCTATCTCCTCCGAGGAAATGCTTTGCCAAAATAGCTCAAATTGTAATCAAGTATACCTCAAAAATTTTAAAGAGATGATCGGAGAGTTTTTTCAATTTCCGAGCTCAGAGACTCGAAATATGATTGTTTTGGTCTTTTCCGAAAAATTTATTCCGAAAAAAAATTGCTTCGATTTTTTCGGAAAGTAGCCTAAAGAAGCCAGGAAACACTGGATAGAGAAAGTTGGCTTTACTCAATGATATTTTGAAGTTTTAGTGGTCAAATTCGAGCAAATTATAACTTCATCTTTAAAAAATACTTAGAAAAAAAATCGAAAAAATGGCGAAAATTGAAAAAAAACAATTTTGATGATTGGGTTCCGTAGTACACTTAATTTACCTGTCCATTTGAAGCATGTTCTAATGCTCTTAGGGCCTTTATTTAATCAGAGTCGCATACCCCTTAAGGGGTGCATACACCTAGCAGACTGGAGTCGTTATAAACTTTACGAAATAATAGTCAGTAATATTTTTTTATGCTTATTATAGTTAGCTGAACGATAAATACAATGTGTTTCAGCTTGATAAAATAAAATTTTTATTCATTTTAAGAAAGATGAGTTCAGAGTTTTCATTTTTGAAATCGTAAAAATTTCAAAAAAATTCACACATATTATGAAATTTCCGCATTTTTTTGTCCAAAGATTTTTTCTGATCGTTTTTTTGAAATCTATAATAAAATCTAAAAAAAATAAAGCCACTTTAACTTTTTTCATGCATTGTCTACACTATTTTCTGAACTGCTGTTGAAAAATCATACATATGTTTATTTGTCATTTTGTCGATTTTTATAAAAATTATGAAATTCCCCGCAAATCAAGTCCAAAATTTTTAAATTAGTGGTTTTTGAACTCTCATAAAAAAAAGGCAGAACTCACTATCTTTAAATCTTTGTGATCTATTAACAATCGTATTCAACTATATGAGTTGGGTCGCTTTTGGCTTGGTATTTTCATTTCTACTTGATTTGAAATTCTTTCTTATTTTTACTGTGCTCGGTGGAATCGACTAAGTGGTACCTGGAATATGTGGCCTAGAAAAGTTTAGGAAAAACTTTAATGGAGTGTGTAAGCCCAGAGAGAATGGCAGTAAGCGCGGAGAGAATGAGTGTGTGAGTTGAACATGAAGATCGAGGGAAAGTATAGATGGTGAGTGAAGTTAAAAGGAGAGTAACATTTTATTAAATTGACAAACGAAGCTACTTGAAGGAGTCAGGATTTACTGCAAGGTTAAATAATAGACTTGTTTTTCTCAATTATACACCGTCTACCTGTTGGGTTTCCAATTTTTTGACCCTTTTTCATGGAGAACACACACTTTCTATAATCATGTGTCTTATTATTTTCTCTATAATCGATTGCTAGAAGCAACGTGAGGTATTAGGCCACACTTATAGCTTATGTGTATGAAAAGCTTAGACTTTCGTCTCAACATTTTGTCTTTGAAATTTTTTATTTTTATATATCTGTCCTTTAAAAATCTTAATTCTGTATGTCGAGTTTTAGTTGGATAATGTTGATGTTGTTTCTTTTTTGTGAAATGAGAAAGGATCTCGTTTTTTATATTTTTCACGCTGAAGAGAAATGTTTAAGGGTATGATATAGGACCCACAGAAATGGAGCTAAAAGAGATCACACAACGTTTGGCAAGAATGGACACTTTTATTGAAGATAAAAAGACACACACACGGGGTAGAGCAATGATTGACACGCGAATTTCTGGTTAGTCGGATATCAGACGAGAACCGTCGATGTCGTTCGCTGCGATCTGTAGACCAACACACTAAAGCCAATCTGCAAACAACGGGATCAGACGGAGGTCGAGGACAGCGTTTCTGAGTCTTAGCTCAGGGGACCTCTCAAGGCTCTCTAGCGTTAAACGATAACAGAAGTTAGTCTCCAAACAGATTTGATCGTAGTTTATAATAGTCTGCATGTACTGAAAGGGTGAACAGGATGTGGGCAAGAAGGAAGCAAGACACTTGTGAAGTGACAAAACAAGGAGGTCATGACCGAAGCACAGAGGTGTATGTTGTATAGAAAACTAAGCTATAGCGGGCCTGAATAAAGAAGAGGGGATGTACAGAGGTTTATTCCAGTGTACGGATAAGTGGGATTGGGCCCCAACATCATGGCGTACGTTTAGCGTTTTTACCCCGCTCACCTATCAGTTGACCTATAAGTGTCTTGTCACGCGCGCAGGACACAGAGTTGATTGCACAAAAGTCCAGGAATTCCGCATTGCAAGGTGACGAGAATGTAAATCCGCCGGAGCGGATGCATAAGCAAAAGTGGTCTCACAGCATAGGAACATCACATTCGCGAAGGCAAGAAGGATATGGGATCACGTAGAGAGGAGGAGGCAGCTCGTGTTAGAAGGAGCGCGTGTGAGACAGTACATGTTGTGAAAAACGCCAACCACCGTCCCGAGGGATGTATAGGCGCAGAGTGGGCGGTCAGGAGTGGTTGTGGAATTCCAGACCGCCGATGAGACTGAGACTCCTGAGATAAGCAAAACAGAGCGCGTATGGATAGTGGGGACTGGATACGGCGGATGAGATGGGAAACGGTAAATTAGAAGAGGAGTCAGGCTGGACGGCAAAACTTCTTGTCTGAGAGTAAAAAAAATCTAAAATACCACATGAGACATACAGCACAATTTAGTCAATGGGCTTCGGTAGAATAGTGCCGATTTATTCGAGGGATACTAAGTATAAGAGAAATAAGAGTTCAATACATGAGATAAGCAAGTAGCCGCTTTATAGCCCGTGTGACTCGAGAAGATCTCCCGAAAGGTTATGTCTTTTCATACATAGACATAAATGGGATGACCGGCTTCTCAAGACGGAAAGGGGACTCCAATACTTTCGGATGGAGCCCGGAAAGCAATAGGTGGCTTATCGAAAAGAAGGGGAAATGGACCCCAATAGCTCAGTTATGGGCTAGGGAAGCATTGTTCTGGGGACGATGTGTATGGATCTACAACGGCAGCTAGCTGTGACGACACTTTGTGACAAGGGGACAGTAAAGTTTTGGAGGTGCGGCACGCAGGACTCACCGCAATTCAACTGAGGAACGTGCCAGCAGGGCAGGATATCTGCGGGGTACGAAGCCACGTTCCGCATGATGACCACACAGCTCAATGAGCATAATCATGACGTTGCGTTTTTCACAAACATTTTTTCAATTCAGACCAATTTTGGGCTTACGCTAAATCATGAGATGAGTCTACACGAGAGCTGGCCGCTATTTTCGTTACAGCGTAGCACCGGAGTTCGGAGACATCCACAATGACGGAGTAAAATACAGCAGGACGAATTTGAGGTATGGGCAGGAGAGAAGGTGCATTTAACGTGTTATTACGACAGACGATGGATCCACTAGACGACCTAATGGATTAAGGGGAGAGTGAGTGTGATCGTTAGTCTGTTTCTCATGGCTGTAGGATGTGTCCATGTTAATGGCGCATATTAAGCTCATTATAGAGCCTTAGATGTCTGGACGCGAATAGATATGAGAGCTGGGCGAGTGAAAAGAAGGAGAGAAGACCAGGACGTTTCGTATCGATCCGTCGCGTTTTCACAAATCAGTTCTATATTGATTGTGATTTCTCATATGTCTACTAGAGAAAGTGACCAGAGGAGAGGAAGGCCCATACACGGGGAGGGGTTCAGAGAGTAGTAGTGATCACGACGATAGTTGAGTTTAGGAGTTATGTCGTGATTTGTGATCGGATACTATAGGGTACGGTGTGAAAGGCACCCAAATTCAAAAAAACTTTTAAAGAAACAAAAATCTGAAAATCAAGAATTTAGAGCGCTTTCTCAAAAGCCATTTCCTCCGCCAATGTTTTACACATAAATTTTCCGTTTATCACTTATAAAAGGTCAAAATCTAGTTTAAACAATATTTAGAGCGTTGTTCGAAATTGAACTCAGACTTTATTCTGGGAGTCTTTTTTTTTCACGAAAATTTTGCTTTAAACGAAAAAAATGCGAACAGACCGAGAAAACAAAATATGTATATATCATGTACGGCAAAAGAAATGTCCTAGCGAGAGAGGAGCTAAATATTACTGAACAAACATGACACCTTGCGAATATTTATAGGTGAGATAGCAGTCCTATCGGTGCGCCTGGTCTACACGATCGGTCACGCTGCTGATATAACAAGGAGAATAAAAGGCTTACTGAAAGACACAGACAATATTCCATAGAATGACGAGGTCCGTGTAGCGATAGACCGAGTGAACGGGACTGTATTGTGTTATTAGTTATGAATCGTGCTTATTTCAGGGTTAGTGTAGAATGTGTGTGGCATAGTGGCGTCCACGGCGTACCGGGTCACGTGCATTCATGTGGATACGTAAATGAACATGCGGTAAAAGTGTAATCAATAAGTGTGAATTAATTTTCGGGCACTGTTCTTCACGTTCAAAGTTTTTATAACGGCAGTACAGCCGAAGGAACTGGTTACTGACCACCTATCACTACAAGAAACCATTTATAAAAACTTCAAAAAGGCAGCTCACAGCGACAACCACTCCTTAAAACCTTGTGAGCCATAACAAAAAAGTTCCGAACACCGCAAAGGCAGCAACCAAGGAGGGCGAAAGAATTGGGACTATGTAGACTATGCAATACAGGATGCGTTGAGATGGTGTATGTTTAGCAGAATTTAAGGCGAAGAGTGGAGAAGGATGAGGACTGGAAACAGATTTCTCATCAAGTAGGAGCAGTGAAAGCATTAGGGAAGGTAGATTATTCCCGCACAAGAAATCCAACAGCAAGATATTTCATTAATAGTGTCTCGATAGAATGAAATTTCAATTTTTTAATTCTAGAAAAATATAGTGAGAAAAGCAAGGTAATCGAGGAGGAGAGAAGACCACCCATATCACGTGATAACGGTCACAGTTTGGTCTTCTATCAGCAAAGTCCCGAGAATGAGCGATCCTGGGAAACAACGAGGTATGGAGGTCGAGCGCATATTAGTCCTGCTGCACCGCATTATTTTGAGAATTTAAAGAACTACTTGGGACGCAGGAAGGTACTATCGGAATGAGGTAAATCGTGAATAGGATAAAATAGGGCGAATTAGATCTGACTCACAGAGTAACAGACTATGCATGTAGACGAAGCTCACAGTAGAGTAGAAAAAACCAACTATTTAAAAATGTTATAAATTTGTATTACCATAGAGCAGAGCACTGAGTAGTGGACATCGCCTGTGTTTTTTATATATTTTCAAGCGAGAATATGACCGCGGACCAAGGCGGAAGTAACAAGCAACAACTACTGAGGAATGGGATTGCTAGGATGCAGTGAGGATTGCCAAGCCCAATAATAATTAATTTTTTCAAATGGGAATACCTTGGAAGTGAAAATTTAAGAAATTTCATTAACAAAGTATATCTTCTCCTAGTATTTTACTCAATAACTAGTGACACTATTTCAAAATGCTATGTATAGTTATGGCTCGCATACCGAGGACACCAAGGAACAGTCAAGTTCGGTATCGATATAAACGCACTGGGACTAATTACATATGAGCTCGTAATTTTATATATGTCGATAGGATATATCGTTGAGAGAATAATTATTCTGCGAGGAGTTCGAGAAAACATAGTGCGAGAAAATAATGTGCTTAAAAGTATGGACCGAGCATAGCTAGGGGGGCTGACTGTGTTGACATGACAGTTCCCAGTCGGTCAAGGTTGAGTCCGTAATCTGGACCCAAACATTCGGAAAAAATTTCAATTATTTTTGCAGAGTGGAGAACCTCGCGAAAATGTATCGTCATGTGAGGTTATCGCGAAGAACGAAGAGATAACTAACCGACGCGCGGTTAGTCGTTGGCTTTTATTAGTGAGACTGGATAAGTAGTGGTACGGGCTATCATCAAATTGTGCACTCTCGCTGTAGCCTAAAGCCGCAAGGTAAGGAGGGGATGTGTTAATGAATACTTCCGGCAGGAAGATAAACGCAGATTCTCGAGAACAGTTTCTGAAAAATATCAAATAAACTTTCCCATATTTTGATAACATATCTTTCAAGAATTGTTTTAACAAAAATAATCTGATATCAAGGACTGAGGGCCAAATGAAGTGTAAGCTTATACTTTAAGGGCAGTGTTCTAAAAACGGGAATAAGTTTCAATCTCGATCATGCCCGGCCCGAGTCATATATTTTGTTTAAATCCTAGACGAGTGTTATATCTTTTTATCCCGATCTCTTTTAAGCAACAAACCTTAAGGGGTATTACGACTCTGATTTAATAAAGACCTAAGAGGCATTAAAAATGCTACAAATAATACGGGGTGATAATTAAGTGTATAAACCCAATCATTCAAAAAAAATTCATCATTTTTTCTAAGTATTTCTAATAAGTGAAGTTAAAACAATAACGTTGCTCAAATTTGACACACACATAACAACTTCCAAAATATCGACATATCGTAAGCCACTTTCTATCAGTCGTTTTAGTGGCTTTTCTTGAGACTACTTTCGAAAAAAATCGAAGCACTTTTTTCGGAAATTTCTTTGAAATGACCAAAAAAATCATATTCGAGTAGACTGCATATGCAAAAAAACTGTGATCATCTCTAATATGTTCTAGGAAAGTATTTGGATAAAAATTTGAGCCAATTTTGCAAATATATCTCGAGAAGATTAGATTTTAAAGTTCGAAAGTGTGAAAAATCGTCGGTTATTGGCGTTCTAGAATTGTTCAGTGTCACAATCGGTCGAAAAAAAATTAATCGGGACAATATAAGAAGCTAAGCGATGAGGCGGAGTCCCGGGATAGTATAACACTAAGATCGCAGCGCAGAGAATTCGAATACAACATGTGAAAGATTGCAGGGAGAGCGGGAGAGCTATAGGATAGTGATCTTGAGGTGAAAAATGTGAGGCTCAAATTTGATATACCCGGTTGGGAGGAGATAGATTTTGCGTTTGGAAAATCGTCAATCTAGTAGATACTGTCTAATTGGTGTAATGGTTAACATAATTTGTGGGATTTTTTCGCAAGAATTAAGGAATAGATCTACAAAAAAGCGTTTTTCGGTTTTTCTCATGAATCTGTTAGTTCTCAGTATATTTAACCGAGAAAGTGTCAAATCCAGAGGCGTAACCCCTTAACCACTGCAGAGCGATGTTTCAGAAACACAGAGCCAAAATTATTTGGGGAATGTCATTTTGGGCCATTGGACGGTAGAGCACTGATATTCCTATTTTCAATTTCAAGACAGAGTGTCTGGCAGATAGGCTTCGGCGAAATGCCGTGTATGCATGTAGGCATAGGGCCAACACGCGATAAATTGCATGTATACTGGTTGAATGATCTTGTGGTTTAATGGCAAAGTTAACAGTACTGGGATCAGGGAACAAGAAACAAACTGTGCTAACTACATTTACAAGGTCAGAGACATGAGGTAGGCGAACATAGATCGGTGTGCAAACCGCGAACGCCGCGTTAGAGCAGCAGAAGATGCAGCATAGTGTCCGAGGATGCACTGATGGCGAACAATTTCTCAGATGCACTAAATAAAAAGTTTTTTGGGCCCATTGTGCTGGTACAGAAAGTGCAGTTTCAAACCTTCAATTTAGGATAAATAAGTCTTAGTATTAGATGGTTTTTTAGCGGAGTAATGAGGACGGCACGGAGCAAAATCAAAGCGTAGCAACAGATAATGGGAATAGATTTTCCTTGTGGCAAGTGTGGATACGAGATATATCAGAGGATACTCACGATGCATGTAGATGAAGAATACAAATGATTATGTCCTCCTGTATATATATGCACTACGACAAAGAAAAAGCTGTGGTGGCCGCTGGTCGTCGAAAAATCAGGAGAAGGTGTGGATGCTAAGAGAGAGTGGAGAAAAAATTTGGGTAACCACTACGCTCGATGCTGACAAAACGAGCGTGAGAAGAGGGCGATCCGCGGCAGGAGACTGCATTCGACGTAGGTTTAGATAATCATAAGTGTAATTCGAACACGAGACGATTTGTCGTCTGTTTCACACTGAGTATCTAGGAGTAGGCACAATAGACCTTAGGGACGCACGGAGCGGCTATAAACTAGAGCGAAGCCACCCCTGTGCAAGGTCCCGAGTAACTACGTCTCTAGTGGCCTCGGCAGAAAGCTAGGCTACAGGGTCACACTGGTGGACGGTAAGGACACTCGCGAGGTGCGGGTCTGAGGAGATTGGATGACCTTAGATGAGAGACAAGTCAAGACAGTGTTGATGACAGAAGAGCACACACCAACACCTTAGTAGAGTACACACGGAGTGAAGAACACAACGGATGCCAGCGAGGGAGGAGAAGGGCGCGCATGCGTGTTGTGCAAGCAGGAGACAATGTCAACAAAAAACGCTTGAGGAACCAAGCACACGGATGGGCATTATAAGTGATATCCGGTAGAGAGCATCCGTACCAGTATTTGTCACCTGGGCCGCGTGGTTCTGAGGAAGACGAAGGTGTGGAGGTGTGGGGAGGCACGAGAGGGAGTTGTCTGTAAGGCCATCGTGTTTTAACTCGGTTCAATTCATTCAACTCGGGGATGTATAACATAACTTTTTCTGAAAATTTTTATAATATGGATTCCTAAATTTGTTCGTTAAAAAAGTTATCGCGCCCTAAGCTTTTTTTTTCATTTAATTAGCGCTAATTATTAAGCCTACATGATATATACAATCAAGGAGTCTCAGAAAATGGCTGTTTTTGGGAACCTAGGCGCTAGTTAATTTCATTTGAATGCACATTTAACAAATTTGTTTTTGGAAATCCAAGCACAGTTTTAAAAAATTTCAAGCTCATGATTTCTATTGGCGTCCTTATTCCGATGTCTTTCATGTTATGCGGAAGGTTTTAGCATGTGCCGGACGCTAGTGTCGCAATGTGTCGAACACATAAACACCAAATGATATCGAGGCACGGCATGGGGTCACGCGGTGAAGACGGAATGTGACATATAATATGCGAGTTGAGACGTCGCGGAGACAGAAAAGAAAGTGGTAGCAGTGTCTAGGATAATCCCTGAGGATAGCGAAGGCCATTTTAGGTTTGGCAAAAAAAATAATTTAAAAAAAAAAAAAAACGCTAAAAATTTTTTTTTAACAAAGTATGAAATGACAAAAAAAATAGTCCAGATCCGATGGTCATATAGAGTTTATAAGTTATTTATTTGCAAAAAAACTTCAAAAAAAATAAATGAAATTTTGCGAATTTGCGCGGATTTTTTTTGGTCAAAATAATTTTGAAATTTTCAAAATTCTAGTTGTAAGACAACGTAAGGAAGACCGCCCAGGCACACGGAGCTGTATAGGGCGCAAAAAGTCGGATGTGTATATCTAGGGAACCCTTCAGCCATATTGGAAAAGAGTGCGAGCTACAATCTAATTGTAATTAGAAAACCACATTTTGTATTAAGCTTTTTGACGAACGCGTAGAAAGGATATAGTAAGCGCACGATGTGACGTGATGGCCAATAGTGTACGAGATGGTAGTTAGACTCAATGACTTGAAAGTAGAGAGTACATCTGACAGGACTACACGACGAGGAGGAGATTGGAACATAGCGGTAGAAAAGCATCACAGAGCTACGACATAATGCGGGATCGGGAAGAGTGCACGTGTATGGCTAACGTTTCCTTTTTTTTGGATGAAAATTTGCAGGTTTGACAACTCATTTTATTTGCAATAGTAGCCACGAAATTGCCAATTTCGAGCAAAACAATGCACTTCAAATGGATACTAACAGAACTGCGCTAATTCAATTAAAACAAACTTTATTAATAACTCTTATCCGTTGAAGTAAATTAATAAACATTTCAGATAAAAAACAGAAAGTTTTTGGATCTAATGCCTTATAAACGAAATAAGAGAAACCGACAGAAATATCCTGACTTTAAATTTTTATCACACCTTAGCGTACACTACTGCACAGTGCAAAAAATCGCGTCTAATTTCAAAAAAAAACACACTAATTACAGATTAAGTGTATTAAAGACAAACCTTGGAAAATGTGATTACTACTTAGACATTAAACCAACTAAACCACTTCAGTTACTTCCCGAATAGTGTGGGTTATTTATTTCTTGTGACGGTATCACAACCGGCATCGACTTATGTTCGTCAACTTTTAAAATACTGAAAAGTAGAAGATTTGGCACACGTTAATAGAATTAATCACATATCCTATCCGAGTATGTAGATCAACAATGCCTAGTAAAAATACAAACCAATATGTTGTCAAGTTCAGGGATTTGATTGGTTTGGTTGGCCCGTCTCACGCTAGTTTGTATTGGTTATTGTATTTTTACCTTGTAATTTTTTTACCTTGTAGAATTGGTTTGCGTATTTGAGGGCCATTTTTGATCTCTTGTAGCTCGAATAGGATGATACATGGACATATCACTGAATGTACCAGGGCTATAAGGAAGCTTTGAAACATCATGGTATCGGATCCGACGATACTAACGTCGAAATTCTTTATCCCATTATTAAATGTTTAACTGACATCTCACTAATTGCTAACGAAAGAACTTCTATAGTATGCGTCATACACAAAATTTTCTAACCTCTATTAACAAACAACACAAAAAATGAGACAGCAAAATATCCTCTGTGTTTGTATAACCAAACTTACTGATTCTAGCATGAGAATAGTAAGCCTTTGATTTTGGGCATTTCGAGCTACTATTGCCAAATTAAAATATGTCATACCTGCGAAAATTCTCAACTCAAAAAAATATTTAACTTATTCCACATTCTGAGAATTTAAAAAAATCGCAAAGCTAAATAAAAATGTAGTTCATTTATATATTATATAACCATATATAGTGTTTCCAAATATAATCGTTCGCCAGGTACCTTATTTTTTCAACTAACAAAAAAAATTCGAAAATTTTTTTTTTTTTCTCAAGATTTGAATTCAGAGTGAGACTCATGCACAAAAATTTTCAGAGTGGTCGAGATATAAGGTCCGGTCATACTTCTATACCGTGCCTCAGGCATGAAAGCCACTTTTAGCTCCAAACGGTGAGCGCTTATACAGGGAAAAGTAAAAGTGGCTTGCAACTTATTGTTCTTAGTCCCCGAGATTGAAGCCAATAGACTTAAATCTTTTATACTAGTTTTTATTTACATTTGACTTTACTTAACCCTAAAAAAATTACATTTTGGACTCTATAACTTCCAAAGTAAAAATTACATTTAAATTGACCTCAAACAGGATCATATGTGAAAATGAAGCGTCAGACAATAAACATCAATAAGTGGAGCAAGATTGAAAATTAAATATTCTAAAAAGAAGGTTAACAATATCTTATTTTATATTGTATTGTGCAGTGGACCCGTCACATAGAGGTCAGGGAACTGAATTCTGTTTCGAAGCCATTTTTGCTAGTATCGAAACGTGTCCACCACCAATCAGCTCCACAGACTCCCAACTTTTAAAACTCCACTCACCATATCAACAATCAGATGCTACAAGAGATAATAGTTATACAGATATAATTTATACGAGACACATTGAACGCATATGTGGTCGGAAAATCATGCAAATCATTATGATGTAGAAGTAAGGATTCAAATATCAAAAAATGTAGATGTCGGAAATTATTATGTTGTGGTATTTGGAATGAAAAATTACTAATTTCAAAAGTTCGAATCGAAATTTTTTCAGATTTTTCATTGATTCTAAAGCCTAGATTTCTCGATGGCTTCTTGTGCTAATTGCATTATTTTTGTTTCTGGCCTTATAGTATGAAGCTTATACACAGATAATATAACTTTGGGTTATATTTTGGTAGTAGTTTCACGCATGTTATAAAGGCCCTCTCGCTAAAGGTGTTTAGTGTCTTATTGAGTGATTTGCATTATTACGTATCTTACATTTTATACTAATTTAATTTATTTTATATAATAATTCCTCTCAACCGATTATTCGTATGAATTACAAGTCAGAGCGAATATTATCTATTAAGACACAGTACGAAGTAGAACGATCCCTCAATAATAAAGACTATTGCCCCCCCTCCAACTAGAGTCTAGAGACCGATAGCATCAGTTTAAAACCACCAAAAGATTTGGCACAAGGTACGCACAGGTTGACTAAACATGCTGCCTCGAGGGATGTCATATGAAAGGGCGCACAAGGAGAGTAGAGTCTTAAAGATGAGTTATAGTCTTCACTGCTCTAGTCGAGTTTTTAAAGACAATAAGACATATCAGTTATGCGCTGATGACAATGGCCTTATATTGAATAAATCACAAACTTCATCACTTTGACGACTAGTTAGATGAGTAAGCTTAATCTCGGATAGCTCTAAGAACCCATAGAAAAAGCCGGTAAGATGTTTAACATCACATGATAAAGGTTGAAAGAAAGTTCAGAGTTAAGAGTCAAGGTATGAGAGAAAATTTAATAAATTATGAGTATTAGTTATCCATCAGTATTCAGACTTATCATATGAAGAGTGGCTGGAGACGTATTAAAAATTTCACAACTAATCTTTGACTTTTAAACATTTTCAAATTGCTTTTACTTACATTGTAGTGTAGATGTGCAGGTCGCGACAGATTCGACGATCGAAAAGGATGAGAAATAAAGAGTGAATGAAGTGGAAAATAAAAATTGGAGAGGTATAGAGAACAACGCTGCTAGAGATGAATGAAAGCTGTAATTTCTGCTACAAAACTATTGCTGTAAAAAGACTTAATTTTTGAAATTATTGAAGGCCGTTTGAAATTGAGCAAAGGCTTATTCGAACTTTCCTGCAATTTACAGACAATTAGAAACTAACAGATGACTAAAAAATAGCAAAAAAGTCTATGAAATAACTATAAACTATCTAAAACTAAAAGCACCTATTAAGATAATTATAATTTCAATTTATAATGCGAAGGGTCCGATGCTTTGAATTGCTGCTATTTCATATAATGTACATTTATAAAAATATTTTATGTAACTTAAGAATTTCTAGAAGAGTTTCTGTACAATTTCTGACTCTGGTAATGCGGTATCAGTACTTATTTTAAAAAAATCAGATCAAAAACCGATGTTCAATTATCCCGAACAATAGTTGAAAGATTGGTTTTAAACGCCAATTAATCTCTCGAAAGTAACAATCTGTGAACAAAAAGGATACAAAACAATTTCCTAGCTACTAGTACAGTATACTGGATACATACATTTTGCTTTGCGATCTTATTTTTGCTCAATACTAATTTACATTCCGTTTTGTCAAGGTTAAATTGTTAAAAACTTTTCGTGTTTGATGGCGGAGGTCAGGTGAAACCAAAAAATGTAAGCTCGCAAGCAAAATGTGACATGCTTGTATAATTTCTCATAGAATTTTGACGATTTTAATGAGAATTGTAACTACAAAACCTAAAATAAACAGATAATGCGATAGCAATTCTTTGAAATGATTTTTTCAGAATTTTAATAGTAATCTAATGAAAAACTAAGTATCTTAATAGCTTTTATATGATAAACTGAACATAATAAGTCAAGCTTTTGTACGATCTTCCATAATTTCAACTACTGACTTCCATTTTCGGTGAAACATAGGTCGCAAAATTGGCTAATTTGTTATTGGTTAGACTCGTAGACTTCGAAGCTTTAATCATAACATGACAAGATCAGTTAATGTAATTATCGATTAACTTTGAAACAAAATGACGTTTGTGGCCGTTTTTTTGAGAATTTTACTGGTATCAAGTACTTATTTTTGCAAAAATTTTTGAATCACAAAATTAAACCTTTCATCGTGATAAAAAAATTCTAAGACTTTTTTCCATTACACATAGCCGAAAAATATCCGTGACGGTATATTCAATAAATATAAGGTCGGCTAGAAAGATAGAGTACTAGAGTTATATTATTTAATGGTCTAAGGCAGGGTAGATAATCACTGGTAGTGTATTGAATAAAGATATGGGTGATTGTCAGACAGGTTTTAAGCGCGTGTTTAATAATTTTCATTATGTCTCACACAACACCTGTATATATATGGAGACGCATAATACCTACGTATGAGTTGAACACTCATTAGGTCAGAGTCATGAATGATTTGCACACGTAATTGGTTATAAATTGAACAGTAGCATGTATCCTATTCGCTTAATGACGACGTAGACAGATGTTAGTTATATAATCGCGAATAATGTTTGAGGAAAAAAATCGTGATCTTAACGAACGTTTTGCACCACCTCTGGCAAGATGAGGAAGTTTGTCTAAGGTGGTCACAGGACTCTGTATCCGGTACTTTTTCAAATCTACTCGTACGGCTCTGAGATACCTTTTTTTCAAAAGTACGTCAAATCAATAGCTGCTGGTGTATGTAGGCTCATCGAGGAGGTAACAGAGTATGAGTAGCGTAGAGCATGCGTATATATGTATATAGGTGCCATAGCCGGGCGAAAGCTGATCGCGACACGGAAGGTGAAGAGGCCGAAGCAGGTGGCGCTAATTACGTTTAGAAGTAGGGAGAAATGATAGAGAGGAGAGTTCAAAATACTGCATGCGATACACAGGTGCGTAGGCGATATCAGAAGAGACATCATCTAGTGTGAACTATCGTAGGATAGAAGAAATATTCCACAAAAAATTTAAGATTCATTGAGTCACTACACAGACGCGAAACTTAATTTGTAGATGAACTCAGTAATAGATATGTGTATCCTCTCTAGACTAGAGTGTGCCGAGAGAAGAAGTCAAGTAGTATATTAGAAGCTTTGTGTTTATAGAGTGTAAAATAGAACTCGTGGGTTTGAATCTGTACTAAGTCTTAGTTTACTGTGACTCTTTTGATGTGCCCACTAGAGAGGTAATTAGGGACGCAAGCATTATAATACTGGGTAGATCTAGGCCGGTGCCACATTAATAGCTTGTTATAGATCTGGTGTTAGAAAAGCTATGTGCTGAATTAATGGATATGTGTATATCACTGAATGTTAAGCAAATTGGGGCTGAAATCACCACATGTATTAAGTACTTGAAAAAATGTGGGGGTGCTTTAAGTGCAAAATTTGTTTGCGTGCTTGACCCCATTTCACATCTGTGCAATTTTTTCTAAGCATTTTGAAATAGGGAAATTCTTATTTTGGTCACTTAAAGCGCCTGCCTTAAGTGCGCAAGAGTTTCTCAACTTTTCAAGCCTTAATAAAATTCGGTCACTCAACAAGCGCGAGCTTTTAAGTGACCAAAATTGTGGTCACTTAAATGCGCACGCTTTTAAGTATGAACGCAATTTTGTGGTCACTTGGTAAGTTTAATTAAACTTTGATTTTATTTGAACTTTTTTGCGAACTTAGTTATGAACACATCATTGCTTTGGGTGGATCTCAGTGACCGAATTTTGTTCGCCGTGCTTGACCCCATTACAGCTGTACACTCGATAAGTGCCATTTGGCACTAATTTTTTGAAAAATTTTATGCTGGTCAAAAATTCCAAATTAAATTGTGGGTGTTATACAGGGATGAGCGTCCGAGCTAAAATATCTGCTCGGAAATACCCTTCCCTGGTGTTATAGGCGCCATTTCTTTAGAAAGTGAGAACATTTTTAATATCAAAACGCAATTGAAGGTCAATTTTTATTTCCAAAAAATTTGTTTTTCTCTTCTTTTTGCCATTTTTAACCATTTTTCATGGAAAAAACTTTCATATCAAGAAAAATTTTTAATAAGCAACATTGAAACGAGACTTTTTAGCGCATAACACCCGACAATGTCTGAAGTTTATGAATATCGTCTTAAAAAAAAATCTGTAGTCGAGTTTACTTGGAAATGGATGTACAGTGAAAAGTGTTTTTTTATATTTTCCCAGATAATTAGTTATGTTAAGAAATTAAAAATATAAACGTTTGCAAGAATGTACACTTTTATTGAAGATAAAAAATAAAAAAATAAATTTTCACATTTTTTTTCTTTCATTTATTGCTCTGAGAAAATGTACCAATCTGCCGGATCGATGCCACCCTCTTAAGGGGATTGTGAGTGCAGTAGTTATTTTCGACCACGGTCTCAAATTCGGTATTATTTTTCTTGTATCCGACCATCCAGCACACGAGAAATTGATTGAAATTAAAAAAAAGTTCATTACTATCGAATAACTAGTTCTAGAATATCGGATTTGCTTGCAAAAATAATTTATTTATTTAGAATTATAGACATAGAAGAGTCTCAAATCACGAAGAATAATAATCACAGCGAAAAATAACATTAAATGAAAGTATTTCAATATTATAATTGTTAAGATTTTTGCCCCTTTTTNTAAAAAAATACCAATTTTAAAATTATTAAAGAAGTTAACTTCATAGTCAGGATTTTCGATATAGAGAAATTTAACCGTCTGTTCCTTATTCCAAATCGGTAGCTGATCTTTCATGAATTAATTTTAACCAAAGCCAACAGGGTGCTTTATGAACTAACGGCCCCAATATTGATTTTTTTTAAATCGATAGGTCGTTTTTTCGTAATATTGCCCTAGAATTTTCTATTTTGAAATATCTTACGCGGGAGCGCTGGCAAATTTTTTAAATGTGCAAAAATTCTTAATTTATAATATAAATCATAATAAAGTTATAAAATATTTTACATAAGATTAAGACAATTTCAAACGCCTAATTATGAAAAATGACAATCGATTTTTCCTCAATACTTCAATTTAGAAAACTAGCAATGGCTAAAAATAAAAAGCAATCGATTTTTTGATGAAAATATTAGCAACTATGGGGCAATTATGTACTTAAAGGTCACCAGAGAGCAAAAATGGTCAGATTTTTCAGAGAGATGTTTGCTCTCTGGCGACCTTTGAGTACATAATTGACCCATCGTTACTAATATTTTCATCAAAAAGTCGTCTCTTCCGATTCTTTGGAGCGTACTTTCGTCAGAAAAATTTGTTGATAAACTTTAAACGTTTTAAAGATTTTTTGCATTACATCAAAGTTCGTATAAAATCACGTGACAAAATAATTAAAAAATAAGGTTTGAAATATGTCATGAATAAATTCGTATTTCTTTAAAAATAAGATCACGTGACGTTTTTGAAAAATGCCGTTATGTTCAGAATTCTAAGATTATGTGTTTATTAGTCCTCAAAATTTTTCGGCGCAATTTGATTACTATTTGTGTACTTGAACCAAAACCTTATTTCTTAAATTGAAGGTCACGTGATCATTTTAGGACTTTGGTGTAATTGAAAAAAAGTCTTAAAAACNTTTCTTATTTATTAAAAGCCCTAAAAAAGTATCTCGACCACCGTTGAAATTTATTAAATTTATACAATTTTTACGTCAAAATCGAAAATTTAAATTTTGAAAAAAGACGAAAAAACTTAAATTTTAGCACATCGAAAAAAATATTTTTTCTTCGTGACTTAAATTAATTTAATTTTCCACCGTGGATGGACCAATTTGTCAAGTTTGAGTGTGATAAAGTTTATTTAATTCTTAATAAAAGAGGGCTTTGATGGATTTCTGCCAAACCGTAGTTTTGTTTGAAAAAGTATGATTCGGAGGATAAACAAGAGCGAAGAAACAAAACGAGGACATATTTGAATATAGTAAACGGTGGCAGTTCTCAATATTTTCAGCTGCTGATTCCAGAAAAATTAGTTTGAAAATTTTTGAACAAGAAATGAGGAAAATTTTATAATTATTTCCAAATAATTTTGACCAAAAATCACAAAACCATGTCATATGATTTTTCAAATAGAAAATACTAAAAAATTGTTTTGATGATCTTTGGACTTGATTTGCGGAAAAATTGTTTTGATTGATCTTTGGACTTGATTTGCGGAAAATTTTCATAATATTTCTAAAACAGTCGACAAAAGATGAAAAATAAAGATTTTATGATTTTTCAAACTGCGGCCGGAAAATATGAAGGCATCTATAGGAAAATATGTATGAAAAAAGACAAAGTAGCTTTTTTTTCGTTTTTGCCGAAAAATTTCAATAAAAAAATCTGAAATTTGACAAAAATGCGGAAAATTTTTCAAGTTTTGTTTTTTTTTGAAATTTACAGAACTTCAAAAAATCAAATTCGCTACTTAAAGTTCCTTTCCCATTATAAGATAAATTAGTTGAAAATGAAGCGAAAACATTATTACTCTGGTTGAGCTAACGTAATAAAAACAAAACATAAACTAACAGTATTACTTGTGAGTTTATTGACTCAAATCCTTCCGGATATGGCCAATCCCGTTACTATTTGAAAAAAATCTTCAAAATAGAAGGTTTTGAAAAACTCAAAAATCAAATGTAAAATTAGAATTGCAATAATCTGAAAATTTTAAAAACGAAACTTTTCGAAACTAAAAGAAGTTTCATAGATGTCCGGCGTGTGGCCGATATACACCAATAAAGTGTAACGAAAAAAAAAGAATTATATTCGGAGAGACAGATCAAGCAGAGATCAGAGGGAAAACATTAGAGTCTCAAGAGCGAAAAAGACTGGGTCCAAACCCCGCGTCATCCACAACTGCGGGCACTAAGAAAAATGACGAGAGAAAAGAAATTTTCCCGCGATAGAGGTAATAAACACCTAGGGTAAGCACATACATACAAAAAAAAATCGTGAAATTATACAATATTAATGTAGCATGAAAGACCAAAAATGCAAAATTACTTTAATTGATATCAAATTATTCATTTTGAGCGAGTCATAAAAAAATGAAAATTTTGTAAATGAAGCACTCATTGTGAATAAGAATTATAATTTCGACAATCTTTTTTAAATCGTTTATTAAAAGTTTCTTTAATTCTTTAATTATTTGTTCTTCTTGAAATATTTTGCTTAAATCTTATAATTAATGGAAAATTCATTCTGCATAACCACAAATTCTCTCATTTTTCAAAATATTTGAATTAAAAACATAAACTCGCTTTGAATCGGCCTTCGGCCGATTTGGGGTCATTTTTTCACAAATTTAAATCAAAAACATAAAACTCCCTTTAATCGAAAATTTTTGATGTTTTAAGAAGTGAGTTGAGAAATACACACAACTTGATAATTTATTGATATTTTAATATTTTTAGAATAAACAGAAAAAACGACTTCAAAAGAATTGAAAAAATTATTGATTTTTATTGATTGAAATTTCAACCAATCACAAGTAGCTTAATCTTATTTATTTGCAAAAATTTTTTCGATTTTCATTATCAGCGCAAAATTTCAGGTTTATTGATTCCATAATTCAAATCAATTTGAATTAAAGGCAAATTATGCGAAAATTACAAATTTTTGACAATTTTACTATGAAAGTCAAAAAAGACCAAACTTGATCATAAATACATAAATTGTTTAATAGATTTGAAATCAGCAGGAAAAAAACATACTGAAAAATGGTCCAAAATACCGCGATGATGATTGATTGAAATTCCAAACAATCACAATGCAGCTTTATTTTATTTTTTTGCATATTTTTTTTGATTTTCGTTATCAGCTAACACTTAAATATTTCAAGACAATATATTTTAAAATGTTTAGTTCAACCAATCAGAAGGCAAGATTTAAAAAAAAATGAAATATTAAAAATTTAATAATTTATACCTGAAATTTTTGTTTTGTTGCACTGGTATCAGTGATACTTTTTATTATCTAGTTTTCGACAATTGATACTGGCTAAAATTAACTTAACGGTGAAGTCCGTTTATCATGACGCACATTTTTTCTGAAACTATGCCAGGTCCGTTTAACAGGACGCACCGATGGGGCTCACTCTGAGTTTCTCATCTGACTGAATGATTAAACTTGCTAGTTGCCGATAAACACTTTCACGCATTATTTATTTTAATTATCGCTTGTTCTTGCTTATCTTTTATATTCGCCATTTTGTATAGACAACTCGAAATCTGAATCAATTTTCTGCATAACTGACTAACTATGACCCTCTTCTCTGAACTTTCTTTCGAGTATTATGGCATTTCCCTTTGTTGAAATTTTATTATATAGGTTCATGGTTCCTATAACGACTTTGTTGATTATTTTCATAAATATGCTCATTTTTAGCTTCAGATATTATGTCGGAGATTATTGATGTTTATTTCTCGCAAGAATTATTCGAGAACAGACAATCGAAGACTGCTGTTTTTGGTTGACATCGGACAATTATTCAACCCAATAAAATTTTAAACAAAAAGTTAAGAAGACTTGGAATTCGGTGAAAGAAAAAGTAAGAGGGAAGTTATCAGGAAATGGGTAACAGTTTGAAATGGCAGAACTACTCATGTCCTGGGTTACTTGTGGATCTAGTCAGGGAGGTTTACTATTATTTTAATTACAAGTAATAAGGTATTTGATCAGCTCGAAAGATATTTAACTTTGCATGAGAAATGCTATACATTTTTTTATCTTCACGAACAGCCGAATATTCCGTTTCTTTTGTTATTTAAGACAATCTTTGATTTCAGAAAAATTGATACGTTATATTGTAATTAAAGATAATCTTTGGTTTTCGACAATAAATTTGATACGTTATACTGTTGTGTTAGTAAATCTTTGGTTTTTGAAAAAAATGTAACGTTAATATGTAGTACATAGACAAGATTCTGGTTTTTGACAATAAAAATTGATACGTTAAATATTGTAGAAAATACCAATCCTTGCTTTGACAAAATGTGATATAAATATGTAAACTCCTGATAGGGTGAGCCATGTGAGGAGTCTTTGGAAAAGCACAATCTGAAAGATCGAGACATGAAATCAGACGATTGTTTCCCAGACTGTTAAAATTCTTGGCAGCGAAACGCAGAAAAAGTTCACTTGTTTTTTAACTTTCATGAGTATAATACAGAAATGGATAGCAGAAACATCAGGATAGGTCAATAAATATTATATTTGCGACTGCTAATATCCACTGTCCTGTTTATGCGAAACAGAACGAGTTCAATACTATAGTCTATTTCACTTAAAATTAAGGTGTTCTTAATTTCGCGTGAACAGGCAAGTCGGCATATAGACCAATGGTATGGTATATTACTCATAGTTCTTTGCAATGAAGTGAGTAATTTTATGTCAAAAAAGTAATGAATATAATTAGTCATATCAATTTAAGAGTAGTTAATCATGTGTATCTCGTATTTTGACCTTGTGTAAGTAGAATTTGATTCGGCTATTAATGAGGAAGTAGTGGATCATTTCATGGATAATGATTTGCCACCCGACTTTCCAGATCATTGTGGCGATGCGTTATTCTTGAATTGAGAACTCGAAGCCGCAAAAACTGTCATGAAAGCTCAAGCTATGAAATTGAAGTCTGAAGAAGCGTCGACGATGTCTTCCCAATTAGAACTCAACCACCCGTCTTGTTGTTATGATGAGCGTCAAGCAGAGTCGGTCAACTCCAATCCGACGTGTTAATTTCGCTAGCAGAGGGCTCAACAACTGTATCAGTCGCAAATGAAATTTAAAAAATTGGGGTCTCTGACGAAAAATTCTCTAAGCAGCTGCGCAAATTCAGTTTGAATTGGATGACCTATAACCACGTCGATTACTTCAAAAGATTCGAAATGCCCACCACACCAATTCAATCAGTGCTACTCTGTCGCTTCCTTAACCTCAGCAATCTATCAAGCTTTCTGGAATCTTCGGAAGAATATGTTGGTTTTGATGGATCCACCAAGAGCTCAAGTCAATTCAAGGAGGGTTCTTTATTAATGAACGGGCACTGTGCATGCATTGATTCCTTCGTCACCACATCTGTTACTGCCGAAGTTTTGCAAATGCATTGGCCATCTTTCATAATGTCGCATTAGCTGAGAACAAGACAATTCATAGAAGACTCGCTCTTTGGAGTAAGACACAGATTCGAAGAATCTCAATGATAATGTCGATAGTTGTCCATGCGATGCGAACGAACAAAATTGGTGATTAGTTCGTGATATTGCTGAGGATGAAAATATGGTAATATTTGTCGGGACTGCTCGATGCACTTGAAGCAATGCCGAGAAAAAACTGATCAAGTGCTTGTCCCGGCGTCTAAAACTGCTTTGAACATCATCAATGAAGTTCTGGCTTCAGATAAAGGCATGGTCACATTTTTGTACTTACATAATAAACATTTAGTCATATTTTTGACTCGTAGTTAAATTAACTATTAATTAATTCTCGTTTTTTTTGTAGCGAACGTTTTCGAATTTGTTTCTCTTATTCATTATCAAGCTTTTTCTTAAAAATTAAATACAATAACTGCAAGTCACAATAAAGTTTGTAATCTAGAATTTGCCTAAACGTACTTCAAGAAATACAGTATGTTATATACTGTATGTGTCTTTACAAAAAAGACATAAATTAATTTAGTTGGAAATAACGATATAACTAACTGTTATAATAGTAATATATATGTTTAAAACAATTTTATGTTAATTAATTTTCAAAGTATATTCATTGAAATTAATTGTGTGACCAACTAGATCCATTGACAATTAATGAGTCGTCAAACTCCTCAGGCAAAAATGAAAGCAGAGCATGGCAGTAGGTTTCTCATGTTTCCACAATGCGTAACAACCTTAAAATGGTTCAATGAAATTGTCTTTTTGCAGAGACAAATGGCCATTCCGCCAAAATGCAAAACTTCAGTGATCTAGTACGTGAGCAAAAAGAAATAATCAAGAACGAGCTAACCGCATTAGCTTCCTGCTGGTTTTTGGTCTATCCACTATGGATCAATTAAGGAATCAAATGCAACAACTTCCCTCAATTTGATTGATTCCTTCACACATTTCTGAAAACCTTCAAGAACATCGGACAAACCAACGTCATTAAAGTCGCAGATCCAGAGATTAACAAAATATGATCTGGATGATACAGACCGCTATTGTGAACCATCATCTCACGACTTGGTGACCATGATTACACTTGACACGAAAAGACCATGAATGAGTCAATTAACGAATGTAAAAGAAGCATCCGCCTACATGACGAAATTATCTAAGAACTGGATTCGAGTAGACATACCAGATGCAATCAATCAAATTTCCATTCTCAAATCAGGTACATGGTTTCCTCTTATTTTTCGATTCTAGGTTATTTACCCACAATGTTATTAATATTTTCTCTAGCGGGTGGAGTCCTTTTTTGCCTTCGTAGATCGAACGGTTTGAATTGTTCTGGTGCACATATGCGCAACCGTTTGGAAATGCACGGGCAAAGATGAATAACTTGTATGAATTCATCTTGGCATTACCTTGGAAGAACCGCTTGACCATGATAACGGATGCTTACGACAACGCGCCTTCTAATAATAGATAAAGTACGAGAAGATGAAAGAAAGGCATCAGAATGGCACCTGCATTCATGAGGAAACGTAATATTATGGTAAATATCTTTTTTTTTTTAAATGTACAGGACGTGCCTTATAGGACGGACACTTTGGTCAAATAGTTTGCCCGCGTCATCGTATAAAGGACGGACCCTTCTTTCCAAAAGTTTGCTAGGTCGCTTATAAGGACCACGTGTCCACATACTTTCCCTAGTTTTTTTCGTTTCAAGTTGCAAAATTTGGATTTTTCCGTTTAATGCATTTACTCTTTTTACGTCTGTCCTTTTTTTGCTTTGTTTTTTCTTCAAAATTCCCCATAATTACATTTAATAAAAAAATGGCTCGAGAAAGCTTTGTATTTTGAAAATCGATTTTTTGCCATTTTTATCTAAGGACGGACATTTTTATCAAAAGTTTGCCAGGTCCGCTATAAGGACGCAGCGAAATCTGATCGTCCTTAAAGAGGCACGTTCCTGTAATAATTACGTAGTTAACCGTGAGCTCGATCTTGTTCCAATGTAGCAGTTGAAGTTGGTGAAAACAACGAGTGTTTTCCGAAGGCAACGAGGATTATTTTAAAGGGCTGTGCTTGCCGAAAACGATTCAAAAATCTGACTCAGACCCAATATATCAACGGCCTGCTTCGATATCTTGTGTTTGTTTCATACTTCTGATGCTCGTCTTCGCTCATGTGGTCAATTACTAGAGTGTATTCCAATGAAAACAGGTGACGAAACGCCTCAGTCTTGTTTCGGATTCGAAAAGTTTATCCTGAGAGTTCTCTGTTAGTTCAGTTGACTGCTCAAACTTTATAATAAACTATATCATTTAATAACAAAAACCGTTGTTTTTTTGAAGCAATCTCTGAATTGTACAGAACTGTTAATTAGGCTTATTAACATTTATTATCAAGATAATTAAGGTTCAAGATGTGTGAGGATTTTCCAAGTTTGCAAACATGATCTCTGAAGTATAACGGATACAAAACATTGATACTAGACTTGATTCTTGATATGGCCTGAGTTTAGGATATCAAAGTTAAAAAAATTTTCAATTTTCTTATGTTAAAATTCAAAGTTGGAGTGTTACAGGGCCTGATAGGTTGTAAATACTTAAATATTGTAATACCAGTACATATATGAATTCGCAATACTATGTACTAAGAAGTGTGTAGTTTTATTTCAGTTTTATTTCTTTATGCTTAATCAAAGAATCAAGGGTGAAAACATTTTTGGGGTCCCAAATTAGTATTCCATTTTCTAAGGGATGATGCGAATACATTATTAGGCAAAAGACAATCATTATGGAATTCACAATTTGTTTCTACAGAAAACTTAAAGAAAATTCTATATTTTGTGATTTTTTCGTATTTTTTGTAGAAATTTTAACAGATTAGGCATATTTTGGACCAAAGTTCGTTTTTATGATCTGTAGAAAAATGGCTATATAGTTTCTTTAAATAAGAATATAACAAAATCCTATTTCGGCATTGGTTTTTTATGTAAAACGGTTGAAAATCATAATTATTTATTAATTTTTATATCGGATAAAAAATTCAAGTATTAAAAATATTTTTTGTACTAAAATAAGTTAAACCTCGTTGTTATATGAACACTACATTCAAATATGTACGAAAATGATTGACATGTAAATTGCGTTTTTTTTGTCATAAAAAATTAAAAATCATATTTTTGAGTTTTTTCCATGTCTGATTGAAAAATTTCATGATTTATATTCGTTTAAGGAAATATTTTTAGTTGTGGATACTTGTTTAATGTTCCTCTCACGTACTGTTTATAGTCAAAAGGATTTTCCCGTAAGTTCCGATTTATTTTCATAAAAAATATTGCAAATTTTTCCTTTTTAAAATTCTCGAAGAAAAAATCAAAATTTCGATATTTTTGACGATTATACTACATATTTAGGATCTCCGTAATTGTTCTCGTTAATTATGCATAAATTTTGCTATTTGTAGCACTTCTGTCACGCAGGCGAGCAATTTACTTTCAAAATTGCCGAAAATTTCCAAAAAATGATTTTTTCAACTTGTGGCGCTTGGCGAGGGGTCAAACTAGTCAAAATCTGCCGAAACTCTGCACATACCTAAATTGGACCTTCATCTATAGTCTATTAGTAGAGTTAAGACTTTGAATGTCTCCTTCTGTTTTCAGTACGAAATGGTGACTCATCTTCTCAAACTTAAATTTTGATATCATGTAAATCACACCAAGGGTAATTTTTGAAATTTATTTTTCAGCCAAAAGTCTTAAAATTTTGTCAGCTTTCGTTAAATATCCATTTGAGGTCACTCCGGGCATTTGATATATTTGGTTTGAAAATTTTGAAAAAAATTTCGAAATTTTTTCGAAAATTTTCGAAAATATTTTTTCGAATTTTCTAAAAATGAAGAAAAATGGCCTACTCGGATTTGTACAACTTTATAGTCTCGGTTTTGTCACAACGCGTAACACCCTAGATGCATCATATTAAAAAGAGTTCAAATTGTGGGCACTTAAATCAAAATCCAAATAATTTGGTAAATCAAAGATACTCTAGAGTTCAAACTTGATTGTACCTTTAGAGCTCCCAATCAAATATGTTAAAAGTCTAGCCAGATAATTTAAGTCTCATATAAAGAGACGATTTAAATCGAAAATTATTTCCCCGAAAATAATTTCCCTATCAAAATGGCTTGGAAAAAAATGACAGGTGTGAAATGAGGGTCAAGCACGGGCGAACAAATTTTGGTCACTGAGAGTACCCCCCAGCAATGATGTGTCATAACTAAGTTCGCAAAAAAGTTCAAATTCAATCAAAGTTAGAAATTACGAGTGACCAAAAATTGATCACTTAAAGCGCGGGCTTTATGTGACAAAATAAAATTTCCCCTATCAAAATGGCTTAGAAAAAATGAACAGATGTGAAATGGGGTAGCAACGGCGAACAAGTTTTGGTCACTTAAGCCCCCCAGGGTAGATCTTGGACGTCAAATTTTAAAAAATCTAAGTTTTGGTCAAATTTAACACGTATACTTATACGGTATAGGACATGTTATTGTTCCCTCAAAATGCTTACCGCGTGAGTTTCAAGTAGGTATGGCACAAAAAACGAGGTTTGCTTACAAAATCGATAATTGATGAAAAACTTTAGTTTCCAGTAGCGAAGACATTGAGTGGAATTTCAATATTAATAATAAGAAGAAAGATATATCAGTATCAAAAATTGTACAATACAAAAAAATAAATAAGATAATCTGATTTATCTTTTATAAATTTACTACTTACTTTAACTAACTGAAATAATCTAATTTTCGTTCATCAAATTTATGAAAATGTAAAATGGTTCGTCTTCTTTGGACCTAGAATTGGTTGTTGGAAAAACACACACTGATCGCGTCAGACGCGCCGCTGTGCTACCTAATATTGACTTTTTTTGGTTGTCTGCGGACAGCCTAGCAAATCCTAACGTCTTCATATTTTAGCTTTGCGAGCTGGCAACCTCTTGAATGTACTTTCTGTAAAGCAAAGGCATACTTCTTATGTCAAACCCGACATTGTTTCTTTGGGAATCGTTGCCCAAAAGATCCTCATGATCTCGAGAGGCCGATATGCCTAAATGTGACCTGAAATGATTGTTATTGGCACTTCTTTATATGTTTACCATTTGCTGCATTGCCAGATGATGTTTCAAATCGTGTCCAAGACTTTTGATCAATCGAGAATTAGTAGGCAATTTTAAAATAGACAAAGCGATAATATCAGGGACACATTTATTAAGTTTTTTCTCAAAACTCTTTGGCTGAATTATCTAAATCGTTTCTACTCAAGTCGACTTACTGACCTTTATATTCTCAATTTATTTATTCTTGAAAACTGGGTTTCTCTATATTTTTGAAAATTTTCACCAACGTTAAGGGGTAGCAGCGATGTGGCAGACTGGCGTCAATTAATCTACGAAATA
The DNA here is from genome assembly GCA_004367855.1 of Oikopleura vanhoeffeni. Taxonomy (NCBI): domain Eukaryota; kingdom Metazoa; phylum Chordata; class Appendicularia; order Copelata; family Oikopleuridae; genus Oikopleura; species Oikopleura vanhoeffeni. Next base: position 723,959 of record SCLH01000409.1, on the reverse strand, counting down.
ATTAGTTGGTTTATTTTTTGTGCTTATTATCGTTTAGCTGAACCAAAATAAATGTGTATAGCTCATGAAATATTTTTTTTATCTATTTAAGGGCGGTCAGGGCGAGTCTTTTTGAGAACTGTGGAAGACAATGATAAGATTTAATAATATTTATTAGTAATCAGTAATTAAAAAACATTGGTCAAAACTAAAAATCGCTACTACACTATTGTCCGTTATCGTCACGGTCAATTTACACTTTATTTGTGCTGATTATGCATTCATGGGTGTATATTCACAGGTAAAAATATTTTTCATAGTAAATATGCGCGGTCTCTGACTGTTTCTCATTGAAAAATTATTAAAACTTTTGTTTCTGAGAAATTGTTTATTTTTGATTCGGAACAAATTTTTTGTCAACTTCAAACATTTGTCAATATCTAATAAGGCTTTCACACACATGCGCCAAACATCGCTTACTTATTTGTAGACAATCTAAAGGTTTTTATTCACACATGTTATCTAAACAAAATTATCTAAGGAAATAAAATGAATTTTCTTATCAAAATTTTGAAGGTCATAAAAAATGAAATGAAATCGTAGTTTCACTCTCACTCAGAAACTAAAGTAGAATACGAGTTAAAACTTTCAAAAATGATTCACAGAGGTCGATTTACTATAGATTCTGGTTTTTAGATAATTTGGAGCAAAAATATATGTACTAATTCGTAAAAGTGACCCTGTTACGTAATCAGAGGGAACTATAAAACTTTCCTGCAGAGTTGTTCAAAAGTGTTAAACGAAGTATTACATGTCACTTGAAAATCTGACGAAAATTGAGGAAGGAATAGATTTTAAAAAATTGACGGAAATAGCAATATTTTTGGCGCTCAAGAGAATTCTAGTGCAGAATTCGCCAAATCCCCACTAGCAAAGTATTGACATTTTAGTTTTCCCATAAGTTGTAAAAATTAAATTTACACAATATGACGGAGGAGATAGGTTTGAAAAAATCGTCGAAAGATTTGAGTTCGAACTTTATTTTTTGAATTCGTAAAATTTTCAAAAAAATTCACAACATTATTAAAATTTCACGCATTTTCACCCAAAATTTTATTTTTTTTTTTGAAATTGTGAATAAAAACGAAAAAAATAGCCACTTTAACTTTTTTCATGCATGTTTACATTATTTCTGACTGCTGTAAAAAATATAACATGTTCATGTTGTTATTTTGTGGACTTTTTTAAAGAAAAATTATGAAAAATTTTTGCAATCAAGTTCCAAAATTTTTTATTTATGCTTTTTGAAATTTTTCTTGAAAAATCAGACCGATCAGTTTTGTTATTTTCTGGTCTCATTGGATTTCCGTATTTCAACCGATAGAAGCGTCAATCGAATATCGTTTCTGAACTACTGATGAAATTAAACACTTGCTTGTGACACCGGTTTGTGCCATTTGGCACGCAATTTATAAAAATTTATTCTTTTTCAAAAAAATCTTAATTAATTTCGAGTGTTAATGCTACTTTTTTTTCAAAGTCAGGAGATTTTTTGATATTAAAACGCTGTTGTTCTCTTTTCATGGAAAACAACTTTCATATATAAGGAATTTTTTCATATGGATAATGATCTCCACTAATAGCGCATAACACCGAAAATGCCTGAGTTTATAAATATCGCCTTCAAAAAAAATCTCACATCGAGTCAAGTTGGAATGGAGTTATAATGAAGAACTGGTTTATGATGTTTTAAAGATACTTAGTTATGTTGAGAAATTGAAAATATAAAAGTTTGCAAGAATGAACACTTTTATTGAAGATAAAAAATAAAAATAAAATATTTTCAAATTTGTTTTTCTTTCATAAATCACTCCGAAAACTGTACAATCTGCCACATCGCTGCTACCCCTATTAAGGGGTTTGCGGGTGTAATATCGGATTACTGAAAGCGATTTGAATTTGTATTATTCCGTGGTTTGACAATTTTCATCGCCGTGAAAAGTTTTTATTTGTGCAAATTGAAGTGCTCTACTGCTATTTCACAGATTTTTCAATAAATTCTATCAGTACCGTAAATAGTAGTAAAATATATTAGTGTGAGTTATCTAAGCGGCTGTCAAAAATCCCAAAAATGCATTGACTTTTAAAGCTGCTTAAAAGGTCGAATACATCAGGTGCACTCTTCTCGACATTCCGCAAGGTTTTTGAAATGCTCAAATTGCGATACGAATATTATTATAACTGCTTCATGACCAGATTAATTATTATTGAAGGGCTCGCACTTTGCGCATTGTATCACACACCGAAACCTTTTCGAATATCTTTTTTAAAATGGACTAGGCTTGACGCGGTGCCATCTAGAAAAGTCTGAGCATTTTTTTATGAATAGCCAATGAAATGTCTTATTGAAAATTTGTCTAGTGCAATACTCTAGTACACTCTCTCGTACAAACTGACTTTTGAGACGAACACTTTCCTTAAAAAACTGTCAAGAACGAGAGACAACCACCTTAATACGAGAAGGCGCCCAGCCTTAATGGGCTTCATTTTTGTTAATCGAAAATTAAGTTCAAGATGCATTCTTTTTCTTTGATTGAAATTACATTTTTTTTATTTTTTTATAAATATTCCGAAGTGACACTTACGGCAGAGTTAAATTTTTTCGAAATTTATGTTTATTATTCCCTAAGAGTCTATAACCTTGTTCAGAACTGTTTGTTTTTGTTTTACAGGTATTTAACTGATTTTATATTAGGCTGGAAATGCGGATGACGGTTGCTTACTTTTAGCTGAATCCATGGGAATAAAGACAAGGTTTTGCATCTCAATAAACAGTCCAAAAGCATAGCCAAAAGATCTGCTGAAAACTCCAACAGCTAATCCAAAAAGAAATTGAATAAAGAAAACGGGGAAGAAAAAAGTTAAAACTTTGAGTTGCAATTTCTGCCTGTTTCATGATTATATTTGAAATAAAAGATCGATACACCGACTTCTATATTATCTCATCGCTGAATTAGAAATGTCTCTTATGACACCTCCAGTAAACCATTTATGAAAAATTGATAAAACGTCTTCTGAACTTGTGTTCCAATTTTCAACAATCAGGTGAATTATGATTCAACTGAAGATTGAAGTCTCCTGCTGTGAATTCATGTGTTTTATTATTATTTTATTAATAATAACACGTGATACAGATTTGTTACAGAAATAACTTAGTAAATGCAGATTACATTGTGTTCTAGTATACATATGTATGTAGTTCAATGAGATTAATAATATGAATAAATTTTGGAAGTATATTTTTTGTGGCCTGGTTTTTGGAAAAATTGGATTTTTCAAGAAAAGATTAGATTCGAAAAACATAATCACCATCACTTTTCAAAAGACAATAATGACCACTTTAGTAACGGTGATTTTAACGTTGTTGGCAAGCATTCATACCAAAAAAGGTGAATAAAGGGATAGTTGGGCCTTTTCGCGATCTAGGGACAAAACTAAAACATTGAAAAACGCGTGGATGACTTAAATGACGTCATAATTTCAAAGTTTTTCAATTCTTTAAATAAAAGAGTTTTACAAAGATTTATGGTATGCTACACATTGGTAGTAGCCAAAACGTGTTAAAATTGACGTTCCCACCGAAAGCAATCGAAATCAAAATTTCAAAAAAGTGTACAGCAATTTCCTGTTTTAGTGGGAAAAATTAAGGGATGGTTGGGGATGAATATATAATGAACAGTTCATTAGAACCGATTGACAATCGGCGATTGTCTTGTTAATCCGATCTTATCTAAAAATTTAAATGTTAGAAAAAATCCGTTAGAGTAACTGGTGTAACATTTCTGCCAGCTGCGGTCAACCTTTAGTCAGAATCGTAAATGGCCCCTTAACTTGTTCAAGATTGGCTGAAATTTTGGCTGTGACTTTTTTACAAAAAAAATACGATTTGAGCTTCATTTAAAATTTTTCAATTTCAGGCTTTTATTGTTTTAAAATGACCTTCATATTAGGTAAACTAATTACTATCGAGCGGTCTTCACAATTTTTACTTTTACTTCCCGTCAAAACCGGAAGGGATGGCAATTCATCGAAGATTTACCGTCCATTTTTTGTTTTTGAACAAGTGATTTTTACATTCAGTGTCATCATTCTGACCACTAAAGTGGGCTCATTAAAAATTTTTTGATGGTCGATTCATTATATAGAATATTTGAGTATAGACTAAGGGATATACCGATATGCTAGGGGTCATACCCGGGAGCACTACTGCCAAATCTAAAAGCGTCAGCAATATTCCATAAACTATAGGTCAACTCGTAAAAAAAAAACGAATCCGACTCGGATGCGTTTTTTTTAAAGAGTTGACCCATAAGTTTATGGAAATATTGCTGACGCTTTTTAGTTGGCAGATAGTGCTTCCCGGGTATTGACCTCTAGAATATACGTATTATCCCTAACGTCTATATCAATATATCATATACATATACCCCCTAGTAGTATATTAAGTAATTCACATACTTTAGGGATTGGGGAACTTTAATTTCGGTCAAAACCGATCATTAATAGTTATTGCAAATGTTCAACAAAGTTTGACTAATTATAGCTAATATCAAAATAATTTTCCCCTTATCTACGATTTTCCTCTGTATCGTAATATTTGTTCGTATTTTACACAAACGGGAATAAAAAAGAGATTGTCCCAACCCGGAACGGATATAGAAAGGTAACTTTATCCCGCCATCCTCTCTATTCCGCCCCCCGTCAAGCCAACGTATGAGTAATTTGGGATATTTGAAGGTATTCTAAATTTCGCATTACAGCTCCCTTCAGGGTGTGGGTTCGCTGATTTTGCGTTTACGAAGATAAACTAAGCAGAGCTGATATCGCCAAAAACTTGTGCATCTTGAAGAAACAACTCTTCACGTGAATGATAGTGATTTAACAGTTCGTGATATCAATCCCACCTACGCCGACACCTACGCTTTTAAAAAGCCTCCTAAAAATAAACTCGTTTTTTGCTCACGTTCGTCCGGTTAAGTTGAGTCAGATAACATCTGTTGTACCGTAAAAACTCAGGGAGGAGAATCTCAGGAGATATAATTTAAAAAAAATAATCATTATTTTTTTAAGCACGTTTCCTGACTGAAACGAGCAGCCGTGACGGATGATCCGTCTTTTGATTTATTTAGTATGCAAGATTTTTGTTCAAATATATCAGAGAGAGGTAATTGTTGGTCGCCGATTTGTAGTGTTTGCTACAATTGGTCATTGAAAACCCTATTTTTTGCTTCAAAGCGACACACACTCTTAAGGCGGTTCTATGGCCCGCCCATATCTTTTCTACTGAAATATTAGTTTCGACTGGATTTTAGATTTTTGATCTCCACGTAGATTGGTTAATTACTAACTAAGAAATAAAAAATTTTGACAACCATTTAACATTCTGGAATTTTTTTCCTAAATTTGAAACAAGCTTATTTTGAGTATATCCTTTAACACCCTTTGGGATATTTGAAGAGATGTGGTTGAGGGAGCCAATCCTAACCTCCTATAGACCGCCTTCTAGCCTACTCATGAGCCGCTTGTCTCTCTTTTCAGCCCACAATCTCAAATCATCCAAAAGGTGTTAAAGGGATATAGGTTTCTATAGGCAAGTCGTAACTTTGTAAACTAAGAAGAGCTAGAGCCTGATTTAGATTTTTGAAGCTCAACGTGGCTTTTTTTAGTCATCATTAACTCAAAAAATCGTAAAAAAATACAAAATTTTCAAGAAAAAATATAAAATTGTTTCAGAGTGTCGAAAATAAAACAATCTTTTCTTGCCTCTTCGCGCTCTGAACGGTAAATATTTGCGCCAAGTTTATTAATACCGTTTCCAAAAACATTCAACTACGAATCGTTGTCTTAAAATAAACACTGATTGGACGAAATGGATGTCAAAAATAAATTTTCAAATCGTACTCCTGGAGTGATTAAAAATTTAAATCGTATAAATCAGGCAAATAGTTTTGTTAACAATTCTTACGAAAACCTATGCACGGAAAAATAGTTGCCATATAGCATGAATAATAAAAAATACAAACTTCCGTGGGCCAAACATAGCAAAAAAACAGTCCCTTTTCGCCCCCCGCTTTGAACCTTTTTAGTGAGGAAAAATTAAAAAGGCAAACAGTTTTTTCCGCCTTTGTGAATTTCGCAGATAATATCAAATTTGAACATTTCCTAAATAGGAACGAAAAAAATACAGCTTTTTTCCAAAGAAATTTTTTGCTCTGGTTAACCTCATTACGCGGTTGGTTCAACATGCTATTCCAAAATTATGATTCAAAACGTCACCCCAGACGATACGAACTACCTTATCAGATGTTTTATTCACCTCCTATGTCTATGCGAGAGAAATAAGCAATTCAAAAAGTCCATTTTGCCTATAGAAACCCCCTTAAAGGGGGTACTGGTTGCTGGATATTGACTTTTCCGGATCGAGAAACCCGCCTGTACCGAAAAACTATGGGACGATTAACGATGTAGCTATGTTGTTGATCTACCTTAATTCTTGCAAATACCATGCTCAATGAGCTTTTGTTCCGATACAACTCTGAGATACTCGACCAAATTCAAAATCTATCTCCTCCAGGATTTATTTCGAAAGCGCAACTCAAATTATAGACATATCCTCGTATGACTGATCAAACTGTAGGTCCTCTAGAGAGCGGTTTTTTCAAAAATCACTCAGTTCTCTAGACAATCGCGAAATACTACCGATTTTTTGCGATTTTAGCAGATTATTTTCACCAAAAAAATCAATCTCCTCCTAGGTTATATTTTGGAATCCACTCGAATTGCCGAGCAAACGCTAGCACAGGAACAAATAGAACCTCCTCTAGAAGCGTTTTTTTCAAAATTTCGACGCCAAATTCAAAATATAAATTTTGAAAGTCACGTGAAAAAAATTTCCGCAGAAAAAAATGTGCTTCGATTTTTTCTGAATAATAGTATCAAAAGAAAGCACTGAACACACTGATCAGAAAAGTTGTGCTCACGTCAAGGTCGATATTTTCAAGTTTTAGTGGTAAATAAATAGCAAACGTTATTCTTTGAACGTCATTTTGAAAAAAATACTTAGAAAAAATCGAAAAACACAAAAATTTCTGAAATTTTTTTTGATAATCTTGGTCGGTATACACTTGGTTATCAATGCCCAAATCAATTGAACCATTTTCAAAGCCAACATGCCTCATAAATACCAGCGACCAGTAACCCTGAAAGGGTTGCCAACTGCCTATAAGGGGTTTTTGATCTCATTTTGTGAAGAAACTGTAAATTGCGAAATTTTTACTTCAATTACGTTATTGCTTAAATTGCTCAATCTGAAGCTTCAAATCTGTCATTTTCTGGAGATCTTTTATTATATACAGTTTTATCAGTATACCATCATTCAAAACCGGTAATTAATTCACTACAAAAGTTTAATAATTCTGTTTTTAACACTCCCTGAAGATTTGTAGACTTCAACTGTGAATAATTGAACGCGCTGAAACTTTTTTTAGATTTGAAATTCCGTTTTTTAATCTGGTATACTGACATTAAATGTCTATCCCTATTACACACTTTTGTTAGATCCCGGCCCTGATCAAGGAACGTAGTGTGTTTTTTAAGTAGTGTGGCCGGGATATTAACCAATAAGTGTGAATAGGGAATATAATATAAGATCGAAAATGATCAGATTAAACTGAGATTTCGACAGAATTCAGCAATACTTAATTGAATGTATTTCGCATTTACGGTTTCTTTCAAAAAAATGAGATCAAATACCCTTTATGGCAGTAGCAAAACTCCTTAAGGAAGCCCCCCTAAAGGAAGCCTAGGACAGGCCTGCACAGTTTTGGAATTTTCAATATGATTTTTGAAATTACTTTGGTCGATTACCCAAGAGATTATTTTATTGCCTGAAACGCTAACGCTAGAATTCTTGGCGAAATTCACGTAGTTATAACCGTTAAAACCGAAATCATGAGTCCGCCGAAAATGATCCACCAAAATTTTTGTTCGTAAAATTATGACGCCAAATTTAACAATAAATGCCTTTAATAGGCCCAATTCGATGTTTCTAAAGTTTTGAATTTGAGAATAAACAATTCTAGACTCTGGCAGGATGGCAATTAATTTCTCCACTACGACAAGAGATTTGTTTATTTCGTACGACCAGCAATTTTAAGATTTTTCATTCCTTGTTTTAACAAAAAGAGCCGGTGGCAAGGGAACTGCCCGAGCACTTTTTGTAAGCAAAAGGTGTTGAGATGCAATTCAAGCGCTAAAGTGAAGCGGGAAAACAATTGGCGCCAAAGCAAAATCAAAATAAAAGGGGG